>CM077161.1:68632039-69134550 GCA_039583875.1 Platanthera guangdongensis | reverse complement strand
AGCTTGCCCTGCTCTTGTCCCCATTTTTTTCCTGCACTGGGTAAACCAAACCTTTCTTAAATCAAGGGAAAAGCCCATCGCAAAGAGAGGAAATGAGAGGCATTCAGGCTACGCAGGCAGGGCGAATTTCTTGTCTTAATCATTCATTGTAACCTGTTAAATGTTGTATTGACCAGTTGGGTTGTCGGAGGCGACAGGCATGTTGGTTCACTTCTGTTGTTGTCTGAACTTATTTGTCTGCTTAGTGATTGCTTCTCTCAGTCTCTCCTCTCCCTTTTTTCCCTTCTGCTCGAAACCGTTAGTTGGTGGTGCTCGAACCCCTTTTGCATTTTTCGTGCATCAACACCACACCAATTTCGTCGATAGTGCTAGCACGTTCACGATCGTCGGCGGATTCTCTTCCGCCATATTTATCCTCTGATTTATTCGATCTCCTGCCTTACTTTCTATGTTAGACAAGCTCACCAATTTTGTCGAGCTCTCCTCTCTTTCTCCTCCAATTTCGTCGATCTCCCGCTCACTTTCTTTGTTCGACGTTCGTCGAACTCACTTTCTGCATTCGACGAACTCATCCAATTTATCGAGCTCTCCCTCCTTGTCCTCTGATTTCGTCGAGCCCTCTCTCCAGTTCGTCGAGTTCACCTACTGCCAGAGGACGAGTCCGCTATTCCAAAGGCCTACTGCGCCATTAATGCACGTCAACCCATACCATGTCAATCATCATTTCCTGACAGAACTCGTGCCAAGGCCAGAACCCGTACCTATCATGCTCATCTGACACGCCATTCCCGGACATGACATGGGGGCATGAACATCCCGAATGCTCTATAAATAGAGCCTGGCCCTTGAGAAAAAAGACAAAAAATTTTGGGAGAGGGGAAGTGCTGCAATTTTCATTTCTCCCTTAGTGTTCTCCCTCTCTCTATTGTTTTTATTTTAATGTTTCTGTTTATTTCGAGTCTATTTTTCTGTAATAGTTTAGGTAAGATTCAGTTCAGTTTTAGTTCTTGCTTAAGTTTTCAATTACTGCTGTTGAAACCGGAAACTCGGTCTCTTGTGGAGTTCGCCCTCCGGGAAGGGGGTGATCGTGCACCTACTTCGCTCCTGCAAACAAACAACAAAGAGACAAGGGAAGAACCGACCCAAGGGCTCGGCGGTGAGGACCCACCACACACCCGGAAGACCTGAGAGTTCTTCCCCTCTTAGCCACAGACTGAGCTAAGGCAACCTCAGAAAGCACTCTAGAATTAAGGAGCTAGTGAGTATCCAAGAATGCCTTCTGAGGTGCTCCTTGGGTTTTATTTATAGAATCTGAAAACTGCCTGCAAATAACCAACCTCCGCTGTTTTGAACAGCTATGTACAACCCAGCTGGTCGGCCCAACAGCGTAGCTCCGCTGTTCCAACTAGCTATTTGCACCCATGGGGGGTGCATCCAGGTAATTTTACTCTGGTCCTCTACTGGGCCCACCTAGGAATATGAATGTCAGCTCGCCAATGCTCTCCCTCGCGGGAGGCGGGTGCGACCTGACTCCTACGACTCGCCTACTCTCCTTGGGCGAGCGCGAGCCGGGCACTACGACCCGCAATACCCGTGCCGAGGCGGGCCGACAACCGAGTCGCACAAAGGGGAGCGGGCTGGCAGCCAGGCTTCCAACTACAACCATGGGAGCCTAGGAGGGGGGCTCGCCAATTTGGACTCATCGAACCCATCCCCGAATACCAGTTCGTTGAATGCCGACCGAAAGCTCTGTACAACGAATGGCGACCCAGACTCTGCTCGACGAACGACGACACAAACTCTGCTCGAAGAACGGCGACCCAAACTCTGCTCGACGAATGGTGACCTAAACTCTGCTCGACGAATGGTGACCCAAACTCTGCTCGACAAATTCTAAGCGAGCGAGAGTGGTGAAGGGGGAAATTCCGTGGCTCGCCCGCCCGACCTGGGCGAGAGAGAACTGGCATCCTGCATCCTGCCCCTCGCATGTTATTCTGGTGCGTGCCGGGCAACCGGCCTGCTCTCCTGGCTTGGTGCGGACATGCTCGCAAACATGGGGTTGTACACAATCCCCGCTCTTTGTGAGCTTGACCAAGCTTGAAAAGAACCATCCAACACGCATGTTCGGCGAGTGCTGTGCAGAGCTGTCATGGAATCTTCTGGTGGGTCCCACTCCCAGTTTATAAATACGACACTGAGTTCTTAGACGGATCCTCACCCCATTTCTTCATTCCAAGCGAACTGTAGCTGCTCTATGCCAGTCAGCGAGTATGTGTGAGCCCGTCTGGCAGCCGCGGGCCAGAAGACTCGGGATGAGGCCCTCGAGGCCGCCCCTTGGTTGGCGCGTGGGTCTCCCGGCCCTCTCTTCAGGCTGGTAAAAGGAAGGATTGTTAGGCGGTTCCTTGCAAATAACTTCCCCGGGTTCCAGCTCGGCCGCTGGCACTGAGAACATCCCGGAGGTATTGCCACCTCCTCCCGATTGGTTGTTCTATTTCTAACCTTTTCTCCGTATGTACTACCGCGTGAGGATGACGGCGGTTGGTGGGGGGGAGGATCGCTCCCTACTCCGTCAACTGAGTGGGTCGCCAGCCCCTCGGCCTGGGACGTCCCCCCCCCCCCCCCCCGAACCCCTCGATCGTCGATTCCCCCTGGGCTAGGGAAATCTCTTACAGACTTCGAAGGAGAACCCTTTCAGGGTCGTCCGGGTTCTTCCCGACCTTCCACCGGTATGGACGCATGCCAACCCTGGTAAGCTCACACTTGGCGCTTGTTTTGTTCTCGCCATCCCCTCTGAATCTCTTCTTTACAAGCTACAACGCGATCTTCTCTGAAACCGAGATGAGCGAAGGGTACTCGCCTCCGCCTGACGTGGAGGGTGTTTCGGATTGCCTAGGTGGACCCGGCTGACGCGGGGTTGGGATGAAGAGTCAGCTGATGCGGCTGTTCCAGAAACATACTCTGTTGCTTCAGGAGATCGTCAAGAGAGTCGACCGGTACAAGGCCGAGATAGAGGCTCGGCTCGCAGCTTTGGAGGGGCTTCGGGCGCATCAGAAGGTGGTGAGGTCACCTCACCGGCGAGAATATTACGCGGGCCGTAGCGTTAAAGAGTGTCACAGATCAAGTTGGCCTAGCACAGCAGGAGTTTGGTGGCGGTGTGCGATTATCACTATCCTTGCGTGCCGCCACGAACCGGAACGCAACGGCGGGGCAGGTGGAGGTGGATCTAGTACTGATCCACCCTCTCTTCCCCTTTGTTCGGGGCCTATCGCTGGGTCAGGTCGCGTCTGCGCTTCGAGCCAATTCGCTTCGGGGGGGGGGGTGTTTACAATTACTTCAAAAACCTATTCAATGTCTGTAACTATTTCCGACTTTTCTCGCCCGTCCACGGGTCTAGTTTCTGATTTCTGGTGTATGTCGTTTTATCGTGCTGTTGCGTGATACTCTCTGAGGTGGGCATGAATGCACCTGCATCCTCCGCTCGCCGCTCTTTTGGGCGAGTGCGAGGCCATAGTATGGACTTCCCAGCCTGCCAACCTGATCTTAGCGGGAGCGGGCCAGGGGGCGCGCCGGCTGAGAGTCTCCCCGGCTCGCTCACAGTTCTGGGTGGGCTGCGGGCCGCAGCTTGCCCCCGCTATTCATGCAGATGCGGGCGGGCGTGACCCTGCTGAATGGTCTCGGCGGCGCGGTTGTGGGACGGGAAGTTGAACCGTCAGGCCTGAGTTTTGCTATACGCACTTTTCCCGTCCGCGGAAAATTTTCCGCTCTTTTTCTCTTTATAATTAGCCCTTGCCGATTCTTGTCCTTCCATCGCTTTTAAGCAATTTCTCCTCTCCTGCTCTTCGTATAGCCCGGCTCACGTGCCCCTTCTGAGGGTTTCTCGCTCGCTCGGCGATCGTTCTGTTGAATGGGTGGTGACAGCAACGACGTGGACGGGCGAAGTAAATGTGCCTGGACAATCTTGGAGCATGACTTCCCCCACGTCATTATCTCTGAGCGCGATTACTTAGATGCTCTCGGCGATCACGTCCCGCCTAAATTCTCGGCGAGACAACCGGGGAAGGGGACAAGATCAACGATCTCTCCGGGGATGAGCTCGTCATTCCGCTGGCTAACTTTGAGGTGGGTCTTCGGCTTCCTCTGTGGCCGGAAGTTCGTCAAGTGTTAATGTACTTCGGGGTCATCATAGGCCAGATGACCTCGAACTATGTGGCTGTCATGGTAGGGTTCGCCTATTTTTTGCGGGAGGAGCGGGTCGTGTTCAGTCTTGCGGTTTTTCGTAAATTGTTCTCCTTCCACGCGAACGGGACGGGACTGCCTACTTCTCCATTGCTCACCTCAAGGTGCGGGAGACCGTCAACAAGAGCCACAACTGGCTCAAGAAATTTTTGTTTGTTAAGTGGGACTTCGGCAACGTCCCTTTCTCGCTGGTGTAGCTCAGCGAGGCGAGAGTTACCGCCCGCCCAGCCTGGGGGGCCCTGAAGCCGACCGGTGGTGTTCTCTCACTGGGAAGAACTTCGAGGTCGCATATCTGCGCCGCAACCTGGATAGCCTTGCCGCTGTCCCGCATGGGGAGTAAGCGACTCGCCATTACTCTCGCCTCTCGCTATTTTATACTCTCGCTTCACCCTTTCCCTCCTTGGTAGGCGAGCGGGATGTTCCCCTTCATCCCCCTTATGAGAGTTCCATGTCACCTCCAACATCCACGCCAGCGCTCAGGTCACTGACACCGCTCCGCGCGACATCCCGGCGGTCTCTACTAAGAAGCGGGGCCGGGCCCTGCGAACAGCCTACACCCCCGCCCAAGAAGGCGAAGACTGCGAGGGAGCTACCCGTAGGCCAAAGAAAGGGCAAGGCCCCTACGGATCAATCGGCCGAGGGTCCTGCCCCCTTGGCTGCTTCGACCAGCGAAGCCCCCGGCGAGTGTGGCGGGCACTTCTGGGCTGCCGGACGGGGCGCATGCTGCCTCATAGCCGGTGCCAAGAGGGGCACCGTAATTTTCTGCTACGACGAGAAATACCTGGACGAGCTTGGCGTCCTACTTTTGTTATGGGACAAAGAGTCAAATCGCACGGTAGTTTCGACCCTGCTGCCGAGTTGGTTGGAGCAGGACACTATCAGCAGGGAGGCCTATAACTTCTCGTTGGGGCCTTTACTCGCTGGAGGACGCCGTCATTTACGACAAGGAGGCGACTCGAGTGTTGGTGCACGACAGCGCGCGTGCCCAACTCCGTGGCCTGAAGCTGGCCCATATGGTTGGGCGGCGATGCACCCAGTTGGAGCGGAACGCCACCTCTCATAAGAAGTTGGCGGACGAGAAGGAGGAGCCCCGTAAACTTGCTTAGGGGGTGGCGGATCTCCAGAGGAAGCGGGACGACGCGGCCGAGGAGACCCTCGCTCAGTACTTGGGAGGGGTGGTATATTTTTCAGCCCGCACTAATTTCTAGTTGTCGTTTCTTTTCTCGAATCCATCTTCTAACCTTCTTCCTTTTTGCAGGATGCGGCAACGGCCAGTCGGATGGGTGCCGAGATCGCTACCCTTGGCCAGGACAAGTTGGCGCTGGAGGCGCTGGTGCACGAGCTGGAGGCTGCCGAAGCCACCCCTCCGCCAGCCAATAGCAGTTGCCCGCTTGAACATCATTCTGACTACGAGTTGTAGATGTTGATGCAGAAGAAAGCCACCAGCGCCGCAAAGTATACGATGCAGATGATGCGGCGTGCCGACCTCCTCAAGAGCAAGGGCGTGGGACTCTCGACGAGCGAGGTGGTGCCGGTGATGTTCCTTCCTATGCCGGACCCCGGTGATAAGTCCTTCTAGCGCCTCTAGGTCTTCTCGCCCAAGATCTCGGGTCGCCCTCGCCCCAGCGACTCGCCTGTTATATGTATATCGGTATATTATTGGTTTCTTGAAATGTACACGCGAGCCGTGTCATTACTTTGGGATTTTTGTCTATTCCCGCCCTTATAAATGCTTCCTCGCTCGCGTTATATGTATGTTTGCTATTGTTGCGCGATGTAAATTCTCCCTCTCAGTGCTCACAGTCATTCAACTCGCGTTATGTCGACGAGGTCGCACGCCTATGGATTTGGCTTAGGAGTTATTAGAGACCCGATTGGTCGTCTCGCTAGCGGCGACCTGCCACTGCAGCCCGGTCTCGCTGAGATGACTACTCGCTCTCCAGGAGAGGCGAGCCGGTTCATCGCTCACATGAGCCATCAGATTTCTTGCCGGTTGACCATCTTGTAATGCTACCTGGGTTCTTCCCCCTTTTGGCCGTCACTTTGGGTGCTGGGAGACTATGTTATGTAACGCCCCCCGGTTTTTCTGTGTTTTGTTTGATTTTGGATTGGCGTTACGATGACGCATTTCCGGCCCTTCGCCGTTGTAGAGCGCGGTCCTAGCTCTGTAGGTTCCTTATGTAGCCTGGTTGTAGCCAGTTGGCAAGTTTCCCCAGCCAGCCGGAGTCTGTTTTGGTGACTCGGTTGGGCCTCTTAGGGAAATGCTTGCGTTTTGGCTTCGGGAGGTGTTAGCCCGAGTGTTCGATCGTCGGATGTTGTTTTCGACCTCGCCTTGTTTTCGTGGCTTGGTTGTTTAGCTACGGTGCGAGTTTTGGTCGAAATCCGAGATCGTTTGCCTTCGCGTCGTTTCGGCGTTGTTTTGTTAGCTGCATGTTTGTAATGTTTGCTGTGCTGTGCGTGGCCATTGTGGCTGAGCTTGTAGGCAGGTGCCTTGTTCCTTGTTGGCTAGGTATTAGCAGGTTTCTTTTTCTGTGTAAGTTTGGGTGACACGGCCTTGGTCACGCCCGTGACCCAGGGCGTGTCGTGCTCGGGCAGAGCTCCCGTTTCTCCGGTCGACGAATTTTTGGTCGACGGGGTTTTTTGTAGGTACACGGCCGTGACACGGGCGTGTCACGGGCGTGTCCCCCTTCGGTTCGTCGAGCTGCGCTCGATGGTCGTCAGGCGGTGTTTAGTGAGAACACGGCCCTGTCACGGGCGTGTCGTGTCTAACACGGGCGTGACTTTGTGGCGTGTCTCTCTGTTCGACGATCGGCGCTCCACGATCGTCGGGCGGTGTTCGAGTTGGTACACGGCCTGTGACACGGGCGTGTCACAGGGCGTGTCACCTGTTTCGTCGAGCTGAGATCGACGGTCGTCGAGTGGGGTAGGTGTGTGAGTACACGCCCCGTGACACGGGCGTGTCGGGCCGTGTCACGGGCGTGTCTGGGGGGCGTGTCCCGTGTTTTCGTCGAGTAGAGATCGACGTTCGTCGAGTGTGTGAGTACACGCCCCGTGACACGGGCGTGTCGGGCCGTGTCACGGGCGTGTCGGGCCGTGTCACGGGCGTGTCTTGGGCGTGTTCCGTACTTTTTTCCTGAAATCGTCTTTTGTTGCCGTGAACTGTTTTTCCTCCTCATTTTTTTCATCGTTCCCGAGTCTGGAGAGCTTCCAGCGGAAGGGTTTTGAGAGGAGGCGGTGGTTGTTTTGGCCGGCAATTTCGGGAAGGTTAGAGCCCGTTTTTCTCGTGTGTTAGCGGATTCGGCTTGCTCTCGGCTAGATCTTCCCTTCCATGTAAGTTTTTCTTGATTTAGGGTTCGATTCTAGGAATTTCTAAATATCTGATTTCTTTCTTCCCTCAAGTTTCAGCTTTGGTCTTCTAGGTGGCCGATCTTGCCGCCGGAGCCAAGCCGTGGTGCGGCTGTTGTTTGTTTTTCCGAAGAGGTAGAGGCAAGTGGCCCCTTGCCCTTGCCAAATTTATTTCTAACCCATGATCTGTTTTTATTTCTTGTGCATAAGCTCTGTTCTCCTTGTTTTTTTTCCTCCCTAGGGCAGCAGGTTGAATTATTTTCATCAAGCTTTTAATCAAGTGCTGATTCTTTATTTCTGTTTCTGGAATTTTAATCATGTTCTCTTTTTATCGGAGGTTTGGTGTTCAGTGGGTAGCTAGAGTTAGGGTGAGGCTGCGGTAGAGGTGGTTCAGGTTTGGTTGCGATAGTCCCGAGTAGTTAGGACGGAACAGAGGGTTGGGATTAGATTGCCAACTCTCTGCTTGCTCGCAATGAGAGAGCTTAGGCTGCGATTTTTAACGAGACTTACGTTTACCCTAAGTGGAAAGCGCTGACAGCGTCGAGTGAGCTCGGCTCACTCAACGCCGTCACCTAGCTTTGGACTTGCGGCTAAGTATTTTTAGGCGTCAGGTGAGTGGAGTTTACTCAACGCTGCGTCGAGTGGGCTCGACTTTTTCTGTCTTGAGTTCTTGTGTACCTTAGGATTGTTAGTGTGACTCTTCCCTTCCTTTAGGGGGTGGTATTGGGTGTTCGGCAAATTTTTGCTTGCTGACTCTTGGGTTGTGGCAAGTGGTGCATGTTTAGTGGCCTCTAAGAGGGGTGGATTTTGATGTGGAGAGCTGTGGCCACGACCTGTTTGCCCTGGTTTGGGTTGGTGTGGGACCCTAAAGCTGCCACTGGCGACCCCTTAGCCCTTTTTTGGATCTGATTCTGGTTATGTATTCAGATCCATCTTTTTTTGACCACTGCCACTTACCCACGTATTAGGAATGTTAGACTCTTTTGTGGAGCATGTTGCTTTGTTGCTCTCACTTGGTGTGCTTTGCTGTGCTTTAGACAGTGCTCTTTTCTTACTGTCATGCTCTTTCTTTTGCTTATAGCAGCTTGTTGTCGGGGTGGTAAACCCTTCTTTTTGCTCTTAACTCTAATGCTTTATTTACACTTTTGATTATTTCCTTGCTGAGGTGTTCTTTTCTTGAATGCCTCAGGTCCAGGTTGTAGCCGGTTCAGCGGCTAGTTCTTTGGGTGGGGCTGGCTTGTGGCCTCTTGGGTAGCTGAGACAGCTGATCCCGATTTTGTGAGGTAGTTCTTTACTTTTCTGTATAGACATACATACTCACCAGTGGGTTCGTGTCAGGTTGTTGGCGCCCACTGGTGGCTTCTTGCGATGCTGGGTATGAACTTAAACTACTATTTTTGCCTTTTAGTGGTTGTTTACTTGCTTCTGGGAAGGATTTTTGCTAGGTTGCATGTCAGATATTTTAAACCCTAAAAGCATTATTATATGTATATCATGCATAGCATAATTATAAAACAAAGACACTATATTTCCTTAGCGTAAAAAGATTACCTTTTTATATCTATTATATTCACTTTAGAGTTGTGCATACCATGAGTTGTCCCTCGGGGACACTCATGCTCACTAGGGTGTCAATTTAATTGAACCAAACTATTTTCTGCTGCGTATACTTATACTTTTAACTGTGGACTAGCTGATCCACCATGCCGAGGGATACGGCCAATCAACATAACTGCTTTTCTTTCATAATTAATCAACGTTTTTCCCTAAATCTGAGGTCTGGAGTTTTGCCTGAGCGCGTGCAGTTATCCCCTGCACGGCGTGGCATCACGGCACGTGTTTTCTCTTGCTCTGATACGATTTTATCGTTGAGAAAATGCGGGTTGTGACAGTTGGTATCAGAGGGAGGTTGCTTGACAAATGGTCGGGCAACCTTTCCCTCGTTTGCATTAGTGGTTAGCGTCATACCATACACACACCGATATGTCATCAGCACGTCTTGGCTAAAGCACGAATACTACACTCATGAGCATAAAGAAGTATACGGGGCATATTATGTAGTATGGGATGCATAATATGTGTTTGTATATGGATCCACCATAGGAGGCAACATGTGAGGGTTATGTAGTATGGGATGCATAACCTCACCACATGAATGCGGCTAGCACGTTTTCTTTTTTCGTTCCATGGGAATGTTATGTAGTATAGGATGCATAACATTTTCATGTGTACGCCGCCCATGGCATGCATTAAGGCCTTTTTTTAGAATGCATAGCACATCATGCATAGCATAACATTTCATAAGCACAACGTGTTAAGCTAAAGATTTGCAGGATGACATATGTACACACATGGTTTTGAGTCAAAGAGAATACAACTACATGCATTCATGGTTTAGGCACATGAGTTAGTATGATGGTGGTGAACCATCTTAGGTTAAGCATAACATCATCATGATAAAACAACTCCCAGAGCAAGTTTTGCAGTTGAAGTTCATATTTAAGTGTGTTTGTCTGTACCGGGTAGTTTTGTTCTAGCTGTTGGGCTAAGCTTCGTCTAAAGCTTGTGCGATTATAGGATGGCGAGACGTCCTGCAACGAGGTCGACCCCCCAATCCGAGGGTGAGACGTCAGGAGCGCAGAGCGAGGCGTTGGTAGAAAACCTGCGGCAGAGTAATGAGACCTTATCGAGGCAGGTGGTGGCTATGCAGGCTCAGATTCAGTCCCTTGTGGCAGTAGTGGCGGGACAGGCCCCGAGAGTTCCGGACCCCGCTGAGGGGGTAGCTGTTCCTGCCCCTCCTGCTCCTCCCGTGCCTTTGGTTGTGGTGCCCCCGGAGATGACGTTTATATCCCAGTTTCAGCGACTGAGACCCCCTACTTATGATGGGCAAGCAGATTTCATGATTTTGGATGACTGGCTGATTACTATTGAGGAGATGTTCTCTTATTCGGGGATTACGGATGATCAGAGAGTGATGCTTGCTGCCTACCAGCTCAAGGGCTTAACAAAGAATTGGTGGTTGAGGGAGAAGGAGAGCTTGGTGGCAGGATGCTCTTGGGAGTCATTTAAAGGGATGCTGTTGAGTAAGTTTTTGCCTTCAGTCGAAAGGGACCGGCTGATGAATGACTTTCTCCATTTGAAGCAGAGGAAACTCACGGTCAGTGAGTATGAGATTGAGTTCAGTAAGTTGAGTCGGTTTGCTCCTGGTCTGGTGAGTGTTGAAGCAGACCGAGTTAAGCGATTTCTGGGTGGACTAAGAAGCGACATTCAGCAGTTAGCGAATGCCTATGGTGCAGTCAGTTATGCCAGCGTGGTCGAAGCTGCCTTGAGGGTTGAGGCCATTGAGAATGCCAAGAATAGAGGTCAGCAGTTGTGGAAGGATAAGCGAAAGTCCGGTGGAGGGAAGAGCCCTCAGGAACCCGATGCGGTCTCGAGAAAGAGGAGCAAAGAGGTTTGTAGTTTTTGTGGCCGACCAGGCCACCCCTTTGAGAAGTGTTTCAAAAGGTTTGGAGCGCAGAAGAAGGAACAGGTGCACGTAATTCAGGGTGCTCCCAGAGGAGACTTGGTGTGTGCCTTGTGTGGAAGGAAGGGGCATGAGGCTGCCCGTTGTTGGTCGAGAGATAAAGTCTGTTTTCAGTGTGGGCAGAAGGGTCATCTCAAGACAAAGTGCCCACAGTCCCAGCCTATTCTGCAGCCAGTACCCCTCCAGGCTTTGCCACCACCTCAGCAATTGGATAGAGGAAAGGGGAAGCTGAATGTGCTTTCGGCAGACGAAGCACAGACTTCGACCCAGGTTATCTCAGGTTTGATTTCTCCTCAGTCGTTTCGTTATGCTCCCTTTGTGGTTGTGGTTTTCGTTTTAGCATTTGTTTCCTTAGATGCGTGCGCTATTTGTAGGACGATTTAAGGTAAAGAACCGCTGGGCGCGCGTTCTCTTCGATTCAGGCGCTACCCACTCGTTTGTGGCTAGAGCCTTCGTGGAGCGGTTCAGTTTGGGCCTAGATCGTGTTGGTGGTGCCTTTTGCGTTAAGTTCCCCTCCGGTGACTCTGTGGTTACGGACCTGGGTGTCCTTGATTGTCCGATTTTGTTGGGGGATTTTCTAGCCAAGGCAGATCTGAAGGTGATTGACCTGGAGGACTTCGATGTTATCTTGGGCATGGACTGGTTGTCAAGGTACGATGCTGTGATCCAGTGCAAGGGTAAGCGCTTGGACTTCGTCAAGGACAACGGTCAGCTAGGGAGCGTTTATGGGTATTCTCTCCAGGAGTCTCCAGTCATTTCTGCGGTGCGTGCTCGGAAGTTGCTTGATTCTGGTTGTTCTGCCTGTGTGGTCTCTCTGGTCGGGGCTGTTGTTAGAGTGCCGTGTTTGCAAGAGATCCCTGTGGTGTGTGACTTCTCCGATGTGTTTCCTGATGATCTTCCCGGTCTTCCACCCGATCGAGATGTCGAGTTTGCTATAGATTTGGAGCCAGGCACGCGTCCTATTGCCAAGGCGTCGTACCGGATGGCCCCGCGAGAGCTGGAAGAGTTGCGAATTCAGCTGGATGAGATGTTGGCAAAAGGGTTCATTAGGCCGAGTTCTTCACCCTGGGGTGCTCCAGTGCTGTTCGTAAAAAAGAAGGATGGGTCGATGAGGCTATGCATCGACTATAGGGAACTGAACAAGGTTACTATTAAGAACAGGTACCCTTTGCCTCGGATTGACGATCTGTTTGACCAACTGTGTGGTAGTGCCGTGTTTTCCAAGATAGATCTTCGTTCGGGCTATCACCAGTTTAGGATTCGGGAGTCAGATGTTCCGCGGACGGCATTCCGCTCTCGTCATGGGCATTTTGAGTTTTTAGTTATGTCATTTGGTCTGACTAATGCGCCCTCAGCTTTTATGGATCTGATGAACCGAGTTTTCAAGGACTTCCTGGATATGTTTGTGATTGTCTTTATAGATGACGTTTTGGTATATTCTAAGAATGCGGAGGAGCATGATCGGCATTTGCGTCTGGTCTTGGCGACTCTGAGAGACCATAAACTATACGCCAAGCTGAGCAAATGCGAATTTTGGTTACCTCAAGTCTCTTTTCTCGGCCACGTGGTGAATAAGGAGGGAATATCGGTGGACCCAGAAAAGATCGCTGCTGTTATGGAATGGGCGAGGCCTGTTACTCCCAAAGAGATCAGAAGCTTCTTGGGCTTGGCTGGATATTATAGGAGATTTGTAGAGGGATTCTCTACTTTGTCTGCGCCGTTGACCAGGTTGACGCAGAAGAATGCAGCCTTCATATGGGATGGCAAGTGTGAGGAGGCTTTTGAGGAATTAAAAAGAAGGTTCTGTTCAGCTCCAGTTTTGTCTTTGCCTACTGAAGATAGTGAGTATGATATATATGTGGACGCGTCACACGTCGGACTGGGCTGCGTTTTGATGCAGGGCGGGAAGGTGATTGCGTACGGGTCGAGGCAGCTAAAGACTCATGAGATGAATTACCCTACGCATGACCTGGGGTTTGCAGCTGTGATCTATGCGTTGAAATTGTGGAGGCATTTGCTGTATGGTGCACAGTGCAAGATTTTCACGGATCATAAGAGTTTGAAGTATGTCTTCACTCAGAAAGAGTTGAATCTGCGCCAGCGGCGGTGGTTGGAGTACGTGGCCGACTATGATGTTGAAATCCAGTATCATCCGGGTAAGGCGAACGTGGTGGCTGATGCCCTAAGTCGGAAGTCAGGAAAGATTTTCAACCTCTCCGCCGAGCGTCTTGTGGAAGAGTTTCTTTTGATGGACATTTCTGTGGGAAGCTGCGATTCGCAGAGTAGCTTGGCAGTGGCAGAACCTTCGTGGATTGCGCTTACGCGACTGCATCAGAAAGATGATCCCGATCTTTTGCATTTGTACCTTCGAGCTGAGAAAGGTGAATTACCAGATTTCTCTATAGATGATGCGGGTACCTTGAAGTATCGTGGCAGGTTTTGCATTCCCGCAGTTGGGGATATCCGGAATATGGTGTGCAGAGAAGCCCACGGATCTAGTGTTGCCTACCATCCAGGGTCTACCAAAATGTATCATGATTTAAAGCAGATTGCTTGGTGGTATGGGATGAAGAAGGACGTAGCCAGATTTGTCTCTGAGTGCTTCACTTGCAGGCGTGTGAAGGCCGACCATGGGAGGCCTGGTGGCAAGCTAACTCCCTTAGAGATTCCGATGTGGAAGTGGGAGAGTATCTCGATGGATTTCATTACAGGCTTACCGAGATCTCCTAAAGGGCATGATTCGATTTGGGTAATCGTAGACAGATTGACGAAGAGTGCTCACTTCGTACCATTTAAGATCGACTATCCGATGAGGAAGATAGCCGAGCTGTATTTGGATGAGGTTATTAGATTGCATGGTGTACCCGTGAGTATCATATCGGATCGAGACTCCAGGTTTACGTCTCGTTTTTGGAAGAGCCTTCAAGAAGGGTTGGGTACAGATTTGAGATATTCCACACCCTATCATCCCCAGACCAATGGTCAGACGGAGCGAGTAAATCAGATTGTGGAAGATATGATCCGATGCTATGTTCTGGAGCACGGAGGAGCGTGGGATGAGCGCTTGCGGCTTATGGAATTTGCGTATAACAACAGTTATCAAGAAAGCTTGCAAATGGCTCCTTTTGAAGCTTTGTATGGGAGGCGCTGCAGGACTCCCTTGTTTTGGGCTGAGGTTGGCGAGAGACCTTTGTTGGGTCCAGAAGCACTCGAGGAGATGGAAACTGCTGTGAAGCTTATTCGGGAAAAGCTTCAGATAGCCCAGGAGAGATATGATAAAAATGCCAATCGGCGTAGATCGGATTTGGAATTTTTGGTGGGGGACTCAGTGTTCTTAAAGGTCTCCCCGTTGATCGGAGTCAAGCGTTTTGGCAAGAATAGGAAGTTGGACCCGAGGTTCGTGGGGCCGTTTCCGATTGTTGAGCGGATTGGGATATCAGCTTATAGACTGGCGTTGCCCGTAAATTTCCCTAGCGTGCATAACGTCTTCCACGTCAGTTAGCTGCGGAAATGTGTGATGAATGACAGGAAGGTTTTGGATTCTATACCTCAGTTGGAGCCGAATCTTTCTTATGTGGAGGTGCCTGTCCGCATTCTGGATTCTCAGGTTCGTGCACTGCGGAAGAAGTCTATTCCGATGGTTAAAGTTTTATGGAGGAATCAGGATGTAGAAAGCGCGACTTGGGAGTTGGAGTCGGCTATGAGGGAGGCTCACCCTCATCTGTTTCCCTGAGCTTGTGCCTGGTATGTTTTGTTTTATTTATGATTATATAGTCCTTTCCTGGCTCTTTCTCTCTCCTTCGTCATAGGAGTGTTGTGAGTAAAGTTTCGAGGCGAAACTTTCTTTTAGGGGGAGTGGCTGTAACGCCCCCGGTTTTTCTGTGTTTTGTTTGATTTTGGATTGGCGTTACGATGACGCATTTCCGGCCCTTCGCCGTTGTAGAGCGCGGTCGTAGCTCTGTAGGTTCCTTATGTAGCCTGGTTGTAGCCAGTTGGCAAGTTTCCCCAGCCAGCCGGAGTCTGTTTTGGTGACTCGGTTGGGCCTCTTAGGGAAATGCTTGCATTTTGGCTTCGGGAGGTGTTAGCCCGAGTGTTCGATCGTCGGATGTTGTTTTCGACCTCGCCTTGTTTTCGTGGCTTGGTTGTTTAGCTACGGTGCGAGTTTTGGTCGAAATCCGAGATCGTTTGCCTTCGCGTCATTTCGGCGTTGTTTTGTTAGCTGCATGTTTGTAATGTTTGCTGTGCTGTGCGTGGCCGTTGTGGCTGAGCTTGTAGGCAGGTGCCTTGTTCCTTGTTGGCTAGGTATTAGCAGGTTTCTTTTTCTATGTAAGTTTGGGTGACACGGCCTTGGTCACGCCCGTGACCCAGGGCGTGTCGTGCTCGGGCAGAGCTCCCATTTCTCCGGTCGACGAATTTTTGGTCGACGGGGTTTTTTTGTAGGTACACGGCCGTGACACGGGCGTGTCACGGGCGTGTCCCCCATCGGTTCGTCGAGCTGCGCTCGATGGTCGTCAGGCGGTGTTTAGTGAGAACACGGCCCTGTCACGGGCGTGTCGTGTCTAACACGAGCGTGACTTTGGGGCGTGTCTCTCTGTTCGACGATCGGCGCTCCACGATCGTCGGGCGGTGTTCGAGTTGGTACACGGCCTGTGACACGGGCGTGTCACAGGGCGTGTCACCTGTTTCTTCGAGCTGAGATCGACGGTCGTCGTGTGGGGTAGGTGTGTGAGTACACGCCCCGTGACACGGGCGTGTCGGGCCGTGTCACGGGCATGTCTGGGGGGCGTGTCCCGTGTTTTCGTCGAGTAGAGATCGACGTTCGTCGAGTGTGTGAGTACACGCCCCGTGACACGAGCGTGTCGGGCCGTGTCACGGGCGTGTCGGGCCGTGTCACGGGCGTGTCTTGGGCGTGTTCCGTACTTTTTTCCTGAAATCGTCTTTTTTTGCCGTGAACTGTTTTTCCTCCTCATTTTTTTCATCGTTCCCGAGTCTGGAGAGCTTCCAGCGGAAGGGTTTTGAGAGGAGGCGGTGGTTGTTTTGGCCGGCGATTTCGGGAAGGTTAGAGCCCGTTTTTCTCGTGTGTTAGCGGATTCGACTTGCTCTCGGCTAGATCTTCCCTTCCATGTAAGTTTTTCTTGATTTAGGGTTCGATTCCGGGAATTTCTAAATATCTGATTTCTTTCTTCCCTCAAGTTTCAGCTTTGGTCTTCTAGGTGGCCGATCTTGCCGCCGGAGCCAAGCCGTGGTGCGGCTGTTGTTTGTTTTTCCGAAGAGGTAGAGGCAAGTGGCCCCTTGCCCTTGCCAAATTTATTTCTAACCCATGATCTGTTTTTATTTCTTGTGTATAAGCTCTGTTCTCCTTGTTTTTTTTCCTCCCTAGGGCAGCAGGTTGAATTATTTTCATCAAGCTTTTAATCAAGTGCTGATTCTTTATTTCTGTTTCTGGAATTTTAATCATGTTCTCTTTTGTCGGAGGTTTGGTGTTCAGTGGGTAGCTAGAGTTAGGGTGAGGCTGCGGTAGAGGTGGTTCAGGTTTGGTTGCGATAGTCCCGAGTAGTTAGGACGGAACGGAGGGTTGGGATTAGATTGCCAACTCTCTGCTTGCTCGCAATGAGAGAGCTTAGGCTGCGATTTTTAACGAGACTTACGTTTACCCTAAGTGGAAAGCGCTGACAGCGTCGAGTGAGCTCGGCTCACTCAACGCCGTCACCTAGCTTAGGACTTGCGGCTAAGTATTTTTAGGCGTCAGGTGAGTGGAGTTTACTCAACGCTGCGTCGAGTGGGCTCGACTTTTTCTATCTTGAGTTCTTGTGTACCTTAGGATTGTTAGTGTGACTCTTCCCTTCCTTTAGGGGGTGGTATTGGGTGTTCGACAAATTTTTGCTTGCCGACTCTTGGGTTGTGGCAAGTGGTGCATGTTTAGTGGCCTCTAAGAGGGTGGATTTTGATGTGGAGAGCTGTGGCCACGACCTGTTTGCCCTGGTTTGGGTTGGTGTGGGACCCTAAAGATGCCACTGGCGACCCCTTAGCCCTTTTTTGGATCTGATTCTGGTTATGTATTCAGATCCATCTTTTTTTTGACCACTGCCACTTACCCACGTATTAGGAATGTTAGACTCTTTTGTGGAGCATGTTGCTTTGTTGCTCTCACTTGGTGTGCTTTGCTGTGCTTTAGACAGTGCTCTTTTCTTACTGTCATGCTCTTTCTTTTGCTTATAGCAGCTTGTTGTCGGGTGGTAAACCCTTCTTTTTGCTCTTAACTCTAATGCTTTATTTACACTTTTGATTATTTCCTTGCTGAGGTGTTCTTTTCTTGAATGCCTCAGGTCCAGGTTATAGCCGGTTCAGCGGCTAGTTCTTTGGGTGGGGCTGGCTTGTGGCCTCGTGGGTAGCTGAGACAGCTGATCCCGATTTTGTGAGGTAGTTCTTTACTTTTCTGTATAGACATACATACTCACCAGTGGGTTCGTGTCAGGTTGTTGGCGCCCACTGGTGGCTTCTTGCGATGCTGGGTATGAACTTAAACTGCTATTTTTGCCTTTTAGTGGTTGTTTACTTGCTTCTGGGAAGGATTTTTGCTAGGTTGCATGTCAGATATTTTAAACCCTAAAAGCATTATTATATGTATATCATGCATAGCATAATTATAAAACAAAGACACTATATTTCCTTAGCGTAAAAAGATTACCTTTTTATATCTATTATATTCACTTTAGAGTTGTGCATACCATGAGTTATCCCTCGGGGACACTCATGCTCACTAGGGTGTCAATTTAATTGAACCAAACTATTTTCTGCTGCGTATACTTATACTTTTAACTGTGGACTAGCTGATCCACCATGCCGAGTGATACGGCCAATCAACATAACTGCTTTTCTTTCATAATTAATCAACGTTTTTCCCTAAATCTGAGGTCTGGAGTTTTGCCTGAGCGCGTGCAGTTATCCCATGCACGGCGTGGCATCACGGCACGTGTTTTCTCTTGCTCTGATACGATTTTATCGTTGAGAAAATGCGGGTTGTGACATGTTAGGCCCCCCATTTTTGGTCAACTTCGCAACTCCAATTACTCACTATTTGGACGTCTGGTTCCCCGAATTTGGACACTGCTTTGCATATGAAGACCTCCCCCATTAGCTGGCGAGTAGTTGATGTCTTCCCCCGATGAGTGACATACAGCCATGCCAGCTTGGTGAAAGCCTGACAGCGAGACCTGCTCGAGATCTAAGGATGACACCGAGTGACTTCCAGCCCTGCCAGCTAGGTGAGAGCCTGACAGCAGGATCTGCTCGGGGTCCAAGGCTAACGCCATCGAGTATCTTCCAGCCCTATCATCTTGAGGAAAGCCTGACAGCAGGATCTGCTTGGGGTCCAAGGCTGATTCTATCGAGTGACTTCCAGCCCTGCCAGCTAGGTGAGAGCATGACAGAGGGATCTGCTCGAGGTCTAAGGATGACAACGAGTGACTTCCATCCCTGCCAACGAGATGAGATCCTGACAACGGGATCTGCTCGGGGTCCAAGGCTGATTCCATCGAGTGACTTCCAGCCTTGCCAGCTAGGTGAGAGCCTGACAGCGGGATATGCTCGAGGTCTAAGGATGACAACGAGTGACTTCCAGCCCTGCCAGCTAGGTGAGAGCCTGACAGCGGGATCTACTCGGGGTCCAAGGCTGATTCCATCGAGTGACTTCCAGACCTGCCAGCTAGGTGAGAGCCTGACATCGGGATCTGCTCGAGGTCTAAGTATGATACCGAGTGACATCCAGCCCTGTCATCTAGGTGATATCCTGACAGCGAAATCTGCTCAAGGTCCAAGGTTGATTCCATCGAGTGACTTCCAGCCCTGCCAGCTAGATGAGAGCCTGACAGCGGGATCTACTCGAGGTCTAACAATGACACTGAGTGACTTCCAGCCCTGCCAGCTAGGTGAGAGCCTGACAGCGGGATCTGCTCGGGGTCCAAGGCTGATTCCATCGAGTGACTTCCAACCCTGTCAGCTAGGTGAAAGCCTGACAACGAGATCTGCTCGAGGTCTAAGGATGACACCGAGTGACTTCCAGCCCTGCCAGCTAGGTGAGAGATTGACATCGGGATTTGCTCGGGGTCCAAGGCTAATTACATCGAGTGACTTCCAGCCCTGCCAGCTAGGTGAGATCCTGACACCGGGATCTGATCGAGGTCTAAGGATGACACCGAGTGACTTCCAGCCCTGCCAGCTAGGTGAGAGCCTGACACTGGGATCTGCTCGGGGTCCAAGGCTGACACCGAGTGACTTCCAGCCCTATCAGCTAGGTGAGAGCCTAACAGCGGGATTTGCTCGGTGTCTAAATACACTTCACTACTTCATGCAAGCTCATTGTGACAACATTGACATGTTAAAGAACTTTCATTAAAAAAACGAAGCACCACTTACATGTTTTAATGGAAAAAGCATTTTAAGTCGTCACCACTCCAGGTGATACTTAGGGTCTCGCCCTCCACATTTTGGAGTCGATACCCCCCTAATCTTAAAGCATCTTTTACAATAAATGAACCTTCCCAGCTGGGGTTGAGCTTCCCCATGGTTGCCGACCTCCCTACTGCATCCACCTTCTTCAGCACCAAGCCCCCTCCACAAATTGCTTGACTCTGACGTGCTTGTCAAAGTACCTGGCCATCCTCCTCTTCACCTCTTCCTGCCGGACGGCGGAAAGGTCCCGCAGTTCTTCCACCATGTAAAGGGAGTGCTGCAGCTCCTCCTCGTTCTCAGCCTGCCATTCTTCCCTGCCTACCATGGTCGCAACAACTCGAGGTGTTTGAACTTCAAATTCCATGGGGAGCACTACCGCGCACCCATGAGAGAGCTTAAAGGGGGTCTCTCCGGTAGCTGTGTTGGGGGTGGTCCTCAGGGCCTAGAGAACCGCGGTAAGCTGCTCCATCCAGCTCCCCTTCAGATTTTCCACTTTCTTTTTCAAGAGGTTAATAATGATCTTGTTTGTGGCCTCCAGCTACCCGTTGCTTATGGTGTGGTCGACCGAGGTGAACCTGATGTTGATCTCAAGCTGCTCGCAGAAACTAGTAAACTATGCGCTAGCAAACTGGGGCCCATTATCCGTGACAATGGCCTGAGGCAGCCCGTGGTGGCAGATGATCTCCCCCCATATGAAGTTCTTGATGACCTGAGAAATCACCTTGGCCAGCGCCTTCAATTCCAACCACTTGGAGAAATAATCGATCATCACCAGTAGGAACCTCCTCTGCCCACTAGCTTATGGGAATGGTCCAACCAAATCCATTCCCCAAATGGCAAAGGGTCAGGGGGCTGTGATACTTTTGAGTCGTTGAGCCGGTTGTAGCTGGATGGGAGCAAAAAGTTGGCATTTGTAGCACCTTCTTGCGAACTCCGTGGCTTCTCGGCCCAGGGTGGGCCAGATACCCCTGCCTGACAATCCTCCCTTCCAGGGTCCGACTCCCGGAGTGACTCCCACACTCTCCAGAGTGGACTTCTTCCAAGATTCTTTGTACTTTCCTCTCGGCCACGCATCGAGCCAACATCCCCGAGAGAGTCTTTCTGTACAACTGCCCGTCCTGGAGGATGTAGTATGCCGACTTGTGCCTGAGCTTTTTCTTGTCTACCCCCTGCGGATACTCTCCCATGGAAAGAAAAGTTACAACCGGGTCGATCCATGAAGGTCGCTGGTCTATCTCCATAAGCTCTCCTTCTTTGATGGAGGGGCGAAATAGGTCGGTGATAGTACCCCACACTCGAGGACCGTGCTTTGCAAGCTGATCAACCGGCTTATTCTCGTCCCGGGGTACGTGCTGGATGGAGAATGTTTGGAACGTGCCAATGACTCCCTTTACGTTGGCCAAGTATAGCCGCAGGGTAGGCTCTCTCGCCTCGAACTCCCCGTTGATCTGGGAAGCTACCACCATGGAGTCAGTAAGGACCTCCACGTCCGACACCCGCATCTCCCTGGCCAGGCGCAGCCCTGCTATCATGGCCTCATCTCGGCCGGATTGTTGGTGATGGGAAAGTGTAAAACCACTGTTTGCTCAATTCTAGTCCCTTGAGGGCTCTCTAAGATCACTACCACTCCTAGGGAATGCCTCCCCGAGGCGCCATCCACCTTCACCTTCCAAGGAGCCTGGCGAGTGAGCTCTTCCTCCGGCACCTCAATCACATAATCGGCCAAGAAGTCGGCCATCGCTTGAGCTTTGATCGAGAGGCGGGGGACGAAGGAGACGTCAAACTCATGCAACTCTACCGACCATTTGGCCAGCCTGCCAGAATGCTCCACCCCCTCAAAGATATTGAGGAGGGGGTGGTCAGTCACCACTCGGATTGAGTGTGCCTTGAAATACGGTCGCAGCCTTCGGGCTGAGATGACCAGGGCGAAGACCAGCTTCTCCAAAATTGGATAACGGAGCTCGGCCTTCCTCAGGACCCGACTCACGTAATATATAGGGAGTTGCTTCTTCCCATCTTCACGACCTAGGACGGAGCTTAAGGCCTCTACCTCGACCCCGAGGTATAAAAATATGCCTTCCCCTTCCTTTGGCCCTTGGAGCAATGGAGCCCGAGTCAACTGCACCTTGAGGGCCTGGAATGCCTCCTCGAATTCCTTGATCCACTCGAATTTCTGACCCCCCCTTAATGTTTTGAAGAAGGGGGATCACTTCTCCCCAGCCCAAGAGAGGAACCTACTTAGCCGTGCCAGCTTCCCTGTCAGCCGCTGCACCTCCTTAGTGTTTCGTGGCGATCCCAGCTCTATGATGGACTTGACTTTATCCGGATTCAGCTCGACTCCCGCAAGGGTGAGGAGGTGTCCCAAGAACTTTCCCCTGCTGGCCCCGAAGACACACTTCAGGGGGTTCAACTGCATCTTGTGCTTGCGTAAGGTAGCAAATGTCTCCTCTAGGTCCTGGAGATAAGAGTCCACATCCTGACTCTTGATCATGAGATCATCCACATACACCTCCAGATTCCTCCCCTTTTATTCCTTGAAAACCATGTCCATCATCTTTTGATAGGTCACCCCTGCGTTCTTTAGCACGAAGGGCATCATCTTGTAATAGTATCATCCATCCCCCGCGATGAACGAGACATCTATGACGTCCGGGGGGTGCATCCTGATTTGATGATAACCTGAAAATGCATCTAAAAAACTCATCACAGAAAAACCAACGGATGAGTCAACCAGTGCGCCGATCCGAGGCAAGGGATAACAGTCATTAGGACAAGATTTATTAAGCAAGGAGAAGTCGATACACATACTCCATCGTCCGTCCCCTTTTTTTACCATGACTACATTTGAGACCCAGCCGGGGTATTGGATCTCGGATATGAAGCCGGCTTTGAGAAGCTTCGCCACCTCCTCTCTGATGGGCTCCGCCAGCTTGTCCGGGGTGGACCTCTTCTTTTGTTGGACGGGGTGTGTTCCCGCGTACAAGTTGAGGCGGTGGCAAGCCACATCCCCGTCAACCCCCGACATCTCCGCGGCGCTCCATGTGAAGATGTCCACGTTCTTTTGGATGCACTCCAGCATCCGGCCTTGGTCCTCCATGGTCAGCCCTCCGCTGACGCGGACCTTCTCCACCCTACAATCACGGGTGCGGACCTCCAGCTCCACCACCTCTTCCGCAGCTTCCAACCCGGACTGCTCCCCCCATTCTTCAACACCCATCTTCTCTGGGTCGAGGGCCTCCGCCCACACCTCTTCTTCCATGGCCATCGCCTCGCCGACTCCTCCTAATATCCTCCTGCTGCCTCTGCCAAGACACAGCTCTTCGCCTCCAGTTCCTCCCTGCCAGCATCCTGCACCACATCCTATATCCTTCGCTCCATCTCCTTGGCTCCTTCCTGCCAAGAGATGGAGTTTATGGCGGTGACGTAGCATTCCCGCGCCACTTTGGGGTCCCCCTGACCCTGACCTGAATCCCCTCTGCATTGAACTTCAAGCATTTGTGGAACGATGAGGGGACACAGCGGAAGTCATTGATAAGGGGCATTCCGAAGATGGCACTATAGCTGCTGGAGGCATCCACGATGACGAACCTGCAGTTCCTGGACTACCCCCCAGGGTGACATGGAGGCCTACTCCTACCTCCACTTCCTTCCTCTCCCCCGAAAATCCAAACAAGGTCCCATCTGTGGCCAACACCCTATTTGCATCCACCTTCATCATGTCAAACGACATCTTAAAGACGACATTGACGGAGCTTCCGTTGTCGACGAGGATCCTGGAGACGGTAAAATTTTTGATGGTTATCTGGAAGAACAGCGCATTGCAGAAAGGATCCTCTTGAACCTCCATATCACTCTTCGAGAAGGTGATCCTCTCCTCTAGTGGTAGCATCTGGGATGTGGAGCCAATGCTCCGACGATACATGGTGTGGAGGCTCGCCTTCCGGGAAACCTCCCCCCCCCCCCCCCCCCCCCGTGGAGCACCCTGATCCCTCCTCGGGTCCGAGCATCCACCCGGTCTTCGCAACGGTCCTCCTCCGCTCGAGGCAGGACCTCCTTGATCCTCACTTCCGGACACCCCTGCTGCTGCTACCGCTCCACGTTCCCTCTCATATCGAGGAACTCCGGGCACGAGGCTGTGGCGTGCCTTTCCTCCTGATGGAAGTCGCAGTAATGCAACTCCACCCTAACCTCTCTCCTCCTTCTCCTTACTACTCTCCTTCTTTCCCCCATGGCTATGGCCATAGCCTCTTCCTGATTGGGGAGTCGAGGTCTCCGGGCCTGCCTCCAGCCCGGGGGGTGGAATTGATCTCCCCCCCGGTGGTACTCCCTTCCTTAATACCCCCTCTGTGGCCCCCTCCATGCCACTCGGGCCTCTAGCCCAGCCGACGGAAAGGCTCCTAATGCCCCCACCTTGGTTGCTGCTGCCCCTAGAGCTGCCTCTGCACCCTCTGTCGGGGCTCTCCTCTCCTCTCCTGCTGTCCTCTTCCTCCTCTTGGCTCCTTCTCTTCTCCGTGGCCCGCCTGGCCAGCTTCCGGGTGAACTCCGGATTTGACGCCTCCCCGTCAACATCTCTCACCGCCCTCTCCATTAGCTCCTCATAGGAGAGGGGGGCATTCTCTTAAACTCCATCTTGAAGAAACCCTGCTGTAGGCCCAGGGTGAAAGCCATCATCAGACTATGGCCTGACATCTCCTGGACCTGGGTGACCTCCTCTGGGAACCGATCTACATAGCTCTCCAGTGTCTCATTCACTCCCTGCTTGATGTGGAACAGGGACTCCGACTTCTTCTTCCTCCTCTTAGAGGTAGTGAACCTCAGCATGAAACCCCGGTGCAGGTCCTCAAAACAGTAGTTGGAGCTGGCCGGCAGCTGATGGAACCACTCCCTCGCCTTCTCCTTGAGGGTGATGGCGAAGAGTCGGCACTTGAACCCATCCGACATCTGTCGGATCGAGACCACGTCCTCAAACCATTGGACGTGTTGAACCGGGTCTCCATTCCCGATGTAGTAGGACATCTCGGGTTCCCTGAACCATTCTGGAACTGGAGCTGAAGAGACCAACTCACTAAAGGGGCTGACTCCCCCAACGGGGCGAGCTTGCGAGTCTCGCGAGCCCAGCTCGCCGAACCGGCCTCGGCCTGCCGAGCCGGGGAAGAGTTCGTGCCCGGGGAGCTCGCACCCCCTGCCCTCCTCGGCAATTTCCTTCCCAGCTCGCCTGTCGTGGGCGTCCTCGCCCAAAGAGGGGGCGGCTGCGATCTGGACTACTAGAGTCGAGCACTCGTCTCGCATGCCGAGTGCGCACTTGACGAGGCCCATCACCTCATTCCTGAAATATTCAAACATCCCCACCGTGGCAAGAGGAGAGGGGGGCGGGGGGGCGAGTCTGGCCTGTCAGATCCCTGTCCTCCTGTCATCTAGCTCGCTGAAGCTTATCTGCACTGACCACGCTCCACGCTCACCGCAGCAAAATGTTGAAACCGGAAACTCGGTCTCTTGTGGAGTTTGCCCTCGGGGAATGGGGTGACCGCGCACCTACTTCGCTACTGCAAACAAAACAACAAAAGAGACAAGGGAAGAACCGACCCAATGGATCGGCGGGGAGGACCCACCACACACCCGGAAGACCTGAGAGTACTTCACCTGCTTAGCCACAGACAGAGCTAAGGCAACCTCAGAAAGCACTCGAGAATTAAGGAGCTAGTGAGTATCCAAGCCTGCCTTATGAGGTGCCCCTTGGGTTCTATTTATAGAATTCTGAAAATGGGCTGCAAATAGCCAACCTCCGCTGTTTTGAACAGCTATGTGCAGCCCAGCTTGGTCTACCAACAGCGTAGCTCCACTATTCCAACTAGCTATTTGCACCCATGGGGGGGGGGGGCATCCAGGTAAATTTACCTTTGGGCCTCTATGGGGCCCACCCTAGGAATATGAAGGTCAGCTCTCCACTGCTCTGCCTTCGTGGGAAGCGGGTGCGACCTGACTCCTATGGCTCTCCTACTCTCCTTGGGCGAGCGCGAGCCGGGCCGCTGCGACCCGCCAATACCTGTGCTGAGGCGAGCCGGCATCCGAGTCGCGCATAGGGGAGCGGGCTGGCGGCCAGGCTTCCAATTGCAACCATGGGAGCCTTAGAGGGGGGCTCGCCAATTTGGACTCATCAAACCCATCCCCGAATACCAGTTCGTTGAATGCCGACTGAAAAGCTCTTTACGATGAATGGTGACCCAGACTCTGCTCGACGAACGATGACCCAAACTCTGCTCGACGAACGGCGACCCAAACTCTGCTCGACGAACGGCGACACAAAATCTGCTCGACGAACGACGACCCAAACTCTACTCGACGAATTCTGAGCGAGTGAGAGGGGTGAAGGGGGAACTCGCGTGGCTCGCCTCCTGCCTCCTTCCCCTCGCATGTTATTCTGGTGCATGCCGGGCATCCCGGCCTGCTCACCTGGCTTGGAGGACCTGCTCGGCAAACACGGGGTTGTACATCTACAATTGTAATATTTCGTACTTCAAGTGTAGCTCTCTATTTGAATTTAATATAAGTTTGTTTAATTTTTTATCTCTCTTTTTGTTTCCATGCACTTCTACTCATCTCTCTCCCTCCACTTCACCATGAATAAGTAATCCTCCTTGTACTCGATCTTGATGATCCGAGGTTTGAGTTGATTAAGTTATGATGCTCTAGTTTGTTCTTTCTTTATAAGGCTTAGACTTTTGATTTACTTTTGCTTAATCATGTTTGGAGATATATTATTGATGTATATTTTCCATCTTTGTTTACACTCTTAGTTAGCCGAAAGGCTCGTAGTTTGGAGTGAATACCCAAGAGTAAAGAGAGTTGCACATACAATTCGACGGAGGCAGACGTTAAATCTCCTAGATTGGAGTGAAATCCAATAGCGGGGTGCACAACGTAAAGCGAGCTTTAGGCCTCCGATTTTGATGAGAGTTCGGTCGGACCTTCCTAAACTCAGGTGGGCATGACATCGAGAGAAGCATGTTCATGCTTTAGGAATCTCCACGGTCATGGTCGTTTGCCTTATTAAGTTAGAGTTTATTATCGCATGTTTTCGATCAACTTATCCGAGGTGATTCTCGATCGAGTGCTTTTCTTTATCATTGTTCAACCCCTCAATGTAATCGATTTTAGTAGTTCTCTATTTAACTGCAAGTAGTTCTCTTTTTGGCACAAAATATCTTTTCTTAATCACATTTAGCTTTTTCTTAAACCCTAAAACAATCTCTCGATAAGATAATAGTCTTCTTGTGAGTAAGATTACTCAACATTTCCTGGATTTTAATACGACACTTGTGTCCCCTAGTTACAATTCGATAGTTATACTTGCCTCGTTGGATTACTACTTAGGTTTTTATTCTCTTTGGGAATATATTTTTCACACCACCCCTCCCTAAGTCAAACATTGGAACTTATTCTCCATGGCAATCCATTATGATGACGGTAGATGATTTGCCAAGAACAATCTTGAAAACTCCTCCAATGAGATCATCGATAGTCGTCTGGCTGCGAAGTGGTATAACTCCAACTTATCCCACCAAATCCGAGCCTCTCCTTCCAACAGGAAAGTGTCAAAGGTGAACTTTTGTCCCTCCTCTATCTTTTTTGCGGTCAATATCCTCTTGACTGGAGAAAGACTGTGCTCTGCCTGCGTTGGGGATCCTGCACCCCTAAACGTAGGTGGCCTAAAGTTCATGAATTTCTTCAGCTTCAGCTTAGTCGCTCGCTTATCAAACAAAGCCTCAATAGGTGCTTGCCTAGCAGCTATAGGCTCGACTACACCAACCTCTACTTGCACCATTACAGGTCACACCTGCCCAGCAAGCTGTGCATTCATCATTGCAAACACTGCTTCAACAACTAAACTTTCTGTTTTCACAGAAGGAGGAGTAGGCACAACAGCTGTTGCCGCAATCTCATTAGAAGGTTGGGGTTCACACTGCCACCCACCACTTCTAGTAACCTATGACTGTAAAATACACAATTTAATGACTACTCAATAACAAACAATGACTACTAGGAACGCGCAGGTTCCTCAAACATGTGTATTTTCATTCCTAAGTGGACATTCTTGTGTTCATTTTTGTTACAACGGTATGCATAGACACGTACTCGCCACCCCTCAAATGAATATGACCACGAATTCGCGGGAGGAAAAACAAGACAAGCTAATACCAATTTATATCACCTACATCATCACATGAAATATAACAGAGGGTCCGGTGGGGGCCTCACGCCATATCCCATAGACAGTTCACGGAGTTACAAGTTAATATCAAAGACTAAATGAATCGTAATGCAGAGCATTCTAGAGGAAGTTTTATGGGTTAACTTGAAATCACTAAATATGAATGTCCACTACATATATATATATATATATATATATACATATCTCAGGAATGTTTAGAAAATACAGAAAAGTTACGGCCATAAGGCATTACCGATTTGCTTCAAAAGTGTGGTTTACAGACATCGGCGCGTAGGCCGACCACACATGTAAATAATAAAGTTCTTTACTTGGCCTTCAATGTCCAGCATAACATCAAGGCTTTCAGCCCGCTATTTCCCGCTCGGCTCTCCAACAGCTGCAGAGGGACAACCCACCACAAGGGCGACAAACAAAGCAACCGTCAGCTTTCGGCTGACCAATTTATAAAGACCCTGCCCCATTCCCGGGGCAGCGGAATTCCTTCCCTATAGACATAGAATTAACACATAGATATATCACAAGAAGGCACACTCAATCACCGTTCAATATATCACAAATGAGTTCCTCAGTGGCCAAACATTCCACACACTCAGGGAACATTTTCGGTGTACCGGAATGCCAGGTCCCCACCACCTTTCAGTTGTCCGAGACATGACCGTCAACTTTGAGCATTCTAGTCTTTCCGGCATGGGGCCTAATACTCTTGTTTAGTCCATTGATCCTAATGTCACAAAATTGTAAGAAGTCAAACAAGTTAATGGTATACACATAGTAGTATTTAATGTATGTTCAAGTTCATGCATGGAGGTTGCTCTTTGTTACATTAATTATACAGGTGGCTCAAGTGACAATGGCAGGTGGAGACAAATAATCAAGCCGGAAAGGCAAGAATTTGCTTAAGTCCACAAGTTTTGAGTGAAGCAAGCAGTACATAATCTCATCTTCAGCCATTGGAAAGCCTCTTCACACTTATCACTCCGAATGAAAGCAGTATTCTTCTGAGTAAGTCTAGTTAGAGGAGCAGACAACACCGAAAACCCCTCCACGAATCTTCTATAATAGCCAGCCAGGCCTAAGAAACTCCTAATATCCTTGGGTGTAGAAGGTCTCTCCCATTCCATCACAACAGAAATCTTGGTCGGGTCTACAGAAATACCGTCCTTCCTTACCACATGACCCAGAAAGGACACCTGAGGTAACCAGAACTCACACTTGCTCAACTTAGCATATAACTTATGCTCCCTCAGGGTCGACAAAACCAGACGCAAATGCCGAGTATGCTCCTCAACATCGCGGGAATACACCAAGACATCATCTATGAACACAATAACAAATCGGTCCAAGAAATCTTTAAATACCCGATTCATCAAATCCATGAAAGCAGAGGGTGAATTGGTTAAACCAAAAGACATCACCAAAAACTCATAATGTCCATGCCGTGAACGAAAAGCAGTTCGGGAATATCTGCCTCACGAATCCTCAATTGGTGGTAGCCTGAACGAAGATCGATCTTTGAAAATACCGAGCTACCACGCAATTGGTCGAACAAATCATCAATCCTTGGCAGGGGATACCTATTCTTAATGGTTACCTTGTTTAAATCCATATAATCGATGCAAAGCCTAATCGATCCATCTTTCTTCTTGACGAACAAAATAGGAGCACCCCATGGAGAAGTACTTGGTCTAATAAAACCACAACTGAGCAAATCATCGAGCTGAGTACACAACTCGTCCAACTCACACGGAGCCATACAATACAGTGCTTTAGCAATAGGATGAGTACCTTGCTCGAGGTCTATCACAAACTCTATCTCTCCCTTTCCGGAGGAAGTCCTTGAAGACTATCAGGAAAGACATCTGGAAACTCTCGCACCACCGAGACATCCTCAAGATGTGGCGTAACAAAAGCTATCTCCAGAGCAGAAATAGAAACCAAAAATGCCTCGCAACCAGACTCTATAGCACGACAAGCACGTACCGCAAAAATGACAGGAGAAACTCTGTCCTGAAATCCATAGACGCTCATAGGTTGTCTGTCGTCCATTTTAAAATCCAATCGCTTAGCCTTGCACTGGATGACCGCATCATACTTGGACACCCAGTCCATGCCCAGAATCACGTCAAAATTAGACAGATCCAAAATCATCAGATCCGCAAAGGCCAGAAAATTGCCAAGATAAATCGGGCATCTCAGAACTCCTTGGTTAGATATCACAGAATCACTGGAAGGGATCTTGACATTGAAGGAGCCTCCGAAGTGGTCCACACTCAGGCGATGTTTATCAACAAATCTCCGGGCCACAAAGGAATGGGTGGCACCCGAATCTAAAAGAACGCGAGCCCACCTATTCCGCACCTTAAACTCCCCTAAAACCATAACATACATAACTAAACGAACGATAACTAGTGCAACAATGATAACTAACAAGGATAAATTAAACTGAGGCTAACCTGATATCACTTGCGTAGAGGTTTGAGCTTCCTCGCGGGTCATCACGTTTAGCTTTCCTTTTCCTTTATCCAGGTTTGGTGATGGTGGCGGAGCTCGAAGTGGGGCAGACTATAGTTGGGACTGAGCCTGGGGGCACAAAGACTTCTGGTGTCCCTTCTGCCCACACTGGAAGCAAACCCTTTCTTTCATCCAACAATGAGTCACGTCATGACCCTTCCTTTCACAGAACGAGCACACAAGCTATCCCTTGGGTGCACTTTGGATGGCGTGAACCTATTGCTGCTTCAGGGTGGTAGTCCTCTTGAAGCACCTTTCGTAGGGGTGTCCAGGACGACCACAGAAGCTACACACTTCCTTACTTTTCTTCCTCGAAGAAGGGCCAGATGCCCCGGAGCTACCATCCTCAATGCCTTTTCTTTTCTCCTTCCTTGCCGCAGCACCGCGGTTCTTGGCGCTTTCAATCGCCTCCACTTTTAAAGCGGCTTCCACTACTTCAGCATAACTTTCAGCTTGGTAAGCGCATGCCAACTGCTGGACATCGCTTCTTAATCCTCCCAAGAGACGTTTCACTCTACCCTCCTCAGAAGATACCAAGTCAGGAGCAAACCTGCTCCGTTTGCAAAACTCAATCTCGTACTCGCTCACGATGAGCTGTCTCTTCTTTAGATGTAGGAAGTTATTCATCAGGCGGTCTTGCTCGACCGAGGGTAGAAACTTCTTCAGCAGCATCTTCTTAAAAGATTCCCAAGAACAGCCTTCCTTCAGACCCTCTCTTTCCCAAATCCACCAACTCTTCGCCAGACCTTTTAACTGATAGGCTGCAATGAAAGTGCAGGTTAGATCTGAAATACTCTAAAGGGGGGGGGGGGTGAATAGAGTATAGTGCTCACTAAAAACTTTTTACAACTTTTGTTGTAAGCCTAGGCGAACAAATTAGTAATTAAATGAAACTAAGCACAGCAAACTAAGCAATCACATAGCACAGCCAAAACACAAAGAAAAGGGCAACCAGACGACACAAAAAATTTTATAATGGTTCCCCAACCTGGGTACATCCACACTTCTACCACCCTGGTAGGAATCCACTCAGGTTTTTGATCAGGTGCCTAACACCAATGAGCTTTTTTTCAGGTGCTCAAAAACCAAAACCTCATGTCTTTTGGAGGGAGACTTGCACCCAAAATAATTTTGAAGGGAATTAAAACCCTGTACAGGAATTGGAAGTAAAGAGATGGTGTCTTCTCTTTCTCAAAACTGTTGAGAAGACTTGTGGATTGATGGTAGCAGATCTTGCTCCCCTTGAGATCTTGAATTAATCAGGAATGCTGGAGCACTACTTCAGGCTGATAGGTCTTCAAAGACCTAAAATGCCTGGACCAGGATTTGTTTCAGGAACTCCTTTGACAGATTGTTACTTGTTGTCCTTTGAAGTAGTACTATAGAATTGAAGGAAAGAAGAAGACTCTTGATTGAATTTGATTATTGTTCTTCTTCTTCTTGAAGATGTTCTCTGGTCAGGCTGATTGCAGTAGAACTTTTGATGTTGTGTATGATTATTATTCTGTGCAATCTGAGTGTATCTATCTGATTATCTGTATTGCTTTTTGTACTCTCTATAACTCTGTAACTCACTGTATTGATCCTTTCTTTTCTTTTCTATATCCTTTTTGACTTACTGAGAACATTCAAAATTCGAATGTTGAGCAGTAATTGCAGTCGGCCTTGGAAGGAAGCAGCAATCAAGGATTTCCCCAACTGTCCCATGGAAAAACGGCATGTAATCGTCCATAGTCAATGTGCGTTCTAACGGTAACATTCCGAGAAGATCTGGCATTAAAAACTCTGGAATCATCGCCAAGAAACGGGATGGGAAACCTGAAGATTACCTAGTCTGGATTCAACGAACGAAGAACACATATTGTTGAGCTGAGTTTGAGTTTGTCGAGCTGAGCTTGAGTTCGTCGAGCTGAGCTTGAGTTCGTCGACCAGACAATCTTCATTAGTCGAATAGATAATCTTCATTCGTCGAGCTGATATCCATAATTCGTCGAGCAGATGATTATCACTGTCAGACAGTATTCGTCAAACTGAGATCCAGATTTATTGAGCGAAGAAAGATTGTGGACTTAGCCAAATAATCTGCATCTGCTGAAATCCTGTGTCGACATAAGCTGGTGTCGACTGATTGAACTTGGTGTCCACTCAAATCTTCTAGTGTCGACATGAATTGGTGTTGACTGAAATCCTGGTGTTGACACAAATCCTCTAGTGTCTACATAAGGTGTCTGGTGTCGACACATGCCCTAAGTGTCGACACAAATCTCCGAGTTCACAATTCGTCGAGTAGTCCTTAATTCGTCGACCTGAGAAGCTGAGAACTTGAGGTCCAAGTTCGTCGAGCTCAGAATCTAATTCGTCGACCAAAGCTTGAAGCTGGACTTAGAAAAATTCTGAAGTTGTCCTGAATTTTGGCTTAATGAAGAACCTCAACATTCGTCGAACAGAGAACTAAGATCGTCGAACTCAGCACCACGAATTATCTCACGATCGTCGAGCGCAGAACACCGTTCGTCGAGCTGAGTTCGACGAACGTCGAACTCATTTAACTTAGTCTTGAAAACCTCTACGTCTGGAGTCTCTGATGGTCTTGATGATAGATGGTCCATCTGAAGTTGAACCTAAGGACTTGACCTAGACTCTAGGACACAAAATGACCCTGGCTATACATGATGGGTCACATCCTAAGTCAGTGAACCTAGCCCAAATCAACTAGGGATCCAACAATCTCCCCATATTTGGGTGAGGTCACTAACAGAGACTCAGAATAGAAACAAATAGAAAAACAAAGCAGAAAAAGAAATATATCTGGCAGAGAATTATAACACATGCAGCAGATATATATACACAGCTTTGTTTTAAACAGATAGCATAGTTCTGAAAAACAAAAACAGACAGAAATTGAAATAGCATGAAAATTACTTCTTTGGCTTCTTCTGCTTGGACTTGTCTTCAGCTGTCTGCTCACCTGGATTTTTGAATATGATTTCTCTCTTTGGATCTTGAGCTTGAGCTTTTGTCATAGTCATATCAGCTGCCCCTATAATGTTCAATGATGTTGCTCTGGGGACAACTGATTCTGGATGAAGTTTCATATAGTCATCAACATTGAATAGCTTGTTTCCTTTGTCAAATCTTTTCAGCTCTACTTTTATATACTTTGACATTGTTGTAAGTCCTGAAATATCTTTGCCTTCAGCCTTGGCTTTATTGATCAGAGATAAGCCAATTAACTCCTGGAATCTGGTCATTCTTGTTGTATTTGCAGTTTCAGGATCTTCAAAAGGAATTGGAGGAGAGAGGTCTCTTTGGACTTTCTGCTTTCTGTACTTTAGAGGTATGTAGCTGCTGCTGCTGAAGCTGTTGATGTTGATGTCCTGAAGAGGATGGCTGCCTCTGCTCGTTGCTTCCAAAAGATCTCCATGATTGTCTCTGATATGTTTGCATTGGGGCAGATCTCTGAGAGCTAGAGGAGCCAGAGGCACCAGCTGCTAGAGGAGGAGGAGGAGGATCCTTCCTATATCTGTGCACTGGAGGAGGGGAATATCTCCTGCTTCTCTTTCTATCCTTCTGCTGGTTCTTAGATAGCCACATCCATCCAGGCATTCCCTTGTATGGAGCAACATTGTGCAGAATATAATAGGGGGTGTCAGCATTGGGATTTGGCTTGGGAGCTAGAGGAGGAGGAGCCTTTCTTTTCTTTGCTAGCATCTTCTTTTTCTTACTGGCTGCATCTTCATCTGAGTCATCATCATCATCTTCTTCAGAATTAGAACCCTGAGGGATGTCATAAAGAGCATCCAAAGCTTTCAAAGCTTTATCAGAAAGAGTATCGTTTTCTGGAGGAGGGGCAGAAGGTTCAGGAACTGGGAAATCAGCAGCAGAAGAGGAGGAGACTGCACAGGAGTCAGAAATAATGGGGTCAGAGCTTTCAGCTGCTGCCTTCTTCTCTTCTTCTATATCAACTAGAATTATCTCATACAAATCTGGCAGGGGAGAGTCATCCATAACAAAGCTGGGGGATAAAATTTCTTCTGGAATGACATCTGGACTAGAAGCTGAGATGGAGGCTGAAGCTAAGATAACAAAATTGTCACAGAGTTGCTTAGCAACTGCTGCACTTACTGGAGAGGTGTAGGGTACAATAGCCAAACTTGGCTTAGTAAAGGGTAGCTACACAAAAATAGTATCAAAACTTTTCAACAAAGCAGACAAATTAACTGTGGGATTTAACTGGAAATCACCAACAGGTTTTATTTGTTCAACTGACTCATCTAGATCATTGTCAGTATCCATAAAATGAATTAACTAAATCATCTCAGAATCAAAAGCTATCAAAATTTCTGTATCTGTATCTGAATCTGCATCTGCTGGAGAGGGAACTACTGCTGTGACTGCTGCTGCTGTATCTGAATCTGCTGCAACTTCATCACTGAGCATCTCCCCCTGCCTGGGTTTAGGAGAACCTGGAGCCAGGCCCCTTGATGAAGAGGGGACAGCAGAGAGGGCAGAAATCTGGGCAGATAAAGAATTGATAGAGGTCACAAGAGGTGTAATGGCCTATTTGATTAGGGATTTGATGAGGGGAGTGAGCAGGAAATGATGGTAGAGGGATCAAATGGGGAAGGGGAAGAGGGTGGAATAACTTGAGTGGATGGAGATGAAGATGGAATGGGGGCATCTGGCATGTCAACATCTGTGGGTATGTTGTAGGAGGGAATGGATGACAAATGAGGGGGAAGAGGAGTCTGAGGAGGTGTAGGGATATGTGTCTCAAGAGGGGAAGGTGGAGGTGTTGGAATATTGGTGATGTCCAGAGGTGGAGATGGAGGTGGAGTAGGCATAGAGCTATGTTGTAGGGATGAAGAAACATGAGTGGGGGAAGTTGGAGGAATTTGAAGAGAGGTTGATGATGGAAGATGAGTTGCTGGAGGAGGTTGTTGAGATGGAAGGACCTCTTCTGCAGGGAGGGGAGCGGCCTTTACAGCCCTGGTGGTCTCAGAAGTCTGGATAGAAGAGGAAGAAGCCTTTGAGGGCTTGGAGATAGTCCTCTCCCACCTGCCAAACAGAGCACAGGTGAGGCGCTTGCTGGCATTTATGAAGATGGTCGGGGAGACCATACATTCAACAGTCTTCTCTTGAAGAAAAATTCCCAAAATTCTGCCGAAGCAGACTTCCTTCTTGCTATTCTTTTTCTTTATCAATTCAAAGAAAATTGTGCCCCAGTTGACACGTCTCTTGTTCACCACGGCGCACATAACCAGGAATTGATGCCGGGTTATGTAGTCATGCGCTGAGTGCTTTCCCATCACCACTTTCCCTACAATGTCCGCCAGAAACTGGTACGCGGCAGACAATTGCTTCTTCAGCAGCTTATTAGGGTTGCTTCCAGAAAAACCCATTAGCTTCAGCATATCACCAAACTCTTCTGAATCCATTTCTATGTTATCTTCTCCATTGACTAATCCAAAAATCTCAGACAGAGTTGCGGGAGATAGGGAAACAGTAGTACTCCCGATAGTTCCTGTCACGGTATCATCTTCAGAAGCAGTAGATGTATATACCCATTCTCTTATTTCATTTGCATGTAGTTTAATTCTCCGGGTCATGAAGTCCTTTAGATTCAGTTCTTCTAGCAGTTCCAAGATATAGAGGAAAATGGGGTCCGAATGTTGGAAAGAATCGAAGTCCATATCGAAACCAGTATCAAACTTCATCGCTGCTAACGTGCTTGCTGGAATCGCCATTGATGACCTGCAGGAAAAACACAGAGAAAAACGGCGATCAAGAGCAAAAGAACTGAAAGCGCGGGACGGAGGTCGAAGAAAACCTATATATAAGATTTTCAGAATATGAATCGACAAACTCCGTTCCACGAAAAAGAAACAATTCTTCGAACTGAGGTCGACGAAATAAATTATAGACAAATAATTCGTCGATCTCATTCAGAAGAATCGAAAACAGTTCGTCGAACTCCGTTCGACGAAAAGTTTTCTGAAGCAAAGTTCGTCGATCTCCGGTCGACGACAATTGTTTCCTCACACAGAGAATTCATCGATCTCCGTTCCATGAGAATCTCTCAAACTTTCCCTACTTCATCGAACTCCGTTCTACGAACTCTGGAAAATTCATCGAATGCAGACAGAAACTAGGTTAACTCTTCTTCATTAATCATTCCAAGTTGATTTATAAAGAATAGATGGGTTTTCTCATCCAAGGGCTTGGTGAAAATATCTGCTCTCTGTAGATTAGTAGGAATATGGATTAAGTTAATTTTCTTTTTGTCTACATTATCTCTAATGAAATGATGTCTTATTTCAATATGTTTATTCCTAGAATGGTGAATTGGATTCTGTGCTATAGCAATAGCACTATTATTATCACAAAATAATGTTGAATTATTTAAGTTGACACCATAGTCTAGGAGTTGGTTTTGTATCCATAGCATTTGTGAACAACAGCTGCCAGCAGCCATCTATTCTGCTTCTGTAGTTGATGTAGACATAGATGTCTGCTTTTTACAAAACCAGGAGATAAGTCTCATACCAAGGAATTGACAAGTTCCAGAGGTACTCTTCCTGTCCACTCTACATCCAGCATAGTCAGCATCTGAGTATCTAGTTAACTCAAATTCTGACTCTGCAGGATACCAGAGTCCTAGATTGGGGCAACTCTTTATATATCTCAAAATTCTTTTTAGGAAAATAAGGTGAGATTCTTTAGGGTTCACTTGCAACCTAGCATAAAGTCATGTGACAAACATTATATCAGGTCTGCTAGCTGTTAGGTATAATAGGGATCCAACAATTGCCCTATAATATTTCTGATCTACAGGTTTCCCTGCTGCATCAGAATCCACAACACCATTTGTAGCCGTAGGGGTTTTCATCCCTGAAGCATCACCCATCCCAAACCTTTTGATAAGCTCTTTAACATACTTAGCTTGGGAGAGGAAGATACCATCTGGGAGCTGCTTCACTTGGAGACCAAGGAAGTAGGAAAGCTCACCCATGCAACTCATCTCAAATTTAGAATGCATGAGGTCAGCAAACCTCCTGCACAATTTGGGATCAGTAGACCCAAAAATGATGTCATCCACATATATTTGTACTAACAATATTTGGTCCTTATGATGTTGATGAATTGTAAATATACCTATTTTTCTGTACATTAATTTAGTTGTTTTCATTTATTTTTGTCCTTTTTACTTATTTTTATTCAATAAAATGCTCATATTTTTGTAAATATTATACTAACTTGTTTTATTTTATTTTTCAGGAAAAAATCAAAATCTGCATAAAAATGTCATGTCACGCCCGTGACATATTGGTCACGCCCGTGACCAGGGCGTGACACATCAAATTCCAGTGAAATCAGCAAATTTTGAAGAGCAAAGCTTGACACGCCCGGGGTCACGCCCGTGTCACCCGACACGGGGCGTGACCCAAGCCCGTGTCCACCCACTCGACGTTTCCAGCTCAACGATCGCCGACCTCCTCGACACGCCCAGCGTCACGCCCGTGACCTAGGGCGTGACTCAATCTCAGCTCAACGATTTCAACTCGACACTTTCCGCTCGACATTCGTCGAGTGTCGACACCAACTAACACGCCCAGAGTCACGCCCGTGACCTGGGGCGTGACCTTTCTAGCTAGCCCGACAAGACCCGTGCGATGACTTTCGGCGCGGCCCATGCCTGGATCCACCTGCTTGACATGCCCAGCGTCACGCCCGTGACCTGGGGCGTGACCACTGCGAGGCCGACACGTGTCCAGCCCGAAGTCAACTTTCCCGTCAAATCGACGGCCGCCATTAGGAATAGTACTGACACGCCCCATGTCACGTCCGTGACCAAGGGCGTGTCCCATGTAAATTTTTGTCTATAAATTCCAGTGTTCTGCTTGAGTTCATGTTCCCTTTTTGAACCATTTTGTATAGGAGTTATGCTGCTCGGATGAGTCCAAATGCTATGTAAGGGAAATTTCTCCCCCTCTCCTTTATTTTCAGAGCTTTGTAATCTTCGTTTTTAGCTTAATAAAATTGGAGATTTTCTCTCTTTTTATGGATTTGGTCTTCAACTATGTGGCTACTTTTATGCAATCTTATTTGTTCTTGCTTTAGCTTTTGTTTTTCATTCTTTTAAATGAGTGTGTGTGTGTATGAGTTTAACTTAGTTTTATTGCTTTCATAATTTTCATAGTTTAGTTTTTCCGCTCATATAATGTCCATTCTTATGAGTTTATAAAAATGTTTTAAAAGTGATTTTTTATCCTCTTTGCTAGTTTTGTTCGTTTTTATCCGTAAAACTTTTTACTCCTTTTAACTTTATTATCACTTTTCTAGCATTTTTATAAAATTATAAGAATGAAAATATAGCGTTTTGATTTTTCATGCACTTAGTTTTTTATTCAAAACCTTTTGCTTATTTAAATTTTTCGTTCTCTTTTTACGTATTTCTACCGCATTCTAGCGGTAGAAATGTATTCGTTTTAATTTTTCGAGAACTTTCATTTTTCGTTTATTTGCAAAATGTTTTCGGTCATTTAATTTTTATTTTCACTTTTTATGCATTTCTACCGCATTTTAGCGGTAGAAATGCAGTTGTTTTAATTTTTCGATAACTTAGTTTTTTTTGCAATTTTTCATGAATGTGCATTTATTTCCGCCTACTCGTTAAGAGTTAAATGGCGCTTGCTTATTTTACTTTCTGTAGAGTGCGTGAGTTTGTAATTTTCTTTATTTCCGCCTTCTCATTCGAGTTAAATGGCAGGTCTTAATTTTCCCTACTCATTTGAGTAGGATTTGTGTGTGTGTGTGTTTTCATTTATGTCGAGAGAGTGTGTGCGTGAGTTTTACTTTATGTCGAGTGTGTGCGTGTGTTGCATTTATTTAGTCCTACTCATTTGAGTAGGACACGCTTTCTTTCTCCCGCCCACGCATTTGCGCCGGGACTCGCAATTTACAGCTTTCTTCAGTCCTACTCGTTTGAGTAGGACTTGCAATTTACTGCTTTATTTTACTGCTTTCATTTTATCGCTTTCATTTACTGCTTTCTTTATCGCTTTATTTACTGCTTTTCTCGCAAGCCGTCCCCATTCCGATGAGTGGCTAATCGTTCTTATCCCCTGGCATCGAAGAGCATTGGGACAAATAAAATAGCTTAAAATAATTAAAGGTCTAATTTTTCTAATTAATTAAAAGTACTTAAGGTTTGCCTGGGGTTAACGACGCGTAGGACCACATATCGATGTGTGGGCCCTATTTTTGTTTTCCATACGCTCGCCGAGAGGCCCTGGCGTATGGACAGATCACCCCTTGGCAAAGAGAGTTCCGCACTAACCCTCGAGAGAGGAGGCGCGCCAACTCTACCAGATTGGGTTCCCCACCCAGTAGGGGGGTTCTTAGAGTAATGCGGACGTTAAGAGGAATCCTTCGTCGGACTAACGTTCGGTCGAATAGTCTTAGCATTCAGGTGAGCGATAGCCCTATAGCTAGGTGAGGTCATTTTAGTGGAACCTCCACGGCCAAGTCTCCGCCTTAATTAATTAGAAACTTAGGAGCTCTTTTCATTTAAAGTATATTTTAGTTCAATTGTTTTTCTGGTGCTATCGAGCTAAGCTCTTCATTGGCACCACCTTATTGCTTTCTTTTTATGCTTTCATTTTCTTTTTCTGCATTTTTATTATATATAAAATATCCCGACAAGATAATTATCGGTAAAATAATAGTCCCCTCCAGGGAAGAGTAGAAATAATCGAACCGACCCCGAGAACAATACGACCTTGATATTCCACCCGGAATATCTTGTACTACTCACGATAGGTGCACTTGCCTCCTTTCGTTAAAACTCGATCTAAACCGTTTTATATCCAAATAAATAAATACGCGCGCCCCGTTTTCTTGAATAAAATCACTTCCGCTTTACTTAAATAAAACCCCCCGGGGCGCCGCGCTTCATAATAAATTTTGGAGTTTTAACCATCAAGTTTTTGGCGCCGTTGCCGGGGACCGAATCGTTTTCGTTATTTTGAACCCTGGAAATCTATTAATTTAGTTATATCTATAATTATCACAAAAATTAAAAATGGCCACCAAAATATAATAATAATAATAATACTAAAAACTATATAGAAAATTATTATTACAAAATTATAAAACAAAACAAAAAAATCTAAAATCAAAAAAACTTACAAAACAAAAAAATTTGAAAAACCTTAAAAACTAAAAATTTGAAAAAAAATTTAAAACTAAAAAAAAACTACACAAAAAAACTAAAAAACAAAACAAAATGAAAATGAAAAAACAAACTTCACAAAAAGAAAAAAAAATTTGTTTTTCATTATTTTTATGCAAACAAAACTATAAAACTAAAAAAAAACTAAAAAATGAAAAAAAAAAATGAAAAAAAAACACTTAACACAAAAAAAATTTATATTTTCATTAAAAAAAAACATCACTAAAAAAACACAAAAACGAATATAATAATTTGATTTAAAAAAAAAAAAAAACCAAAAAAAAAAACCAAAAAAAACTAATGTATATATTTTGTTTCATTTAATTTAACTTATTATATTTTAATTTATTTTGTTTCGGCGCGCTTTCCATTCTTGTGCGCGCTTGGGGTGCGCATTTCCATCACACTCACTTAGCTAAGGCCTTAGCTACCTTCGCCTCCCCACGCACATGCCCCCTACCGCCCGCAATCTTTTCGCCGAGTTTCTTTTTTTTTCCTTTTATTTTTTATCTCTGTTATCTTTTTCCTACGTCTTCTCACAATAATGCAGGATTTCAACCCGGGCCTCCCCGTACTCATCTTAAGGGAAGCTCCTACCCTCCCTTTTTATTTTTGTACTTATTATATTTTGTATATTATCTGTTCCGCATACTTAGATTGCAACATTGGGGACAATGTTGGGTTTTAGTATGTGGGTGTTTTCCAATTCTGCATTTTTTTATTATTCTGTACTAATGAAAATAAAAAAAAATTACAAAATTCAAAACATAAAAAAAAATTTTCCTTGTTTTATATAATCAAAAAATCATAAAAAAAAAATCTTATAAAACATCAAAAAAAAAATTCAAAATCAAAATTTTTTTTTTACTTTGTAAATATTTTTTCAAAAACTAAATCTCTTTCCACCCCCTCTTCTTGTTCGTAAAAACTCGCATTTTGCCTCCCCGCGGCATTCGACTCATCGAACCAACCACCCAAATAAGTGTCTGTTCGCGGGCATTCGAGTTTTTACTTTGCTCCTTTTTTTTATTATAAAAATCTCTCTTTCCTCACTATCTTATTTATAAATAACAATTCTTTCTCTCCTCTTTCTTGTAAATAATTTATCAAAATACACTAAAAATTAGAAAAACCCAAAAACCCTAAAAAGATAAAAATCTAAAAATCCTAAAAAGATAATAATTAAAACACAAAAAAAAGATAAAAACTCTAAAAATTGCAAAAAAATATTTTGTTAAATTATGTAACAAAATAATTCGAATATATCATATCTTAACTCTTTTTGCTTTCCAAAAATCTAGTTTCGAGTTAATTTATATGCGAATTTTAGTTATTCTTTGCTTACTATTCGTTTATTAATTAAAGTTTGACAGATTTAAGTGTCTGGGGTTATGATTTAAAGAATTTTTTATGTCTTTTCCTTATAATAGAGAACTTGTTTTTCACCACCACTTCTAATTTTATAAATAGATGCTCGTTTTTTATGTTAGAAAATAACATTCATGGATTTCAATTATTTCTACTCTTTGCTTTTAGAAATATTGGAATGTTCATTTTAAAAAGGTTGCTCTCAAAACTTTTTTATTAAAATCTAGTTTTCCTTTTGAAAAACTAAACTCACTTCCATTTTTTTCATGTCTTACTTGACATGTTTACCTTTATCCCTTAAAAGATCTTATGTCAATGGGAATAAGATTTCATTCCGTAAACATAGGCACCCAATATTTAAAAAGATTATATGTTATGGAGTAAGAGGATAAAATTCATTACTCCTACACATATACCTTGGGTTATTTATTATTTATGAAGAAAAAAAGATATTATATGTTAGGAAAATAAGATTTCATTTTCCTAACTATCCAAAAAGAAAAAAAATTGGAGGTTCGAGAAAAAATTACCTCACCTCAATATTCAAGCCTTCTTCATAAACCACCAAACCACTTATCTCATTTCAATGATTCTAGACTTAATTTAAAATTTTTTTGAGAGCATAATTTTTAAATTGCATTATTTCCTTTAACTTCTTTTAAGCTAAGGTTTTTATATAAATCCAATCCATCTTTGTTAAACTAACAAAAATAAATTTTTGCTTTCTATTTTATTTTATCTAGAAGTCTTTTTGAAACTCTTCCTCTATTTATAACATTTCATAAATTAGGATTTAATTCTTTAACCCCGGATGTTTATTTTGATCTTACTTTTAATTAATTCAAGCGATAGCTAAACTTAGGATTTCTTTTATTCCTTATGAGTTCATCTCCAACTTTTGCTTTGGAATAGCAAAAGCTTAAGTATGGGGGTATTTGATGAATTGTAAATATACCTATTTTTCTGTACATTAATTTAGTTATTTTCATTTATTTTTGTCCTTTTTACTTATTTTTATTCAATAAAATGCTCCTATTTTTGTAAATATTATACTAACTTGTTTTATTTTATTTTTCAGGAAAAATCAAAATCTGCATAAAAATGCCATGTCACGCCCGTGACATATTGGTCACGCCAGTGACCAGGGCGTGACACGTCAAATTCCAGTGAAATCAGCAAATTTTGAAGAGCAAAGCTTGACACGCCCGGGGTCACGCCTGTGTCACCCGACATGGGGCGTGACCTAAGCCCGTGTCCACCCGCTCGACGTTTCCAGCTCAACGATCGTCGACCTCCTCGACACGCCCAGCGTCACGCCCGTGACCTAGGGCGTGACTCAATATCAGCTCAACGATTTCAACTCGACACTTTCTGCTCGACATTCGTCGAGTGTCGACACCAACTGACATGCCTAGAGTCACGCACGTGACCTGGGGCGTGACCTTTCCAGCTAGCCCGACAAGACCCGCGCGATGACTTTTGCCGCAGGTCGTGCCCAGATCTACCTGCTTGACACGCCCAGCGTCACGCCCGTGACCTGGGGCATGACCACTGCGAGACCGATACGTGTCAAGCCCGAAGTCAACTTTCCCGTCAAATCGACAGCCGCCATCAGGAATAGTACTGACACGCCCCCTGTCACGCCCGTGACCAAGGGCGTGTCCTATGTAAATTTTTGTCTATAAATTCCAGTGTTCTGCTTGAGTTCCTGTTCCCTTTTTGAATCATTTTGTATAGGAGTTATGCTGCTCGGATGAGTCCAAATGCTATGTAAGGGAAATTTTTCCCCCTCTCCTTTATTTTCATAGCTTTGTAATCATCGTTTTTAGCTTAATAAAATTGTAGATTTTCTCTCTTTTTATGGATTTGGACTTCTACTATGTGGCTACTTTTATGCAATCTTATTTGTTCTTGCTTTAGCTTTTGTTTTTCATTCTTTTAAATAAGTGTGTGTGTGTGTGTATGAGTTTAACTTAGTTTTATTGCTTTCATAATCTTCATAATTTTCATAGTTTAGTTTTTCCGCTCATATAATGTCCATCCTTATGAGTTTATAAAAACGTTTTAAAAGTGATTTTTTATCTTCTTTGCTAGTTTTGTTCGTTTTTATCCGTAAAACTTTTTACTCCTTTTAACTTTATTATCACTTTTCTAGCATTTTATAAAATTATAAGAATGAAAATATAGCGTTTTAATTTTTCATGCACTTAGTTTTTTATTCAAAACCTTTTGCTTATTTAAATTTTTCGTTCTCTTTTTACGTATTTCTACCGCATTCTAGCGGTAGAAATGTATTCATTTTAATTTTTCGAGAACTTTCATTTTTCGTTTATTTGCAAAATTTTTTCGGTCGTTTAATTTTTATTTTCACTTTTTATGCATTTCTACCGTATTTTAGCGGTAGAAATGCAGTTGTTTTAATTTTTCGGTAACTTAGTTTTTTTTTGCAATTTTTCATGAATGTGCATTTATTTCCGCCTACTCGTTAAGATTTAAATGACGCTTGCTTATTTTACTTTCTGTAGAGTGCGTGAGTTTGTAATTTTCTTTATTTCCGCCTACTCATTCGAGTTAAATGACAAGTCTTAATTTTCCCTACTCATTTGAGTAGGATTTGTGTGTGTGTGTGTTCATTTATGTCGAGAGAGTGTGTGCGTGAGTTTTACTTTATGTCGAGTGTGTGCGTGTGTTGAATTTATTTAGTCCTACTCGTTTGAGTAGGACACGCTTTCTTTCTCCCGCCCACGCATTTGCGCCGGGACTCACAATTTACAGCTTTCTTCAGTCCTACTCGTTTGAGTAGGACTTGCAATTTACTGCTTTATTTTACTGCTTTCATTTTATCGCTTTCATTTACTGCTTTCTTTATCGCTTTATTTACTGCTTTTCTTGCAAGCCGTCCCCATTCCGATGAGTGGCTAATCGTTCTTAGCCCTCGGCATCGAAGAGCTTTGGGACAAATAAAATAGCTTAAAATAATTAAAGGTCTAATTTTTCTAATTAATTAAAAGTACTTAAGGTTTGCCCGGGGTTAACGACGCGTAGGACCACATATTGATGTGTGGGCCCTATTTCCGTTTTCCATACGCTCGCCAAGAGGCCGTGCGTATGGACAGATCACCCCTTGGCAAAGAGAGTTCTGCACTAACCCTCGAGAGAGGAGGCGCGCCAACTCTACCGGATTGGGTTCCCCACCCAATAGCGGGGTTCTTAGCGTAATGCGGACGTTAAGAGGAATCCTTCGTCGGACTAACATTCGGTCGAATAGTCTTAGCGTTCAGGTGAGCGATAGCCCTATAGCTAGGTGAGCTCATTTTAGTGGAACCTCCACGGCCAAGTCTCCGCCTTAATTAATTAGAAACTTAGGAGCTCTTTTTATTTAAAGTCTATTTTAGTTCAATTGTTTTTTTTCCGGTGCCATCGAGCTAAGCTCTTCATCGGCACCACCTTATTGCTTTCTTTTAATGCTTTCATTTTCTTTTTCTGCATTTTTATTATATATAATATATCCCAACAAGATAATTATCGGTAAAATAATAGTCCCCTCCAGGGAAGAGTAGAAATAATCGAACCGACCCCGAGAACAATACGACCTCGATATTCCACCCGGAATATCCTGTATTACTCACGATAGGTGCACTTGCCTCCTTTCATTAAAACTCGATCTAAACCGTTTTATATCCAAATAAATAAATACGCGCGCCCCATTTTCTTAAATAAAATCACTTCCGCTTTACTTAAATAAAACCCGCCGGGGCGCCGCGCTTCATAATAAATTTTGAAGTTTTAACCATCAGATGTCTAGTGAAAAGTGTTTTATCTATGGTTCCTCTTGTAAATTTATGCTCTAAAAGAAAGCTTGCTAAGGTCTCATACCAAGCTCTTGAAGCTTGCTTGAAACCATAGAGAGCTTTATGCAATTTAAATACAAAAGAGGGTTGAGTTTGAGAGATAAAACCTGGAGGTTGTTCTACATAAACCTCTTCTTGAAGTACTCCATTCAGAAATGCACTCTTGACATCCATTTGGAATACCTTGAATCTCTTGTGAGCTGCATAGGCAAGGAATATTCTTATGGCCTCTAACCTTGCAACAGGGGCAAAGGTTTGGTCATAGTCAATTCCTTCCTCTTGCCTGTAGCCTTGAGCAACAAGCCTAGCCTTGTTTCTCACAATGTTGCCTTGAGCATCTAACTTGTTCCTGTAGACCCATTTGGTTCCAATAATTGGGTAGTTATGGGGTCTTGGAACCAAATCCCAAACTCTACATCTCTCAAACTGATTTAGTTCCTCTTGCATTGTAATGATCTAGTGGGGATCTTGCTCTGCTTCATGAATGGTGAGAGGTTCAATTTGAGAGAGAAAACAGGCATGCATCAAGTCTTGGTTGAGTTGATGCTTTGTCTATACACCTACTGAAATGTCTCCAATGACTTGAGATCTGGGGTGATCTCTGTAACGTCCCGATTCGCTCTAGGCCCCTAGTGTGTGTGTTTTTGAGTCAGGAGGGTTAACTCGAGTCCTGAGAAGTGCAGGGAATTGGACTGCACTTGTGGAGAAGTGGAGAATTCAGTGTAAAAAGACACGGGTAGTGACACGGGTAGTGACACGGGTAGTGACACGGGTAGCGACACGGGTAGCGACACGGGCGTGTCCCTACCCGTGTGCGTCGAGTTGAGCTCGACAAGCCGTGTCGAAACTGACGAGCTGTGTTCAATTTTCTCAACGTGGTCAGCAAGATAGCCCAAACACCAAATTAATATCTTCGGAACTACCCAGTTTGCACGCTGAACCTGCGGAAACCCAAGGACTAGAGGTTGCACCCAACAAAACAATGGAAGCACAAGAAGATCTTATTATGCATTCACTTCATTACAATCCGAGGCATACATAGCGAGACATGATTTCGCTAGTATTACAGCTGTAAACAGAAAGGAACAAAACACAAGCCGGGCGGACAGCACTCCAGTCCGCCGAGACCGCGAGGTCGCCGAGACCGCCGAGACCGCTGAGCTCGCCCAAGCTATGCTGCAAACCGCCGAATACCACGGAGTCCGTCGAGACCGCGAGGCCGCGCGGACAGACCGTTATTCGCCTCCTGCTGAACCCGAACTGAGGAACTCCCCTACCCGCCTGAAGCCGGCGGACAGGTTATTGAAGCTGGGAAAGTTGAAACAGAACTGACAAGCCGCAGAGCGACCTCCTGCTGAGTCCGCAGAGACCGCACACTTCCAAGCACTGACCGAAGTCACAGCCAAACTCCTGGCTCCTTGAAGTTATCCGCGCGACCTGCACACAGCAAACCGTCAGCCTGAAACAATCCGCGCGGACTGAAAAACACAGACCGCAGCACTCGCCCAACCCAATTTACTGTTCACTCACGTTACTTCTGGTTACTGTAGATGTGCCAGCGGGGTCCTATTTATAGGCCAGGTGAGGAGTGTGGTCACCGCCCATGAGATAGCGACACCGCCCCAGCCCGCGCGAACACAAAACGACTGTCCGCTCAGTCCGCGAGGACTTAGCCAGTCACCAAGGGAAACCGCCAGGAGCAAGGCAACCAATGACGAATCCTCTCCAGTCCGCCCAAGCTAAGCGGACAAGGCACCAGCCCGCAAAGCTCCAACTGTTTCAGGACAGCACCCTCTTCAATGGCAGTCCGCACCAACCCGAGGCAGTCCACAAGACTCACACCTCAATCCGCCACAAGTCCACGACCAAAGGCAAACAGCAACAGTCCGCCCGGTCACAGCGGACTTGGCGGATACGGCGGACACCATGAACTTGACACCAAGTGTGACCAAGTCCAAAACCATCAAGGGCCAGTGCGAGCATGGCGGACACAAAGTCCCGTCCGCCAAACACCCTAGCACAGACCGCAACCAGTCCGCGAGCTCCTCGCACTTGTCCAACGCAGCAGCACCAAGCCGGACTCCAAACATCAGTCCGCCAACCGGTCTCCACAGCAAGACCTGCTGTAACACCTGAGCTCGACAAGGCCTCAGCCAAGCTCAAGGCCCAGTCCGCAACAGCCCCAACCGCGGACACACCAGTCCGCAAGGCTTCCCGCGAACTCGAACCAACCCGCCAACAGCACAAACTTGCACCCGCGACCACTGAGCAATGCACCAGTCCGCAAGCCTCTCTATCCGCAGATACCAGGCCGCACCAAACCGCGGACTCCATGCAACAACCCGCTCAGAACACAGCCGGCTTCCACCAGACTTTTCACCAGGCCGCAACCTCAGTCCGCCCAGTCCGCCCAGTCCGCCAAAGCTGTCCGCACAGGCCGCGCGGCCTGTCCCGTCACCCACTTCCACTTCACAAATTTCAACACTCCCCCTTGAAGTGAGAAGTGGTGACCAAGCCCAGCAAGCTGCGCAAGCGTTCAAAGGGCCCCTTCGACAGCGGCTTCGTGAAGATGTCAGCAAGATTATCTTCACTCCGAACATGCCCGACCAGCAGAGACCCCTCCAACACCTTCTCCCTGATGAAGTGGTGATCAATCTCTATATGCTTGGTCCTGGCGTGACACACTGGATTGTTTACCAGTTTGAGAGCACTCTCATTGTCACCCCGGAGTAAAGTAGGCCCTTGCACTTCTTCATGAACATCCTCTATGAGTCTCCTCAACCAAACGGCTTCCCGAGCAGCCAAGGCCGAAGCCTTATACTCCGCCTCCGTGGTTGAAACCGACACCGAGTCCTGCTTCTTGCTACACCACGAGATGCTAGCTGAACCGCAAGTGAACACATAACCAGAAGTAGACCTTCGATCATTCGAATCACCGCCATAGTCAGCATCCGTGTACCCGAGCAACGCAAACTCTGCATCCCTTCCATAGAGAAGTCCCATCTCAGAAGTCATCTTGACATACTTCAGAATTCCCTTCGCCGCCACTAGATGAGATTGCTTTGGTTCAGCCATATACCGACTTACTCGGCCAACAACATAAGCTATATCCGGCCTTGTAATTGTCAGATAAATCAAGCTCCCAACAAGAGCCCTGAACACCAAGGGATCATTAAGCACCCTTCCCTCATCTCGTCGAAGCTTCAGCCCAGATTCTAGTGGAGTAGAGCACTTCTTCCCTTCGCCCATGCCAAACCGCTTCACAATACGATCAGCATACCCTTTCTGGCTAATGAGAATCCCGCACTCCTTCCTCTCCACTTCCAGACCAAGAAAGTGATGCAACTCTCCCAAGTCTTTCATCTCGAAGCGTATAACAAGCTCTCCCCTGATCCTTGCTACTTCCTCCTCCGAGTTCCCTGTGATGATCATATCATCCACATACAGCAGGACCAAGACTCTTAGCTCTCCCTTCTTCTTGACGAACAAGCTAGAATCCGAGTTAGAAGCCAGGTATCCACAGAACTGCAGGTACTCTGCAATCTTCCCATACCACGCTCGAGGAGCTTGCTTCAACCCATAGAGAGCCTTCCTGAGTTTGCAGACATAGTCCGGATGCTTCTCAGAGACGAAACCAAGCGGCTGATCCATGAAGATGTCCTTGTCAATCTCTCCGTAAAGAAAGGCATTCTTCACATCGAGTTGCCACAACCTCCATCCCTTGCTAGCAGCCAAGGCGATCACCACTCTTACAGACGTCATCTTCGTAACTGGACTGAATGTCTCCTCATAGTCTTCTCCAAACTGCTGTGAGAATCCTCTAGCGACCAGGCGAGCCTTGAACCGATCAATGCTCCCATCAGCCTTCTTCTTCAACTTATACACCCACTTGCAAGTAACCGGAGTAATGCCATCAACCTTGGGCACAAGGTCCCAGGTTTCATTCTTCTTCAGAGCATCAATCTCTTCCTTCATGGCACCTTCCCACTCCTTCACTCCAGTGGCCTCGTTGAAGTTTGCAGGCTCTCGCTCATCCAGAGGACCAGCAAAGAAACAGGAGACAAAGCTCACTGCATTCCCATCACAGTACCGAGCCGGTGGCTTAACCACCCTCTTCGATCTCCGAAGACACGGCTCCTTGCTCACGGCTTCCGTTGCTTCTTCATGCTCCACTCCTACCTGGGGCAAGCATTGAGCAGTGCTCCCCCTGCTTCCTGAGCCAGAAGGCTCAGCCTCGGAGTTCGAAGCAACAGGAGCTGCTGGTGAAACAACAAGCTCCTCTTCCAAGCCTTCAGCAGCCTCCACCGGTGCTTCCTCAACCTTGCTACTTCCGGTAGGCTCCACCGAGCCACCTCCATATGACGTCAGCTCGTCAAAGACAACGTCTCTTGACACCACGAACTTCTTCGTCACAGGGTCCATGCACTTCCATCCCTTCTTCCGCTCATCATAGCCAACAAAGACAAGTTTCCTTGCCTTCGCATCCAGCTTTGTCCGTGAAGCATCCGGGACATGCACGTAGCAAGTTGAACCGAACACCCGAAGGTGTCCAACACTCGGCTTCTCCTTCAGCAACAGCTCAATGGGCGTCTTCATGTTGATAGGGCTGAGTGGCATCCGGTTGATAACATATGCAGCACAAGACATTCCCTCCGCCCAAAAGGACCTCGGGATATCTTTCGCATGCAGCCAGCATTTGCAGGTTTCCGTCAAATGACGGATCTTCCGCTCCGCTACCCCATTTTGTTGTGGAGTGTGAGCACATGTAAGCTCCCGTTGGATCCCGTGCTTCCTGCAGAAGTTAGAAAACTCGGAAGAGACAAACTCTCCCCCGTTATCAGTTCGAAACTTCTTAATCCGCAAGCCAAGCCGGCCTTCTACCAACTCCTTGAACTCCACGAACAAACGGAAGGCATCCGACTTCTCCTTTAAGAAGTACACCCAAGTATACCTTGAGTAGTCATCAACCAAGACAAGCATGTATTTGCTTCCACCAAGGCTGGCAGTAACAGTCGGTCCCATCAGGTCGCCATGAATACACTCCAATGGTTTCTTGCTCCTTGTTTGAGATTTATCAAACGGAAGGCGATGTGCCTTACCGTATTGACAGCCCGCACAAACATGCCCATCACCAAAGGAGGACAACATCGGCAACCCCCTCACCAGACTTCTACTCGCCATTGCCTTCAGCTTGTCCATGCCAACATGCCCCAGCCTCTCATGCCAGATAGCCGCACTATCATTGGCCCTCATCTTATCAACATAGGCACTGGTGGAAAGAACAAACAAGTTCTTCACCCTCCTCCCAACATGAGCAACATCAGCCTTTACCGCTGATACGTTGCGAAGGAACCTCACGTCTGTTGGCCCAAACAGAACGTGATACCCAGCGTCCACCGCGTTGGTCACCGAGAAGAGGTTCTTCTTCATGCCCGGCACATGATACACACTCCTTAACGTGAGTGGCCCCTGATCACTACCCAAAGACACGACCCCCTCCTTCTCTACTGCATAAACAGTATTATCAGCAGTGATAATAGCTTCATTACCTGAGTAAGCCTGCATGGAGGTGAACTTCGACTTGTCTCCGGTGAGGTGATGACCACACCCGGAGTCGACGATCCACTCGCTGTTGAAGTCCTCAGCAGATAAGGCCCGGACACAAGTGCCCGTCATGAAAGCTCCTCCCCATTCTGCTTCTTCACTTCGTGAGCAAGCTTCCTCCTTTCCCGCAGCATGCCCAGGCTGCAGTTTGACCTTGCAGTCCCGCTTGAAGTGCCCTCGCTGATGACACCGGTAGCACTTCAGATTCTTCTTCCAGTCCTTAGGAGCATTGCTCCTCTCCGGCGGATATGAAGTTGAAGTCTCCTTCTCAACAGCGGCCTGCACCTTCTTCTTCTTCTTCCCTTCCCATCCCTTCTTCTTGCCTGAGAAGAGAGCCTCGCTGCCTTCCTGATTCAGATTCACTCCAGCCATCTGCCTTGCTAAGCTCTCCTGCGAGGCAAGCAGATTCTCCAGCTCCAGCAGAGACGGCTGAGTAGCCCACCCTTGAACAGACGTAACAAAGGCCACATACTCCTTCCGCAAGCCGCGGAAAATGTGCCTTTTCATCTTTGCCTCAGAGATAGGCTCATCAGGATCCAGCGCCGACAGCTCAGCACACAAGCTCTTCATCTTTAAGAAGTACCTGGAGAGGGAAAGGTCTCCCTGAGTTGCCCTGGCCAACTCATTCTCCAGGAACTGAAGCCGCGCCACATTCTTCCTATTGAACAACTCATCAATGGTCGTCCAAATATCAGCAGCTGACTCACATCTAATGATGTGATCAAACAGTTCCGGAGAGACAGCTCTTTTCAGAACGAACTCTGCCTTAGCATTAGTTCTTCTCCAGAGCCTCACCTGTTCAGCAGTACCGAAAGCAGCAGTTACTTCCTGTCTGTCGTCTCAACCGACAACTTCCCACAGCTCCTCGCCTAGAAGATAACTCTTCATGCACGACTTCCACTTTTTATAGTTAGTCGGCGTTAAGAGTTCAATGCCCAGACCTCTTGCTAAGCTTCCTTCCATTGCAATCACCTGTTGGTACCCTTCAGCAGCACCGAGCAACAACACAGGTTGATCACCACTCAATCACTGAGTAACAACACTGGCTGACCTCCGCTCACGCAACTGAACCTCCACAACCTCAGGAACCTGGCTCTGATACCATGTTTAATTTTCTCAACGTGGTCAGCAAGATAGCCCAAACACCAAATTAATATCTTCGGAACTACCCAGTTTGCACGCTGAACCTGCGGAAACCCAAGGACTAGAGGTTGCACCCAACAAAACAATGGAAGCACAAGAAGATCTTATTATGCATTCACTTCATTACAATCCGAGGCATACATAGCGAGACATGATTTCGCTAGTATTACAGCTGTAAACAGAAAGGAACAAAACACAAGCCGGGCGGACAGCACTCCAGTCCGCCGAGACCGCGAGGTCGCCGAGACCGCCGAGACCGCTGAGCTCGCCCAAGCTATGCTGCAAACCGCCGAATACCACGGAGTCCGCCGAGACCGCGAGGCCGCGCGGACAGACCGTTATTCGCCTCCTGCTGAACCCGAACTGAGGAACTCCCCTACCCGCCTGAAGCCGGCGGACAGGTTATTGAAGCTGGGAAAGTTGAAACAGAACTGACAAGCCGCAGAGCGACCTCCTGCTGAGTCCGCAGAGACCGCACACTTCCAAGCACTGACCGAAGTCACAGCCAAACTCCTGGCTCCTTGAAGTTATCCGCGCGACCTGCACACAGCAAACCGTCAGCCTGAAACAATCCGCGCGGACTGAAAAACACAGACCGCAGCACTCGCCCAACCCAATTTACTGTTCACTCACGTTACTTCTGGTTACTGTAGATGTGCCAGGGGGGGTCCTATTTATAGGCCAGGTGAGGAGTGTGGTCACCGCCCATGAGATAGCGACACCGCCCCAGCCCGCGCGAACACAAAACGACTGTCCGCTCAGTCCGCGAGGACTTAGCCAGTCACCAAGGGAAACCGCCAGGAGCAAGGCAACCAATGACGAACCCTCTCCAGTCCGCCCAAGCTAAGCGGACAAGGCACCAGCCCGCAAAGCTCCAACTGTTTCAGGACAGCACCCTCTTCAATGGCAGTCCGCACCAACCCGAGGCAGTCCGCAAGACTCACACCTCAATCCGCCACAAGTCCACGACCAAAGGCAAACAGCAACAGTCCGCCCGGTCACAGCGTACTTGGCGGATACGGCGGACACCATGAACTTGACACCAAGTGTGACCAAGTCCAAAACCATCAAGGGCCAGTGCGAGCATGGCGGACACAAAGTCCCGTCCGCCAAACACCCTAGCACAGACCGCAACCAGTCTGCGAGCTCCTCGCACTTGTCCAACGCAGCAGCACCAAGCCGGACTCCAAACATCAGTCCGCCAACCGGTCTCCACAGCAAGACCTGTTGTAACACCTGAGCTCGACAAGGCCTCAGCCAAGCTCAAGGCCCAGTCCGCAACAGCCCCAACCGCGGACACACCAGTCCGCAAGGCTTCCCGCGAACTCGAACCAACCCGCCAACAGCACAAACTTGCACCCGCGACCACTGAGCAATGCACCAGTCCGCAAGCCTCTCTATCCGCAGATACCAGGCCGCACCAAACCGCGGACTCCATGCAACAACCCGCTCAGAACACAGCCGGCTTCCACTAGACTTTTCACCAGGCCGCAACCTCAGTCCGCCCAGTCCGCCCAGTCCGCCAAAGCTGTCCGCACAGGCCGCGCGGCCTGTCCCGTCACCCACTTCCACTTCACAAATTTCAACAAGCTGTGTCGACACCAAGTGACACGGGTAGTGACACGGCCGTGTCCCTACCCGTGTGCGTCGAGTTGAGCTCGACGAGCCGTGTCGAGACTGATGAGCTGTGTCGACACCATGTGACACGGGTGGTGACACGGCCGTGTCCCTACCCGTGTGCGTCGAGTTGAGCTCGAAGAGGCGTGTCGAGATCGTCGAACTGTGTCGACACCAACTGACATGGGTGGTGACACGGGCGTGTCCCTACCCGTGTGCGTCGACTTGAGCTCGACGAGGCGTGTCGAGATGCAACCCGAGAAGGACACGGCCAAGGACACGGCCAGGTACAGGGCCGTGTCATGTGGACACAGGTCGGGACACGGGCGTGTCCCTACCCGTGTCAAATATTGAACCGACATGGAAACTGTCGTTGTCGCTTCGCCAGGAAGGACACGGGTAAGGACACGGTCGTGTCCCTACCCGTGTCACTTTTTATATATATGGGGGACAGAAAACCCTAGCCGTTTTCATGCTCATTTCATCCCCTAATTCCTGTGATAACTCCTAGTGAGAGGAAAAACTGCTGGAGCAAGTTCTACCGGAGGAGATCCGCCATCGCCGTGAAAGAGAAGATGCCGCCAAGGAGAACTACGAGATCCATGGTCGGAAATGGTGGTACCGCTGGAGCCAATGTGAGTTTCCTACCCTCTCCCTTGGTGCTAGATCTATAGTTATTTTCCTAGGCGAGACGTCGACTCAAGAGAGTCTTGATGGTGAGGAGGAGTTTTCTAGGAAAGGTCATGCTAAGACTTGTGTCTTAGGTTTTAGATCTCTTCAACCACGCCCTTCTTCAATGTGATGATAAGGGATGGTTTCGTGAAGGATATTGGCCTCTTGAGGGTGAATAAGGGAGGAGGTTTTCTGGAATGATTTGGGAAGAATCGACTTGAGGAGAAAGATGAACCGATGCCGTTCATTCCGCCTTAAGATGCGTGCAGAATTTGTATTCTGCGCGCAGCGAACTTCGTGGCCATTTTTAAGTGTGATATGGCCAGATCTGGGCTCTTGGCTAAACACGAACGTTGAAGTCCTTGAAAATACCTTTCCAACGAATGGTTGCACGACTTATGGAGAAGTGTGTAGCCATGGGAACGTCTAAACGAAATTGTTCAATAAATCCTGTATGCAGAAACTGTGTTCTGTATGCTGCGGACTTCAAGTGCGAATTCAAATAGGATAATGTCAAATCTGGGTTGAGCTCTGAATACGAGAGTTGTAGAACTCGGAAAGACCTTTCCATCGTGGGGTTACACGTCTTCATCGGATTCCTGTAGCTTCGGTAATCTCCGGTCGAAGTTGCTGTCCAGATTCAGCATGCACCTAAATTCTGGGCTTAATGGAAAATGGATTTTGATTCGGTGGAATTAATAATGCAAGACACTTGACTTGGATGAATGATTAATCATTTATTGCAGATTTCATATTGTCAAATTGAGAAACAATATTATTTAAACGAACTGAATTGGTAGGAATTGAAAGATTGATAATTGTGCACTTCATGTTTATATTATGGCATTATCAAATGAAAAGTGTGATAGATCTTTATATGCGCATCATGTTTATATTACATTGTCATCATTTGGAAAGTTATATATATGAATAGATTATGATCATGGATATGTTTGATTAATGAAATGAGTCATGTAGTCTGATACTTAGAGAGTCGTCTCCCTACGGGTAGTATTGTGAAGGGATGTAAGTGCGGTGTTGACCGTCACTTGTTTTGGTTGTGTTGAGATAAGGTGTGGATGGATGGTTGGGCTGTGTTCTCACTCTTACTTCCGAGGCCCCTTCCATGTTATGTTGATGTGGTATTTGCATGTGGTGTGAGTCGACATGCGGTGTCGTAATCCTGGGTTAAGGATAGTGTGGCAGTTCTACGGGCTCGCCAGTCGTCACACCGACGGGAGTTGACAGTTAGACTTGGTCGGTTTGGGCTGTATCCTCGGTGTTCACGTCCCGAGGCCCCTCCGGGCATGTGAATGGTTGGGCTGTGTACTCGTGCTTTCTTCCGAGGCTCCTTCCGGGTCACGCAAGGCCAGTTCGGGCTGTGTTCTTGGTGCACATCTACCCAAGACCCCGCTGGGCCATAGTACGCATGGGCTCCGCTGTTGTGTTCTTAGCATTGAGGCGTACGGAGGCCTAGGTGAAGTAGTGTGATACCCGCCTAGTAGTAGAAGTGCCCGTTCTACTGTCACCGCCTGGCCACGACGGCTGATGCCTGAGAGGTTAGCTACCTGCTCGAAAAGTGGGAATTATAGTCTGTGTCGACATAGCAATTGCATGGGTGTGCATGGGTGAGTCATTGCATAGCATTCATAGCATTTCATAACAGTGCACAACAAGATCCTCATCGTATAAGTTTGTATGGGCACTCATATACGATGAGTTACTTTATGTAACCCGATCCTTAACTTATAAGTTTGTATGGGCATTCTTATAAGTTAAGTTACTTTCCTGCTGTAGATTTCCTTACACCTGTTGTTATATGATGTTAGCTTGTAGAACTGCTAGATTATACATTATATTCATGTACCTTGCCACCTGCTTATACTCCTTTACTTGCATACTTGTTATATACTATACTCTTGTTCCTTTTCTCCGCCCGGTGCCGAGGAGTCGCCGGGGGAGCGGATGTGAAACCACTTAGTCGTTTTGACTAACGGTTGCTACGTCTTCCTTTTTAGGAGGTCACGCCGCAGGTAGAGCAGCCGCAGACTACGCAGCAGGACAGCCAGGCCAGGACGACAGGGCCTGATGTGACGGTGCCATCGATACCGTCGGTTACTGATGTTAGTGTTTTGATTACTCTGATGTAGCCCGTTTGGGCAATGATTAGCTGTACTCTGATATTTTGTAGAAGCATGTTTAGCTTCTCAGTATTTCATGTTTTTGGACATTATATACTTAGTGTGGATTTTGACTTCTCTTGCTTATTTATTTGTTTGGGTTGGCATTATATTGATATGGTTGTAGCCGGCGGAATATGCGTCTTGTGGTACAGGTTAGCCGTGTGCTAATGCTACCGCAAGGCGGCTGTTCCGGGCATAAGACTCCCCCTTCGTGCCGTGTTTTGGAATCCGGGGAGGAGGGGTCTTACAAATGGTATCAGTTTGCCACGATCCTCAACTAAGAAGTCATTCAACAATGGTGCCACCCCCGTTTGGTTAGTCAGTTTGGGGACAAACTGACTTAGCGGAAGCAGTGGTGTGCCCATATGTAATTCACATTAAGTTTGTCCAACTTTGACCTTAAGTTTAGCCAACCTGACCACAAATTTGTCGTGTATGTGTAGGTTCCACTGCATGTTGAGCCGATGGGGGGTACTCTTACCCCTCCCATACCCACTCAGTTCCAACAGTCTGAGTTGGGGCAGACGCTCACCGCCATTCTTGATGCTTTTAAGGCACAGCAGGCTCCGGTGCAACAACAGGCCCCGATCTCCAACTGGCTGAGCACCTTCCGTGCTCTCTCCCCTCCCGTCTACCTTGGGACGGAGTCAGCCGTACGTACAGAGGAATGGCTAGATACAATACATGAGTTGTTGGTTGGTATCCGTTGCCCAGCCAACATGGCAGTGACATTGGCAGTGTCCGTCTTGTACTTACATGCGAAGAGGTGGTGGAAGTCCCTCATGGGCTCTACCTTCCAAGGCCGGATCTACACTGAGATAAGTTGGAGTGAATTCTCGGGTGTTTTCTTGGAGCACTTTATCCCTACATCGGCCCGAGATGAGCTTGAGCAGAGGTTCCTTCTACTAAAGCAGGGATCAAAGTCGGTTACAGAATACAAGCGGGAATTCCAGCATCTCGCAAGGTTTGCAGATTCTTATGAGTTGGATGACAGAGGTTATGCCAAACGCTTCTATAAAGGGCTGCGAGATCCCCTTAGGCAGTCCCTTTTGTTTATAGCGGATGGTAGCTTGGCGGAGATCATTGCTATGGTGAAAAGATTGGAGGCGGACCACCTGGGGTGTAGTAAGAGGCCTGCGGAGGACGTGATGGAAGTCGGCCCAAGTAATAGAAGGAGACGGGACTTCAGAGGAGGAAGAGGTTATCAAAGAGGTGGAGGGCGTGTCCACCAAAACTATAGGGTGGAGCATCCAGTTCCGCAGCCGCCTGCGTTGCCTCCACCCCCACAGCCTCAGCGATTTCAACAACCTGAAGGGCGTCGTGGTCTGGTGTACTTCGAATGCAACCAGCCGGGCCACATCCGGCGTTTTTTTCCCGCAGCTATATGGGAACGCCCCTCCTGCTCTCCCTCCTACTTTCCCTCCAGGAGCTCCACGAGGGCGGGGATATATGCGTGGTCGAGGACGAGGACCGCCAAGAGGAAACCCCGGACCGGTCCGGGATCAGGTGTACGCGCTTGACATGGCGCAGGAACGGAACCCACAAGATGTGATTGCAGGTATGATTTAATTAATTTACAAATTTGCATGGTCTAACTTGAATTGATTAGAACTTACTAGTCACTAGCAATAAGTTTTGGTTGTTGGTACTTAGGCACCGTGATTATTGGTGGGAAGACAGCCTATGCGCTGTTCGATACCGGTGCCTCACACTCCTTTGTGTCCGAGGATTTCATAAAAGACGTGGAGGGTGTACAGTACTTCACTGGCATAGCCCGATGTGTACGCCTTCCGGATGGCTCGGAGATGATCGCAACTGCCAAGTGTGAGTTGGAATTATTTATTGATGGGAAGGCCTTCGATACGCCAGCCACGGTTCTGAGAATGCCAGAGTTTGACATCATTTTTGGCATGGCATGGCTGGATTGGCACTTCGTGAGGATCGACTGCGCGGAGAAGCGGATCTATTTGAGACATGGAGACTCTGACGTCATCTTCCAAGGTATTAGCTTCGCGCCTCGCATGATGTTATCTTCCGTCCAGGTTGTAAAAGCTCATATGAAGGGGGATGAGGTCTTCATGATCTTGTTCGAGTTGAAGGAGGAAGCGTTGGAATTAAAGGATGTACGGGTTGTGCGGGATTTTCCCGAGGTATTTCCTGAGAAGCTACCAGGATTACCTCCGCATAGAGAGGTTGACTTACAGATCAATCTAGTACCAGGTGCCAAGCCTGTATCCAAGGCTCCGTACAGAATGGCTCCGAAAGAACTCGCGGAGTTTATAGTTCAATTGCAAGAACTGGTGGATTCAGGGTTCGTTCGCCCCAGTTCATCACCATGGGGAGCCCATGTGCTGTTCGTAAAGAAGAAGGATGGAACACTGCGATTGTGCATAGATTATCGGGAACTCAATCGGTTGACGGTGCGGAACACTTATCCACTACCTCGGATCGATGAGTTGTTCGATCAACTAGTGGGAGCACATTGGTTTTCTAAATTGGATTTGCGCTCCGGATACTATCAGTTGAGGATACAAGAAGGGGACATCCAGAAAACGGCCTTCAGTTCGAGATATGGTTTGTATGAGTTCACAGTAATGTCATTTGGGCTCACAAATGCCCCTTCGGCCTTCATGACCCTGATGAACAAGGTGTTTGAACCATATCTGGACATCTTCGTCATAGTTTTTATCGACGACATCTTGGTCTACTCAAAGACGGAGGAGGAGCATGTCGAGCACCTGACCTTGGTTTTGAAGAAATTGAAGGAGCACGCCTTGTTCGCCAAGTTTAGCAAGTGTGAATTCTGGCTTAAGGAGGTAGCTTTCTTGGGGCATGTGATCAGTGGGGCAGGATTAGCAGTGGATCCAACAAAGGTACGGGCCGGGAAGGAGTGGTCGCCCTTGAAGTCGGCGGCCGATGTACGAAGCTTTCTTGGACTTGCTGGCTACTACCGCAAGTTCGTGAAAGGATTTTCCAAGATTGCCCTTCCCCTTACCTCCTTGACGAAGAAGGGTGTGTCGTTTGAGTGGACACCTCAATGTGAAGCAGCATTTCAAGAGTTGAAGGATAGGCTTACCTCCGCCCCCATCCTTGCACTTCCGTCGGGGAAGGAAGGATTCCAAGTTTACAGGGATGCATCATATCAAGGGATGGGAGCGGTATTGATGCAGCACGGGCACGTGATCGCATATGCTTCAAGACAGTTAAAGAAACATGAAATTAATTACCCGGTCCATGATTTGGAGTTGGGAGCAGTGGTGTTCGCTTTGAAGGTTTGGAGGCATTACATATATGGCGTACACTGCGAGATTTTTTCCGATCACAAGAACTTGAAGTATGTCCACACTCAGAAGGAGTTGAACCTGAGACAATGACGGTGGTTGGAATTTCTATGCGACTACGAGTTCACCATGAACTACCACCCCGGGAAAGCGAACTCGGTAGCCGATGCCTTGAGCAGAAAAGCACCAGGCTCTAGCCCAGAGTCTCGGTTGATGAATATGGAGTTGGCTCGGATGATCGAGGAGATGGAAATTACTCTAGTATTCAAGGCTCCTTCGGCAGTGTATGCGGAGTATTTGGCCAACATGAGCATAGTTTGTGATATCCGAGACCGGATTCGGGTGGAGAAAGGAATGGATGCGGCCTTGGCCCCAGCAATCAAGGCAATTGAAGATGGGACCACCGATGAGTATACACTCAAAGACGGCCTCGTTTATTTTCGTGGCCGACTCTATATTCCCATGGGTGACAAAATTCGGGAGGATATCTTGAGATAGGCACATTCCTCTCAATATTCAGTGCACCCGAGTATTGCTAAGATGTACGCCGGATTGCGAAAGACTATGTGTTGGCCGGGAATGAAGAAGGATGTCCGGTATTATGTCACTCATTGTGAAGCATGTCAAAGAGTGAAGGCTGAATGCAGGAGTCCCGGTGGTTTGTTGCAGTCGCTGCCCATCCCCGAATGGAAGTTCGAGGATATCTCCATGGACTTTGTTCATGGGTTACCTCGTTCCCGCTCCGGGAATGATTCAGTGTGGGTTATTGTTGATCGACTGACAAAGGTGGCCCGGTTCATACCAATGAAGAAGGAAGCACACGTGGATGTTTTGGTACGCCTTTTTGTGGAGCAATTTGTACGGTATCATGGCGTCCCCAAGACAATTGTTTCGTATCGGGATAGTCGGTTTACATCCAATGAGTGGAAGGTGGTACAGGCGTATTTAGGCTCACGCCTAACCTTTAGTACTGCATTCCACCCACAGACGGACGGGCAGTCTAAAAGGACCATCAGGACACTGGAAGATTTATTGAGGTTATGTGTGCTAGACAGAGGAGAGCCATGGGAAAGGCTCTTGCCACTAGTGGAATTCTCCTATAATAATAGTCATCAGGCGAGCATCGACATGGCGCCCCATGAAGCCCTTTACGGAAGAAGGTGCAGGACAACCTTGTCTTGGGTGCAAGATGAAGATCCGAAGGCATTGGGAAATGAATACATAGATGATACTGATGCAGCGGTCAGATTGATACGGGATCGCATGTTGGAGGCTCAAAGTCGACAGGCAAAATATTACAATAAAAAGCATCGGATGGTGGAGTTCCAAGTGGGCGAAAAAGTGTTTCTCAAGATTCGGCCGATGCATGGTGTGTCGCGGGTACGTGGGGTGAAAAAGCTCAGCCCAAGGTATGTTGGGCCTTATACTATACTAGAAAGGATCGGCCCGTTGGCCTATCGGTTGGAGTTACCACCAGAACTAGAAAATCTCCACGACGTGTTCCATGTGTCGTCGCTTCGAAAAGCACTGTTGCGGCCCGACCAGTATATTCCCACTACTGATGGTGCAGTGGCATCAGATAGGTCTGTGCGACTAGAGCCGGTGCGGATTGTTGACAGCGAGACAAGAACATTACGCCGCAAAAGTGTTCCCTTAGTGAAGGTGCTATGGTTGAATCATGGGAAGGAGGAGTACACATGGGAGCCAATGGATTTAATGCAGCAACGCTACCCGGAGTTGTTTGCTCAAGGTAATCTTATTTAAAAGTATATGTTAAATTTCCTGTTATGCTCTTCTCCCCACAGCCTAAGCCTGATTTCGGGGACGAAATCTTTTATTTTGTTTATAGGATTTGTAACGTCCCGAATCGCTCTAGGCCCCTAGTGTGTGTGTTTTTGAGTCAGGAGGGTTGACTCGAGTCCTGAGAAGTGCAGAGAATTGGACTGCACTTGTGGAGAAGTGGAGAATTCAGTGTAAAAAGACACGGGTAGTGACACGGGTAGTGACACGGGTAGTGACACGGGTAGTGACACGGGTAGTGACACGGGTAGCGACACGGGCGTGTCCCTACCCGTGTGCGTCGAGTTGAGCTCGACGAGCCGTGTCGAGACTGACGAGCTGTGTCGACACCAAGTGACACGGGTAGTGACACGGCCGTGTCCCTACCCGTGTGCGTCGAGTTGAGCTCGACGAGCCGTGTCGAGACTGACGAGCTGTGTCGACACTATGTGACACGGGTGGTGACACGGCCGTGTCCCTACCCGTGTGCATCGAGTTGAGCTCGAAGAGGCGTGTCGAGATCGTCGAACTGTGTCGACACCAAGTGACACGGGTAGTGACACGGGCGTGTCCCTACCCGTGTGCGTCGACTTGAGCTCGACGAGGCGTGTCGAGATGCAACCCGAGAAGGACACGGCCAAGGACACGGCCAGACACATGGCCGTGTCATGTGGACACGGGTCGGGACACGGGCGTGTCCCTACCCTTGTCAAATATTGAACCGACATGGAAACTGTCGTTGCCGCTTCGCCAGGAAGGACACGGGTAAGGACACGGCCGTGTCCCTACCCGTGTCACTTTTTATATATATGGGGGACAGAAAACCCTAGCCGTTTTCATGCTCATTTCATCCCCTAATTCCTGTGATAACTTCTGGTGAGAGGAAAAACTGCTGGAGCAAGTTCTACCGGAGGAGATCCGCCATCGCCGTGAAAGAGAAGATGCCGCCAAGGAGAACTACGAGATCCATGGCCGGAAATGGTGGTACCGCTGGAGCCAATGTGAGTTTCCTACCCTCTCCCTTGGTGCTAGATCTATAGTTATTTTCCTAGGCGAGACGTCGACTCAAGAGAGTCTTGATGGTGAGGAGTTTTCTAGGAAAGGTCATGCTAAGACTTGTGTCTTAGGTTTTAGATCTCTTCAACCAAGCCCTTCTTCAATGTGATGATAAGGGATGGTTTCGTGAAGGATATTGGCCTCTTGAGGGTGAATAAGGGAGGAGGTGTTCTGGAATGATTTGGGAAGAATTGCCTTGAGGAGGAAGATGAACCGATGTCGTTCATTCCGCCTTAAGATGCGTGCAGAATCTGTATTCTGCGCGCAGCGAACTTCGTGGCCATTTTTAAGTGTGATATGGCCAGATCTGGGCTTTCGGATAAACACGAAAGTTGAAGCCCTTGAAAATACCTTTCCAACGAATGGTTACACGACTTATGGAGAAGTGTGTAGCCACGGGAAAGTCTAAACGAAATTGTTCAATAAATCCTGTATGCAGAAACTGTGTTATGTACGCAGCGGACTTCAAGTCCGATTTCAAATAGGATAATGTCAAATCTGGGTTGAGATCTGAATACGAGAGTTGTAGAACACGGAAAGACCTTTCCATCGTGGGGTTACACGTCTTCACCGGATTCCTGTAGCTTCGGAAATCTCCGGTCGAAGTTGCTGTCCAGATTCAGCCTGCACCTAAATTCTGGGCTTAATGGAAAATGGATTTTGATTCGGTGGAATTAATAATGCAAAACACTTGACTTGGATGAATGATTAATCATTTATTGCAGATTTCATATTGTCAAATTGAGAAACAATATTATTTAAACAAACTGAATTGGTAGGAATTGAAAGATTGATAATTGTGCACTTCATGTTTATATTATGGCATTATCAAATGAAAAGTGTGATAGATCTTTATATGCGCATCATGTTTATATTACATTGTTATCATTTGGAAAGTTATACAGATGAATAGATTATGATCATGGATATGTTTGATTAATGAAATGAGTCATGTAGTCCAATACTTAGAGAGTCGTCTCCCTACGGGTAGTATTGTGAAGGGATGTAAGTGCGGTGTTGACCGTCACTTGTTTTGGTTGTGTTGAGATAAGGTGTGGATGGATGGTTGGGCTGTGTTCTCACTCTTACTTCCAAGGCCCCTTCCAAGTTATGTTGATGTGGTATTTGCATGTGGTGTGAGTCGACATGCGGTGTCGTAATCTTGGGTTAAGGATAGTGTGGCAGGTCTACGGGCTCGCCAGTCGTCACACCGACGGGAGTTGACAGTTAGACTTGGTCGGTTTGGGCTGTGTCCTCGGTGTTCACGTCCCGAGGCCCCTCCGGCCATGTGAACGGTTGGGATGTGTCCTCGTTCTTTCTTCCGAGGCCCCTTCCGGGTCACGCAAGGCCAGTTCGGGCTGTGTTCTTGGTGCACATCTACCCAAGACCCCGCTGGGCCATAATACGCATGGGCTCCGCTGTTGTGTTCTTAGCGTTGAGGCATACGGAGGCCTAGGTGAAGTAGTGTGATACCCGCCTAGTAGTAGAAGTGCCCGTTCTACTGTCACCGCCTGGCCACGGCGGCTAATGCCTGAGAGGTTAGCTACCTGCTCGAAAAGTGGGAACTATAGTCTGTGTCGACATAGCAATTGCATGGGTGTGCATGGGTGAGTCATTTCATAGCATTCATAGCATTTCATAACAGTGCATAACAAGATCCTCATCGTATAAGTTTGTATGGGCACTCCTATACGATGAGTTACTTTATGTAACCCGATCCTTAACTTATAAGTTTGTATGGGCATTCTTATAAGCTAAGTTACTTTCCTGCTGTAGATTTCCTTACACCTGTTGTTATATGATGTTAGCTTGTAGAACTGCTAGATTATACATTATATTCATGTACCTTGCCACCTGCTTATACTCCTTTACTTGCATACTTGTTATGTACTATACTCTTGTTCCTTTTCTCCGCCCGGTGCCGAGGAGTCGCCGGGGGAGCGGATGTGAAACCACTTAGTCGTTTTGACTAACGGTTGCTACGTCTTCCTTTTTAGGAGGTCACGCCGCAGGTAGAGCAGCCGCAGACTACGCAGCAGGACAGCCAGGCCAGGACGATAGGGCCTGATGTGACGGTGCCATCGATACCGTCGGTTACTGATATTAGTGTTTTGATTACTCTAATGTAGCCCGTTTGGGCAATGATTAGCTGTACTCTGATATTTTGTAGAAGCATGTTTAGCTTCTCATTATTTCATGTTTTTGGACATTATATACTTAGTGTGGATTTTGACTTCTCTTGCTTATTTATTTGGTTGGGTTGGCATTATATTGATATGGTTGTAGCCGGCGGAATAGGCGTCTTGTGGTACAGGTTAGCCGTGTACTAATTCTACCGCAAGGCGGCTGTTCCGGGCATAAGACTCCCCCTTCGTGCCGTGTTTTGGAATCCGGGGAGGAGGGGTCTTACAATCTCTAAGTGTGACAAGATCAGTTGGTGGAGTTTGTTGAGCAACAGCTTCTGTAATTAATTCCTCTTGTGGAATGGTACTAGCTGTTGAGGGAAGTTCAGCCACTTCCTCTTGAATTTCTTCTTCACTTTCTTCAGCAACCTGTGGAGTAGGATGGTTTGATACCTCTTGGGTAAGGTTTAGTCCATCCATAGACTCACACAGTTGTGGAACCTGCAAGAAGCTATTGGTAGAAATCTCTTTCTCCTTATAAGACATGTTAGCTTCATCAAAAGATACATGAACAGATTCTTCAATTTTAAGGGTGGATTTATTAAAAACCCTATAGTCCTTGCTTACTTGGGAATATCCTAGAAAACTCCCTTCTTTAGCCTTGGCCTCAAACTTTCTAATGTATCTCTTGTTATTTGTGTGAATGTAACAAATACCGCCAAAAACTTTAAAGTATGTGATTTTAGGTTTCTTCCCTTTAAGTAATTTATAGGGGGTCTTATTTTTCAGTTTATGTATAAGAGTTCTATTCAGGACATAGTTGACAGTATTTACAGCTTCTGCCCAAAAGGATAGAGGCATGTAAGCATCTGCCAATAATGTACCTGCAGATTCAATGAGTGTCCAATTTTTTCTTTCAGCAACCCCATTTTGTTGGGGAGTTCTAGGAGCTGAGAAGCACTGCCTGATACCTTCCTTCTCACAGAACTCATGCATAAGAAGAGACTCAAACTCTGTGTCATGATCACTTCTGATCAATGCAACATGAGTAGAGAACTCAATCTGTATGGTACTGAGAAAATCTGTAAGAACTTTGAATGTATCTGACTTAGCTCTCAGAAAGGCTACCCAACTGAATCTAGAGAAGTCATCAACAATCACTAAAGTATAAGACTTCCCTCCTAGGCTTTGTACTGCAATGGGTCCAAATAGATCCACATGAAGCAAATACAATATCCTAGGTGAATTACTTTTATTAATGGATTTAAAGCTAGTTTTGGTTTGCTTGCCTAACAGACAAGCCCTGCATAGGCTTTCCTTCTTGTAGGGGCCAGAAGGTAAGCCTCTAAAAAGGTTGTCTTTAGATAACCTAGATATATTCTTAAGTTTTACATGTCCTAATCTTTTATGACATAACTCATTTTGATTACTAATAAAATTCAGTAAGTAGATATCAGTTGTGGCAGATATAAAATCTACTAAATATATGTTACCTTGTCTAAGTCCAATTAAAACAGTTTTGTTATTACTATCAATAATAGAACAGGAAGTAGAGTTAAAATATATCTGATAACCTTCATCATATAATTAACTTATGGATATAATGTTATGTTTAAGTCCTCTTACATATGTTACTTTCTTGAAAGTCACTGATCCAATCTTCACTGTCCCATATCCTTCTGATTGACCACTATTGGAATCTCCAAAAATCACCTTTGGTCCTAGCTTGGGCTTGTAATTGGATAGATTGCCCTTGCTGCCTGTCATGTGTTTGGAGCAACCACTGTCCAAGTACCAGGTCTAACTTACCCTTGGATAGCTCTTCACCTGTAGCTGCAAAGAAAAACAAAATTCAATTGTTCTTGACCCAGGTTACCTTGGGTCCTTTATTTGGTTGAAAAGTAAAACTGGATATAACTGATAATGCAGGTTGGGATTTATAACCTAAAGGGTGATATCTCCTAGGTGGAATAACTCAATTAGCGACTGGATTAAATGTCTTATTAATAGGTTTAAAATTTCTATAAGAGAAATGATTTAGGATTGGTCTTTCTGGGTTCGACGAATTGTTGTAAGTTCGTCGACTAGAGTTCGACAAATAGGGTTGAGATCGTCAATCTCTGCTCAGAGAATGACAATAGTCATTTTCTGTGCCCCAAGTTCGTCGACCTCTGCTCGACGAACCATACACAGTTCGTCGATCGCATTTAGAAGAATTGTTATAACTAGAATTTGCGTTGAACGTTCGTCGATCTAGGTTTGACGAACTGGCCACATTTCGTCGATCTGCGTTCGACGAATGCTGCTGAACTTTGTTTTTATTAACTGTTTCTGTTTTCTGTTTCTCTTGTCTAAGGGTTTTGAGTTGTTTTCTGACATAGGTTTGTCTATTAATTTTTTTTTTCCCTTAGCAGAAATAAACTTGATGGGGGTTGAAAGAATATTTTTCTTGATTATGGGGGGTAAACTTGATGAAGCACCCAAGCCCAGCTTGCCATTTAGTCTGACATTCACTGTGCTTGTAATGTCCATCAGCTTGAGGCTTCTCCCATTGAGAGATTGCTCAAGTTGTTTGGCCTCACATAATTTAGTTTTTAATTTAAATATTTGTTCATTAGCTAATGTTAGTTGGTCTGTTAGCTTTATGTTCTCTGAATTTATAGATTCAAGACTCCCTAATCTTTCTCTAAGAGTTTTTATTTCCTTTTCTGAATTGATTAGGTCTAAGCACATAGATTTGAATTCAGCTTTAAATAAATCAGAACTATAGTCAAAGTTAGAAATAACCTGATCTGCCTCTGAGTCTGAGGCAGCTTCTTCTTCTGATTCTTCTTCTGATCCAGAACATCTCCTGGAGGCATCAATTGTCATTAGGCACACCTCCTTTGATCTTGCTTCTTCCTCTTCTTCACATGAGCTGGAAGAGGATGTTTATTCTTCAGTGTCACTCAAAGTCTCAGAAACAAATCCCTTGTATTTCTTTTTATATTTACTGGAGGAGGGTCTGCTGCTGTGCTTTCTCCTGGAGTCTCTTTCTTTGCTCTTGTCCTTCTTCTGGTTTTCTGGACATTCTGATATGTAGTGTCCAGGCTTTCTGCACCCAAAACACACAACCTCCATGGTTGGTGTTTTGTCATACTTGGGCTTATCATCCTATCTGGATGATTTCCTTCTCAAATCCTTCCTTGCCATCTTGTAGAACCTTTTGGCAAAGAGGCTCATTAGCTCTTCATTGGAAGTTGATGTCTCACTTTCTTCAGATGCTTTGAAGGCTATGCTGTGCTCCTTTCTAACTGGAGTTGTTGTCTTGTGTTTTGCTGCTTCTCTTGATTTGATCAGCTGCTCACAGGATTTCAATTTGCCTAATAGAGACTCAGTTGATATTTCATTGAGGCTTCTAGCTTCTTTGATAGGCCAGATTCTGCAATCCCAAGAGCTAGGGAAGCACATCAATATCTTGTCATTCACCTCTGTCAAGGTGATGTCCTTATCCAGGGTTTTGAGCTCATTGATGATTGTACTCAACCTGTTGTACATTTCTGCCACTAATTCATTCTCACCCTTTTTAAAGTTCTCATACAGGGATATGAGATTCGATCTTCTGTCCTTTCTTTCATCTGCAGAGCCAGCTACCATTTGGTTGAGGGAATCCCAAATGGCCTTGGCTGAGGTGCACTCAGCCACCTTCTGGAATATGTCATCTGACATAGTCTGGGCTAAGATATTCATTGCCTTGGCATCAGCCATCTTGGCTTTCTTGTAGGCTTCATTGTTCTCTGGAGGAGGCACTGGAGTCATGTTTGTTGAAGTGCTGGTAGAAGTTGTAGGTGCTGGAGGTACACCTGTCAAGATAACAGAAAAGATATCCTCATCAATAGAGTTCATGTATAATCTGATTCTTGCCTTTCAGATGGCAAACTTGTTAAGATTGCGCACTGGAGGTCTGATGCTTGCATAGTCTTTGTTTTGGGCCATGTCTGTGAAGAAGTAAATCTAATGACAAAATTAAAACAAACAGATCTAACAAGAGGGATCTTTGTGGTTCAGGTGTTAGCCTGTGCAACCACTAAGGTGTGGTATTTTAACCAACCTGCCTCTGATACCAATTGAAAGTGCAGGTTAGATCTGAAATACTCTAGAGGGGGGGGGGTGAATAAAGTATAGTGCTCACTAAAAACTTTTTACAACTTTTATTGTAAGCCTAGGTGAACAAATTAGTAATTAAATGAAACTAAGCACAGCAAACTAAGCAATCACAGAGCACAGCCAAAACACAAAGAAAAGGGCAACCAGATGACACAAGAAATTTTATAGTGGTTCCCCAACCTGGGTACATCCACTCTTCTACCACCCTGGTAGGAATCCACTCAGGTTTTTGATCAGGTGCCTGACACCAATGAGTTTTGTTCAGGTGCTCAAAAACCAAAACCTCAAGACTTTTGGAGGGAGACTTGCACCCATAATAATTTTGAAGGAAATTAAAACCCTGTACAGGAATTGGAAGTAAAGAGATGGTGTCTTCTCTTTCTCAAAACAGCTGAGAAGACTTGTGGATTGATGGTAGCAGATCTTGATCCCCCTGAGATCTTGAATTAATCAGGAATGCTGGAGCACTGCATCAGGGTGATAGGTCTTTAAAGACCTAGAATGCCTGGACCAGGATTTGTTTCAGGAACTCCTTTGACAGATTGTTATTTGTTGTCCTTTGAAGTAGTCCTGTAGAATTGAAGGAAAGAAGAAGACTCTTGATTGAATTTGATTGTTCTTCTTCTTCTTCTTGAAGATGTTCTCTGGTCAGGCTGATTGCAGTAGAACTTTTGATGTTTTGTATGATTGTTCTTCTGTGCAATCTGAGTGTCTCTATCTGATTGTCTGTATTGCTTGCTGTACTCTCTATAACTCTATAACTCACTGTATTGATCCTTTCTTTTCTTTTCTATATCCTTTTTGACTGACTGAGAACATTCAAAATTCGAATGTTGTGCAGTAATTGCAGTCGGCCTTGGAAGGAAGCAGCAATCAAGGATTTCACCAACTGTCCCAAGGAAAAACGGCATGTAATCGTCTATAGTCAATGCCCGTTCTAACGGTAACATTCCGAGAAGATCTGACATTAAAAACTTCGGAATCATCGCCAAGAAACGGGATGGGAAACCTGAAGATTACCTAATCTGGATTCGTCGAACGAAGAACGCAATTCGTCGAGCTGAGTTTGAGTTCGTCGAGCTGAGTTTGAGTTCGTCGAGCTGAGCTTGAGTTCGTCGAGCTGAGCTTGAGTTCGTCGACCAGACAATCTTCATTAGTCGAACAGACAATCTTCATTCGTCGAGCTGAGATCCATAATTCATCGAGCAGATGATTATCACTGTCAAACAGTATTCGTCGAACTGAGATCCAGATTCGTCGAGCGAAGAAAGATTGTGGACTTAGCCAAATAATCTGCATTTGCTGAAATCCTGTGTCGACATAAGCTTTTGTCGACTGATTGAACTTGGTGACGACTCAAATCTTCTGGTGTCGATATTAATTGGTGTTGACTGAAATCCTGGTGTCGACACAAATCCTCTGGTGTCGACATAAGGTGTCTGGTGTCGACACATGCCCTAAGTGTCGACACGAATCTCTGAGTTCACAATTCGTCGAGTAGAGTCCTTGATTCATCGACCTGAGAAGCTGAGAACTTGAGGTCCAAGTTTGTCGAGCTCAGAATCTAATTCGTCGACCAAAGCATGAAGCTGGACTTAGAAAAATTCTGAAGTTGTCCTGAATTTTGGCTTGATGAAGAACCTCAACATTCATCGAACAGAGAACTAAGATCGTCGAGCTCAGCACCACGAATTATCTCACGATCGTCGAGCGCAGAACACCATTCGTCAAGCTGAGTTCGACGAACGTCGAAATCATTTAACTTAGTCTTGAAAACCTCTAAGTCTGGAGTCTCTGATGGTCTTGATGATATCTGGTCCATCTGAAGTTGAACCTAAGGACTTGACCTAGACTCTAGGACACAAAATGACCCTGGCTATACATGATGTGTCACATCCTAAGTCAGTGAACCTAGCCCAAATCAACTAGGGATCCAACATGCAATCATCACCTTCTGGGATTATAGAATTCCAGAATACGAAAACATCTCCTCGATGGAGATGATCCAATCATCTATAATCATAAAGTCAGCACTCCCGTTGAAGACGGGAGGTCCCAACCGTTGGATGTGCGATATGAAATTCATTTCTGGTGGTATCGCCATCGGGGGCACCAAAGGAGCGGGGGTACCGGGCACGGCTTGTCCCAAGGAGGTCTCTTGCACTGAAGGTTGCTGCGCGAGAGCGGCAGACAACAAAGACTCAATTTGCGATTGCATCGCAACCAATTATCTCGACAGAGCGTCATTGTTCTGACACAGACTCCCGATAATCGCGTCACTTTGCGCACCTGATGACTCAACCGCCGACTGGGGAGTCGACCTCGTCGCAGGACGCTTTGTCGGTATTTCTAAAAATCAAACGAACAACTCATCAAAATCCGAGCTTACAACAAAGCCACACGACTAATTCAGACCATACTTAAAAGACACTTTCTTACGCTACAACTTGCTCGGCGATTTTATAATGATGCTATGTCCTACTTAGGATGATATCCTCTCATCGTATTGACTCTTGTGCCTATGACATGAATGCATGTATTCTTTATTCTTTTTCTGATTTAAAACCATGCGTGTACATATGTCATCCCCCAAATCTTTAGCTTGGCACGTTGTGCTTATGTAATGTTATGTTATGCATGATTGTGTTATGCATTCTAAAAAGGCCCTAATGCATGTTATGAGCGGCGTACGAATGAAAATGTTATGCATCCCATACTACATGACATTCTCATGCAACGAAAAAGAAACGTGCTAGTCGCATTCATGTGGTGAGGTTATGCATCCCATACTACATAACCCTCACATGTTGCCCCTATGGTTGATCCATATACAAACACATATTATGCATCCCATACTACATAATATGCTCGGTATACTTCATGTTATGCTATGAGTGTAGTGTTCGTGCTTCAACAAATACGTAATGATGACATATCGGTGTGTGTATGATATGATGCTAAACACCTAATAAAAACAAGGAAAGGTTGCCCGACAAATTGTCAAGCAACCTCCCTCTGATACTAACTGTCACAACCCACATTTTCACCGCATAAATGCTTATCAGAGAAAGGGAAAATGCACGTCATGATGCCACGTCAGCAGGGGTTAACTGCATACGCTCAGGCAGACACCAAACTAATCATGAAGAAAGGTTCTTTTTAAGTTATTTTAAGGAAAATTAGTTAAGTGCAGTAGTTAGACGTATCCCTCGGCTTAGTGGCTCATCTAGTCCACGAACCAAAATATATTATACGTTGCGGAAAAGTACTTGATTAGATTAACTCAAACATCCTACATGAGTAAAAACGTCCTTAAGGTACAACTCATGCTATGCAAGACTCTAAATTTATTATAGTAGGAAAGATAGCTTTTACGCTCGCTAAAAATAAGAAATTAGAGTTCCAAATTTTGCAATGCATGAAATAATAGTAGTAGATTTTATAGTTGAAAATACTTAACATGCATTCTTAGCAAAAATCCTCCCAAAGAACAAGTAATCCACATCCATATTTAAAGAAACGAGTAGCTAGCAAGTATCAAACAACTAACAATTCAATGGGTGCCACAAGCTTACACGAACCCACGAACAAAAGTATGTCTGAACTAGTAAAAATAAACAAACAACAAACTACCTCGCTATGATGAGACAACAACCACGACCAACACTGCCGCCCAGAAAACTGTAAAACCGGCACTGTTAACTGCTACTCCTCTGAACCTAGGGCATTCCAAAGACAGAACACCTCAGCAAGAAGGTACAAATGGTGGCAGGGAAAGTAATAAGCCAAATTAAACAAAGGTCAACAGGGGTACCAACCCAAGACCAAAAGTACTGAAGTAAAGTACAAAAGAAAACAGGCCATCAACAGGAAAAGAACTCCTACATGATTTGTCACGTTCCACAAGGGTACACCAGACACACAATTCTATAAGGTGACTACATGAATATTTCACCAGAGATAAAATACAAAACCTTTATTAGGCACTTGTGGTCGACTCTACCCAAAAACACGGGCGAAGTGGTCACTCTTGGACACACCACCCAAAAACACGGGCGAGGTGGTCACTCTTGGACACACCACCAAAAAACAAAACGGATATATAATCCGTTTAACTGCGAGGGAGTCATACTCTCCACCATACACCGCAGACATCCAAAACACCAGGTAGACTTCCACAGGGCACTAATGAAGGTAACAAACACTACAGAGGTAGAATCGTCCACTAACTCCCGCATTCAAGAAACCCAAAGAAACCGCAACAAAAAATATCTCGAGATTTGGCTCGATAGATTCTACTTGACATTACCGAACTCAAGATGCGGTTGATCAACCTCTAGGAGCAATTTGAAATCCTAGATAAATTCTAACGCGCTAAATAACGAAAGCAAAAACATGCATAGCCATCATTAAGACACACCATGAACAATTAACCAAAACCAGACAAAATCGGGCTTTCCAAGACAACACCTTACAACAACAAAGGATCATTGAAACGATTAATCATAATAATGATTTGGAAGAATAAGCACAGAAAATTAGAAGAACATGAAAGTATAGTCATTACCATCAGATCAGACAAAGAGAAACGAGGGGAAACCACCACTTACCTTGGTTTTTACCGAAAAAGTCCTCTGAATCGCTCCACGTCGTAGATCGGGGCAAAAGACTGCGTGTTGGAACACCCTATTACTGATTTGGGCAAGGATCACTATGTCTTTAGGAAATTTATTTTGACCTCCTTGTATAGATCTAAAGGTCAATTAGATTGAGTCTAAGGGTTAGTATTTAGGTTTGAAAGCTGCCCTCAAGACCCTCAAGACCAGATATTTCTGTTCAGGAGACTAAGTCATTTCATCGAGCTCCGATCGACAAATCGTCGAACTCCATTCAACGATCTCTGAGCTCACTTTGACGAATCATCGAACTCCATTCGACGATCTCTGAGCTCACTTCAACGAGTCGTCAAACTCCGTTCGACGATCTTCGAGCTCAGATCGATGTTTCTGTCTCTAGTTTGTTTCCCTATCTCTGAGCTCAGTTTGACATTAGTTGAGCTCAGATCGACGTTTTCTGCTTCAGTCTAGAGTTAAGGTAGATCTTATCCTCCACTTTCACTGCGGGAGGAGTTGAAATTTAGACAAAAAGGGTCGGAAAGGAGATTAGGGCCGAAAACACCTAACGATAAATCTCAAGAAATGGGGAAGAAAGTATTACGAGGGCGTGGCTCTTGACGAGAGCTTTCCAGATCTACGATCGGTTTGAAATTCCGACCACCGGAGCACCGTCAACGGCCACCAGAAGGAATAAGGACGGACAACCTCTTTCTCGCTCACGCCGCTCTGGTTCGAGAGGAAAAGAATCGGAGAGGATGAATAAAATGAAGAAGGTGCGTATACTAAGGTGATAACAGGAAGAACAAACAAAATAGACCGGGTACGGCTGAACGAAATTGCCCGAGACAGAAGGAATGGATTACTCGAGTACAAGGCAACTACTCGAGTACTGCAAGAGGATTACTCGAGTGTAAGGCAATTACTCGAGTACTGCTAGAGGATTACTCGAGTATAAGGCTATTACTCGAGTACTGCTAGTGGATTACTTACGAATTCTGTTCAAAAATCATCGAACGCAAGGCCTGGTCGTCGATCCCAATTCGAAAATCGTCGAACGCAGAACGTAGGGCCCGATCGTCGAACTAAATTCGAAGATCGTCGAACTCGATTCGAAGGGCCCGATCGTCGAACTCAACACAGAGATCTGCTAGACCTATAGAATGCTCCGCTCGACGTTTCGTCGAGCTCAGCACGACAACGCTCGACGATCGTCGACCTCCAGACAGCGCCCAGAAAAATGACAATCGTCGAGCTCCGCTCGACGATCGTCGACCTCGACACAGCGCCCAGAAAAATGGCAATCGTCAAGCACCGCTCGGTAATTGTCGACCTCAACACAGCGCCCAGAAAAATGACAATCGTCGAGCTCCGCTCTACGATCGTTGACCTCCACACAGCGCCCAGAAAAATGACAATTGTCGAGCTCCGCTCGACGATCGTCGACCTCAACACAGCGCCCAGAAAAAGTATTTCAAAAAGGTTGGTTCGACGAAATCGCACACCTGTAGGAGGGCTTCACGATAATCAAAACAAGCAGTCATTAATATAGTAATTATCGTGTTCAGATAGTTGATCATGGAAATATGAGATCAAAACAAAGGCTCAAACACATCGAATTAAACGAAACTCACGCCGTAGGCAAAGACCGACGCTTCGAACACAACGGCGAAGTCAAAACCAGAATTCGACGTGCCATTCCCGAGATATTAGCCGTCAAAGTATGCGGCGAACAAAAATAAAACCCAATACTTCGATCGCGCTCCGAGACTCCAAAAATGCTCGGGTTGCGAAGAAAGTGGACGAGCACGTCCAAAACTACTCAAATCCAACACTCGATGTTAGAAGTAACGCTACGATGCCATAAATCTGACGTTGCCCAAACAAATAAAATCATCGAAAAATCGGTGGCATTACAGTAGATCATCTCTCACAGCCTAAAATTATAAAAGTTAAAATACATACTAAAAACCTAAAACATATTCACCCCACATCTAGGTTGTTTATATACCCTTGCAAACAAATACTTTCAAGTGGTATCATAGGGAGGTTGCTCAAGAAAGGCTTAATAGTCTAGTAGATCTCCAAGGATAGCAGTCAAAGTATACTTATGGGTTCAAGGGAGAATCATAAAGAGCTTGCTTCCATGATGCTTCCAATCTGCAGAAAGGAATGCTTTGGAATCTGGAAGGAGAGTGTCAGACTCTTCATGGAGGCATCTAACCCAAGGATCTTTGTGACAAACAAAGAGGGACCCTTCATCCCTATGAGGGTATTTGCTCTGGATGCAAGTGTTAAGACACCTAAGACTTATTCAGAAATGACTAAGGATGAGGTCATTCATGCCACCATGGACAATAGGGCACAAAACATTATTGTTAGTGACATTGATGACTCCAACTTTCCGAATCTAGTACATTATAAGATAGCCAAAGGGATGTGGGACACTTTGGTAGTCTACATCGAGGGCGATGAAGAGGTCAGAGATGACAGAAAGTCCATGCTCAATCAAGACTATGAGGCTTTCATGCAGTCTAAGGAAGAGAACATAGCCAGCTGCTATTTAAGATTATTTACGATAGTCAATGAGCAAAGGACCTATGGCCGGGAGTTCAAAAATTATGAGCTTAATGATAAGTTCCTTAGGTATCTAACTATAGACTAGGACACCGACATTTGTGCTATCAGGGAAGTGGCAGAGCTGGCAGATACTCCTCCAACAACTCTGTATGGGAAGTTGTTATCTTATGAAATGCAGCTGACTGTCATGAAGAAGGAGGAGAAAAACAGCAAGTCTCAGGGTAGAGAAAAGACTATGGCCATAAAAGCTGAATCCACAAAAAAGACCGTGGCATTGTCTGAGGAAGAATCCTACATGAATCAGACTGGTCCAGAAAAGGTACAATCTCTATCTAGTTCTTCTTTTGAGATAGATTATGAGGCAAGTCCCAACTTCTTTGCTTCTTCATCAAGTGATGAAGATGACTCAGAATCTAAGGAGGATATCAATCAATTTATTGATTATTATGGTGAAGTTCTGCAAGCATTACAGAGAAGTAAGCTTTTATCTAAAAAGCAGACTCATAAGATTGCTTCTCTACAACTTGCAGCTTCCCAGCATTTTGATCCAGCAACCTTACTGGAATAGAAAATCAGGGAAATTAGCTAGCTAAAGAACATTACTGTCATTCAGATTGGCACCATAAAATAAAAGGACAGTCTCATTAGAGATCTGGAAAAGAAACTCCAGAGAGATAAGAGGATTGTGGCAAGCTACTCTAAGCCCAATTCAGTGTTTCCCATCATTGACTCCTTCCCTCTAAGAGATACAAGAGGGTTTTAGGTTTCAAGTGAAACACAAGGGCTGCCCCTCTCAAAGGAAAGGGAAAAGCTCCAATTCAGCCACCCATTTCCTTTGAAATGGAAAAACTCCCTTCTTACAGGTATGATCAGGACTGTATGTATGGTCACTAGAAGATTGGGAATTCTTCCTGGAATAATACAAGTGTTCCTTCCAATGGAAGGAGAAGACGAATGGGGATGAGTTCCTTCAAGGCAGCCCATGAAGAAATACAAATGGCCCATCATGTACCATTTGTCTTTGGTGCTCTATCCCGCACTCTTGAGAATGTGGCTACAGCCAAAGTTCAGGGCCATCCCGCTAAGATTCTGACCAAGGGTCAGTCAATCAGTAAGCTTGATTTGGGTATTTCTAATGCAATCAAGAGCATGTCTTTTATAAAGAAGAATGATGCTGATTTTAATCAGAGATGGATAAATAAGTCTACTGATAGACTAACCTTCAGCCAGATCCTAGCTGAAAGGAAACTGAGAAAGGCTGCAGCTGTTCATTCTTGATAGGGAGTTATCGTTAGTGCAACAAGTAGACCAGCTAAGAAAAGAAGGTACAATTTTCTTGAGTGCTGGTTTTGTGGCAAAGTGGGCCACTATGCCATTATTGCTAGCATAATCCTAGTGTGTCCAGAGCTAAAGTCGGTCTACCAGTCAGAAAAACTGTTGGAGGACATGATCATTTTCAGACTAACAAGAACATGTTTTGCAGGTTAATCCAAGTGCCCATACCCCTATATGATACTTTGATAGTGGTTATTCCACGTACATGACTAGAACAAGGAGTTATCTAAAGGAGTATACTCCAGTGAAGGATGCACCCAAAGTTATCTTTGGTGGATCAGAGAGAGGAGTCACCGGAGGGTATGGTAAGATCACTAATGGAATAGTCATTATCACCAAAGAGGCAAATGTGGAAGGTTTGCATCATAACCTAATAAGGATAAGCTAGTTATGTGATCTAGGCTATGTCACCTCATTCCACAAGGATGAGTACCAGATTAGGAGGTCAAGTGACCAAGAGGTCATCTTGACAGACACTAGGAGTGGAAACATCTATTGTTTGAATTTTCTATGTTGAGATATAGACTCCTCTATATGCCTAGTTGTAGATTAGAAAACCTCATACTATGTCCAGTGGCACAAGATGCTAGCTCATCTGAAATTTAAAACCATATGCAAGCTCTTTAGTGAAGAGCAAGTTAGGAATGGTCCTATGAAGAAGTGCTCTAAAGAGGGAATTTGCTCTGCATTCCAAAAAGATAAACAGACCAAGACCTCCTTCAATAGAATTGGTACGAAAGACTCTGTAAGATGCTTATACCTCCTACATATGGACCTGTTAGGTCCTATGCTAGTTCAAAGTCTAGGTAGGAAAGTCAACATGTTTATGGTTTTTGATGACTTCTCCAGATTTGCTTGGATTTTCTTTCTTCGGAAGAAGTCTGAAACCGTTGATGTATTCAAGACATTTGTCATGCAAATTTAGAATTAATTTAAGAGGATTGTGGCAAAAATCAGAAGTGACCATGAGACTGAATTTAAGTCTGAATGCATGATAAGGTTCTATGAAGAGCATGTGATACACCAAGAATTCTCCTCTCCTAGAACACCCCAGTAAAATGGGATTGCTTAGAGAAAGAATAGGACGCTCATAGAGGCTGGAAGGACCTTGTTGAGTGACACATCTCTCCCAGAATACTTCTGGGCTGAGGAAGTTAACCTTACATATCACATCCTTATCAAGTCTTCTATCAGCAATAGCTCAAGAAGACTGGTTGATAATTTTCGCATCGGGTCTGAAAACTTGATGTAGTTAAAACTCCAAAATTTGGAACGAGTTTGCGGTGCCCCGGACGGTTTGATTTAAGAAAAGAGGTGATTGGTTTTTATTTAGAAAACTGGGCGCCCAGATTTATTTATTTGGATATAAAATGGTGAGATTGAGTTTTAAAGAAAGGAGGCAAGTGCACTTATCGCGTGTAGTACAAGATATTTTGGGGTAGAATATCGAGGTCGTATAGTTCTCGGGGTCGGTTCGATTATTTCTACAATTCCCTGGAGCGGACTATTATTTTACCGATAATTACTTGTCGGGTATTTATATATATATATATATATATATATATATATATATATATATATATATATATATAAAATGACAGAAAATAGAAAATGAAAGCATAAAAGGGAAAGCAATAAAGGTGGAGCCGATGATGAGCTTAGTGCGAACGCATCGAATAGAATTTGAACTAAAATAAACTTATAATAAAAAGAGATCCTAAATTTCAAATTAATTAAGGTGGAGACTTGGTCGTGGAGGTTCCACTAGAATGAGCTCACTTATCTCTAGGACTATCGCTCACATGAACGCTAAGACGATTCAACCGAATGTTAGTCCGACGAAGGATTCCTCTTAACGCCTGGATTACGCTAAGATACCAGCTATTGGGTGGGTAACACAATCCGGTAGAGTTAGCACGCCTCCTATCTCGGGAGTTAGTGCGGAACTCTCTTTACCAAGAGGTGATCGGTCCATACGCACGACCTCTCGGCTAGCTAGCATATGTACTACGAAAATCGGGCGCACACATCGATATGTGGTCCTACGCATCGTAAACCCCGGGCAAACCTTAATTAATTTTAATTAATTAGAAAATAAGGACCTTTTATTATTTAAAGCTATTTTATCTGTCACAATGCTCTTCGATACTGAGGGTTAAGAACGGTTAGTCACTCATCAGAATGGGGATGGCAGCGGTGAAAGCAATAAAGAAAGCAGTAAATGAAAGCAGGAAAAGAAAGCAGTAAATAAAGCAGTAAATAAAGCAGTAAAATGCAAGTCCTACTCAAACGAGTAGGACTGAAATCAAAGCAGAAAATGCGAGTCCCGACGCAAATACGTGGGAGGGAGAAATGAAAGCGAGTACCACTCAAACGAGTTGGACAAAATAAATGCAATGCACGCAGACCGTCGACAGAAATTAAAACACACGCACACAAGTCCTACTCAAATGAGTGGGAGAAAATAAATGCGGGTCCTACTCAAACAAGTAGGACTAAATAAATACACCAAATCTACAGAAAGTAAAACACACTCACTCGACAGAAAATTAAACACACTCCACACACTCTACTTGAAGAAAGTAAAACAATGTGCCATTTAATTCTTAACGAGTAGGCGGAAATAAATGCGCACAAATAAAAAATTACAAAAAAATAATTTATCGAAAAATTAAAACAACTGCATTTCTATCGCTAAAATGCGGTAGAAATGAATAAAAAGCTAAAATAAAAATTAAACGGACAAAAAGTTTTGAAAAAAAATGAAAATGAGAACGCTCAGAAAATTAAAACGATTATGTTTTCATTCTTATAACTCCATAAAAATGCTAAAAAAAGTGCGAATAAAGGAAAAAGAACGAAAAAGTTTTACATCCTAAAAAAGAAAAATTAAGTTAATGAAAAAAGGAAAACACTTTCAAAACATTTTTACGGATCTCTAGGAATGCACATAAAGCTATCAAATTCCTAAGCAAACAAAATAATGAAAACGTAAAAGTAAAAGCTATTCTCATACACTCACACACGCATTTTAAAAGATGAAAACAAAGATAAAACAAAGAAAAAAAAGATTGCATAAGGGATGACACATAGATGAAGTCCAAGGCATGTAATGGAAAAAAAACTACATTTGCATTAATAATAAAAGGTGATTACAAAGCTAAAATATAAGAGCTGGGAGAAAATATCCCTTTCATAACATTTGCAATTCATCCAACAGCATAATACCTATACAAAATGGATCCAAAAAGTGGAACAAGATTACAAGCAGAAGTCTGGAATTTATAGACAAAAAATTTCACGGGACACGCCCTCTGACACAGGCGTGTCAGGGGGCATGTCAGTACTATTCATGAGCTGATCAAGCGAGGTGACGACTTAGTTGACTTCGGGCTGGACACGTATCGGTCACGCGGCGGTCACGCCCCAAGTCACGTGCGTGACACTGGGCATGTCGGGGAGGTAGAACTGGGCGCGGGTTGAGTTGAAATGTCGCCGCGTAGGTCTTGTCGGCCAGGTGGAGGAGTACACGTGGCGTTTACGGCAGTGGCTTTGTCTACACGGGGCATGTCAGGATGGTCTCGATGAATGTCGAGAGCGTTTCGTCGAGCTGGAAGCCCTGATCGTCTATCGGGATGGACACGGGCGTGTCGTGTTGGGTGACACAGCTGTGTTGGGTTGATCGCCGATCGTCGAATGGAAACTCGTCGAGCGCAGTCTTGATCGTCGAACGGAAATGACACGGGCATGTCAGGATGGCTGACACGGGCATGTCATTCTGATCGACGATTGTCGAACGGAAACTCATCGAGAGCGAGTCTTGTGGAGGAGTCATGCCCAAGGTCACGAGCGTGACTCTGGGCGTGTCGGGTTGGTTGACGTTCGTCGAGCGGAAAATGTCGAGCTTGCTGGACACAGGTTGGTGTCACGGGGCGTGTCATTGGACACGGGCGTGACGTCCGGCGTGTTCACCAATTTCTTCATTTTGCGGCCAATTTCACGAGATTTGAGTTATCACGCATTGGTCACGGCCGTGACCAATATTACACGAGCGTGTCAGGTCATTTTTGGGCAATTTTTCTAAAATTTTAGAAAATCAAAATAAGTTAAGTTAGAATCAAATTTAACAAAATATGAACAATTTATTTAAGGAAATTGACTGAAAGCAAAGAAAATAAACAACAATGACTTAATTAATGTACATAAAAATAGGTATATTTACAATTCATCGAATACCCCCATATTTAAAGCTTTTGCTATTCTAGAGCAAAAGTTGGAGATGAACGTATAAGGAATTAAAGAAACTCAAAGTTTAGCTACCGCTTAATTAATTTTAGGAGAGATCTAAATAAACATACGGTGTGTAAGAGTTAAGTCCTAAAATTATGTAGATGATTTAAATAGCGCAAAAGTTTTGGCCAAAAGACTTCTTGATGTAATCAAATAGAAAACATTAATTGTAATGGTTAGATAAACAAAAATAGTTTGGAATTATATGAACTTTAGCTTATAGGAGATTTACTGGAAATAATGCAATTTATAAATTATGCTCTCAAAAAAATTTTGAATAAATTCTAGAATAGTGAAATTGGCTAAGGGGGTTGATGTTGGATTATGAAGATGGTTTGGATAATGAGGTGAGGTGATTTTTTCTCAAACCTCTATTTTTTTCTTTTGGATTATTAGTAAAATGAAATCTTATTTTCCTAATATCATTTTTTTTTCAACTTCATAATAATAAAATTGACCCAATGTATATGTGTGAGAGTAATGAATTTTATCCTCTTACTCCGTAACATATAATCATTTTAAATTATTGGGGGTCTATGTTTACGGAACGAAATCTTATTCTCATTGACATAGGATCTTTTTATAATAATTTTTTGGGATAGAAATTTTATCATGCCAAGTAAGACAAGATAAGGGGAGAAAAGAAATCTAGATTTTTAATTAAAACATTTTTGAGAGCAACCTTAATAAATTGTACGTTCCAATTTTTCAGAAAAGTAAAAGTAAACATAATTGAATTCTATAGTCGTTAGTTTCTAACATAATACAGCTGCTCCTATTAATGAAAAATTAGAAATAGTGTCTAAAACGAGTTCGCTATTTTTAACAAAGCATAATGAATTCTTTAAAGCATAACCCCGGCTTTTTAAATATTTCAATCGATAATTAACAAACGAATAGCAAACAAGGAATTTATAAAATTTACATATAAATAAACTCAAAACTAGATTTTTATAAAGCAGAAAAGGTTAAGATATGATATATTCGATTTTATTTGTTTCATAATAAATGATTTTTTTGGAATTTAGGGATTTTATCATTCTTTGTATTTTTTTGTGATTATTATATATATTTTTTAATTTTTAGAGTTTTTTTTCTTTTTTTTACAATTTTTGGTTTTTTTAAAATTTTTTTGATTTCTTAGTGTATTTTGATAAGTTATTTACAAGAAAGAGGAGAGAAAGAAGTGTTATCTACAAAGATGATAGTGGGGGAAAGAGAGATTTTTATAAAAAAGAGTACAAAGTAAAAAACCCGAATGCCCGCGAACAGACTCTTATTTAGGTGGTTGGTTCGATGAGTCGAACGCCGCATGCTTGCTAAAAAGGCGAGCTTTTAGAAAAAAAAAGAAGGGAGGGGGGGAGATTTTTTTGTTTGTTTTTTTTAAAGAAGAAGAAGAGAGGGGGAGAGAGAAAGAGTTTTTACAAAATTATTTTACAAATTAAAGTAAACAAATTTTTTTTTGATTTTTTTGTTTTATGGTTTTTTTTAGTTTTTGATTGTTATAAAGAACAATGAAAATTTGTTTGAGGTTTAGATTTTTTCATTTTTTTTTATATTTTTTGCTAAGTACAGAATATAAAAAATGCAGAATAGAAAAACACTCTCATACTTAAACTAAACATTGTATCCAATATTGCAATCTAAGTATGCGGAAAGAATAATTTACAAAATAAAATATGTACAAAAATTAAAAGAGAGGGGGGAAGCTTCCCTTAGACGAGATCGGGGAGGCTCGAGTTGATATCCTACATTATTAATAACAAAAGAGAGAAAAATAAAAGAAAAATAGAAAAAGATAAATTCGGCGAGAAGTGTGCGGGCGGTAAGGGGTGGCAAGTGCGTGTATGACTCAATTAACTAACGTCTTAGCTATACGAGTGTGATAAAAATGTGATCCCATAGCGCGCACAAAAGTGAAGTGCGTCAAAGCGAAACAAAATAAAATAAAATAAAATAAGTCAAAATAAATTAAGTTAAACAAAACATGTATATTTTAAGAACAAATTATTATATTATTTTTTGTGTTTTTTAAGTAGGTTATTATTATTATTATTATTATTGTTGATTTTTAGGTAGGTTTTGTGGGTTTTTTTTTATTTTTTTGATTTTTTAGATGTTTAGGTTTTTTAGATTTTTTTATATTTTTAGTGTTTGGAGTTTTATGGTTTTTTTTTAGTTTTTAGGGTTTTAGTTTTTTTTGGATTTTAGTGTTTTTAAGTCTTTTTTTCGATTTTTTAGTTAGTTAGTTTTTGTTAGTAGAAAACGACGTAATTTTATATATATGTTTTTATAGATAATAATAACATAATAATTTTTTAAAGTTTTTGGTTTGGTTTTTTTAGGCAGTTTTTTTTTATTCTGTAAAGTTTTTATTAACAATACTTAATATTAATTTAATTTTTATTGGCCATTATATATATATAATAGGTAAAATTAATAGATTTCTAGGGTTCAAAATAACAACTCAAAAAATCTCCGGCAACAACGTCAAAGACTTGATTGAATATTTTGCATCAAGTCCCCGGCAACGGCGCCAAAAACATGATTGTTAAATTTGCATCAACTCCCCGGCAACATCGCCAAAGACTTGATTGATAATTTTCGCATCGGGTCCGAAAACTTGATGCAGTTAAAACTCCAAAATTTGGTACAAGCTTGCGGTGCCCCAGGAGGTTTTATTTAAGAAAAGCGGTGATTGTGTTTTATTTAGAGAACGGGGCGCACAGATTTATTTATTTGGATATAATACGGTGAGATCATGTTTTAACGAAATGAGGCAAGTGCACCTATCTTGTGTAGTATAGGATATTCCAGCGTAGAATATCGAGGTCGTATTATTCTCGGGTCGGTTCGATTATTTCAACTCTTCCCTGGAGGGGACTATTATTTTACCGATAATTATTTGTCGGGTATTTATATATATATATATATATATATATATATATATATATATATATATATATATATATATATATATATGACAAAATACAGAAAATGAAAGCATAAAAGTGAAAGCAATAAAGGTGGCACCGATGATGAGCTTAGCGCGACCGCATCGAATAGAATTTGAACTAAAATAACTTTTAATAAAAAGAGATCCTAAATTTCAAATATATTAAGACGGAGACTTTGCCGTGGAGGTTCCACTAGAATGAGCTCACTTATCTCTAGGACTATCGCTAACCTGAACGCTAAGACTATTCGACCGTATGTTAGTCCGACGAAGGATTCCTCTTAACGCTCTCATTATGCTAAGAACCCCGCTATTGGGTGGGGAACCCAATCCGATAGAGTTAGCGCGCCTCCTCTCTCGAGGGTTAGTGCGGAAATCTCTTTACCAAGGGTTGATCGGTCCATACGTACGACCTCTCGGCTAGCTAGCGCATGGACTATAGAAATAGGGCCCACACATCGATATGTGGTCCTACGCTTCGTAAACCCCGGGCAAACCGTAATTAATTTTAATGAATTAGAAAATAAGGATCTTTTATTATTTAAAGCTATTTTATCTATCCCAATGCTCTTCGATACTGAGGGCTAAGAATGGTTAGCCACTCATCGGAATGGGTACGGCAGCGGTGAAAGAAATAAATAAAGCAGTAAATGAAAGCAGGAAAAGAAAGAAGTAAAGGAAAGCAGTAAATAAAGCAGTAAATTGCAAGTCCTACTCAAACGAGTAGGACTGAAATGAAAGCAGAAAATGCGAGTCCCGGCGCAAATGCGTCGGCGGGAGAAATGAAAGGGAGTCCTACTCAAACGAGTAGGACAAAATAAATGCAACGCACGCACACCCTCGACAGAAATTAAAACACACGCACACAAGTCCTACTCAAATGAGTAGGAGAAAATAAATGCGGGTCCTACCCAAACGAGTAGGAATAAATAAATGCACCCACTCTACAGAAAGTAAAACACACTCACTCGACAAAAAATTAAACACACTCCACACTCTCTACTTGACAAAAGTAAAACAATGCGTCATTTAACTCTTAACGAGTTGGCGGTAATAAATGCGCACATATAAAAAATTGCAAAAGACTAAGTTACTGAAAAATTAAAACAACTGCATTTCTACTGCTAGAATGCGGTAGAAATGCATAAAAAGATAAAATAAAAATAAAACAGACAAAATGTTTTGAAAATAAAAATGAAAATGAGAACGCTCGAAAAATTAAAACGATTATGTTTTCATTCTTATAACTCCGTAAATAGCTAAAAAAAGTGCGAATAAGGAAAAAGAACGAAAAAGTTTTGCATCTTAAAAAGAAAATTTAAGTTAATGAAAAAAGGAAAACACTTTCAAAATGTTTTTACGGATCTATATAAATGCACATAAAGCTATCAAAATCCTAAGTAAACAAAATAATGAAAACATAAAAGTAAAAGCTATTCTCATACACTCACACACACATTTTAAAAGACGAAAACAAATACAAAAAAATAAGATTGCATAAGGGATGACCCATAGATGAAGTCCAAGGCATGTAATGAAAAAAAACTACATTTGCATTAATAATAAAAGGTGATTACAAATATAAAATAGAAGAGAGGGGTGGGGGAGAAAATATTCCATACATAACATTTGGAATTCATCCCAGCAGCACAACACCTATACAAAATGGATCCAAAAAGTGGAACAGGATTACAAGCAGATGTCTGGATTTTAAGATAAAAAATTTCACGGGACACGCCCTCTAACACGGGCTTGTTAGTCGGCGTGTCAGCACTATTCATGAGCTGATCGGGCGAGGTGACGCCTTAGTTGACTTTGGGCTGGACACGTGTCCGTCATGACCCAGGTCACGGGCATCACTCTGGGCGTGTCGGGGAGGTAGAATTGGGCACGGGTTGAGTTGAAATGTCACCGCATGGGTCTTGTCGGCTAGGTAGAGGAGTACACATAGCGGTCACGCCTGTGGCTTTATCTACACGGGGCGTGTCGGGTTGGCCTCGACGAATGTCGAGAGCATTTCGTCGAGCTGGAAGACTTGATCGTAGATCGGGATGGACACGGGCGTATCGTGTTGGCTGACACGGGCGTGTCGGGTTGATCACCGATCGTCGAACGGAAACTCATCGAGCGCGAGTCTTGATCGTCGAATGGAAATGACACGGGCATGTCGGGTTGGCTGACACGGGCGTGTCATTCTGATCGACGATCGTCGAATGGAAACTCATCGAGCGCGAGTCTTGTGGAGGAGTCACGCCCCAGGTCACGGGCGTGACTCTGGGCATGTCGGGTTGGTCGACGTTCGTCGAGCGGAAAACGTCGAGCTTGCTGGATACGAGCAGGGGTCACAGGGCATGTCATTGGACACAGGCGTGACATCGGGCGTGTTCATCAATTTCTTCATTTTGCGGCCGATTTCACGGGATTTGAGTTGTCAAACCCTGGTCACGGGCGTGACCAATATTACACGAGCGTGTCAGGTCATTTTTATGCAGTTTTTCTGAAATTTTAGAAAATCAAAATAAGTTAAGTTAGAATCAAATTTAACAAAATATGAACAATTTATTAAAGAGAATTTACTGAAAGCAAATAAAATAAACAAAAATGACTTAATTAATGTACATAAAAATAAGTATATTTACAATTCATCAAATACCCTCATACTTAAGCTTGTGTTATTCCAGAGTAAAAGTTGTAGATGAACTTATATGGAATTAAAGAAACTCGAAGTTTAGCTAGCGCTTAATTAATTATAGGAGAGATCTAAATAAACATACGGTGTGTAAGAGTTAAGTCCTAAAACTTTGTCGATGATTTAAATAGCGCAAAAGTTTTGGCCAAAATACTTCTTGATGTAATCAAATAGAAAGCAATAATTGTAATGATTAGATAAACAAAAATAGTTTGGAATTATATGAACTTTAGCTTATAGGAGTTTTACAGGAAATATTGCAATTTATAAATTATGCTCTCAACAAGATTTTTGAATTAATTCTAGAATCGTGAAATTGGCTAAGGGGGTTAATGTTGGTTTATGAAGATGGTTTGGATAATGAGGTGAGGTGATTTTTTCTCGAACCTCCATTTTTTTCTTTTGGATTATTAGGAAAATGAAATCTTATTTTCCTAATATAATTTTTTTTTCAACTTCATAATAATAAAATTGACCCAATGTATATGTCTGGGAGTAATGAATTTTATCCTCTTACTCTGTAACATATAATCTTTTTAAATTATTGGGTGTCTATGTTTACGGAAAAAAATCTTATTCCCATTGACATAGGTTATTTTTATAATAAATTTTTGGGATAGAAATTTTATCATGCCAAATAAGGTATGATAAGGGGAGAAAAGAAAAACTAGATTTTTAATTAAAACATTTTTGAGAACAACCTTAATAAATTGTAGTTTCCAATTTTTCAGAAAGCTAAAAGTACACATAATTGAATTCTATAGTCGTTAGTTTCTAACATAATACAGCAGCTCCTATTAATGAAAAATTAGAAGTAGTGCCTAAAATGAGTTTGCTATTTTTAACAAAGCATAATGAATTCTTTAAAACTTAACCCCAGCTATTTAAATATTTCAATCGATAATTAACAAATGAATAACAAAAAAAGAATTAATAAAATTCACATATAAATAAATTTAAAACTAGATTTTTGGAAAGCAAAAAGGGTTAAGATATGGTATATTCGATTTTATTTGTTTCATAATAAACGATTTTTTGGATTTTAGAGTTTTTATCATTTTTTGTATTTTTTATGATTATTATCTTTCTTTTTTAAATTTTTACGGTTTTTTTTCTTTTTTTAGGATTTTTGGTTTTGCTAAATTTTTTTTGATTTTATAGTGTATTTTGATAAATTACTTACAAGAAAGAGGAGAGAAAAAAGTATTATCTACAAAGAAGATAGTGTGGAAAGAGGGATTTTTATAAAAAAGAGTACAAAGTAAAAACTCGAATGCCCTCGAACAGACTCTTAATTAGGTGGTTGGTTCGATGAGTCGAACCCCGCGGGCTTTCTAAAAAGGCGAGCTTTTACAAAAAAAAGAAGAGAGAGGGGGGCAGAGATTTTTTTGTTTGTTTTTTTTAAGAAGAAGAAGAGAGGGGGGAAAGAGAAAAAGTTTTTACAAAATTATTTTACAAATTAAAGTAAACAAATTTTTTTTTGATTTTTTTGTTTTATGGTTTTTTTAAGTTTTTGATTGTTATAAAAAACAATGAAAATTTGTTTGAGGTCTTTATTTTTTTAATTATTTTTTTTGCTAAGTACAGAATATAAAGAATGCAGAATAGGAAAACACCCCCATACTTAAACCCAACATTGTCCATAATGTTGCAATCTAAGTATGCGGAATGAATAATTTACAAAATAAAATATATACAAAAATTAAAAGAGAGGGTGGAAGCTTCCCTTAGACGAGGTCGGGGAGGCCCGGGTTGATACCCTACATTATTAATAACAAAAGAAAGATAAATAAAAGAAAAATAGAAAAGATAAATTCGGCGAGAAGTGTGCGAGCGATAGGGGGTGGCAAGTGCGTGTGTGACTCGATTAACTAACGTCTTAGCTATACGAGTGTGATAAAAATGTGATCCCCTAGCGCGCACAAAAGTGAAGTGCGCTGAAGCGAAACAAAATAAACTAAAATAAAAGAAGTCAAAATAAATTAAGTTAAACAAAACATATATATTTTAAGAACAAATTATTATATTATTTTTTGTGTATTTTAAGTAGGTTTATTATTATTATTATTGTTATATTTTGGAGATTTTTAGGTAGGTTGTGTGGGTTTTTTTTTAATTTTTTTGGTTTTTTAGATGTTTAGGTTTTTTAGATTTTTAGAGTTTGGAGTTTTATGGGTTTTTTTAGTTTTTAGGATTTTAGTTTTTAGGATTGTAGTGTTTTTAAGTTTTTTTTTTCGATTTTTTAGTTAGTTACTTTTCGTTGGTAGAAAACGACGTCATTTTATTTATATGTTTTTATAGATAATAATAACATAATATTTTTTTAAAGTTTTTGGTTTGGTTTTTTTTAAGTAGTTTTTTTTATTTTTTAAGTTTTTATTAACAATACTTAATATCCATTTAATTTTTGTTGGCCATTATATATATATATATAATAGGTAAAATTAATACATTTTCAGGGTTCAAAATAACGACTCAAAAAATCTCCGGCAACGGCGCTAAAAACTTGATTAAATATTTTACATCAAGTCCCCGGCAACGGCGCCAAAAACTTGATTGTTAAATTTGCATCAACTCCCCGGCAACAACGCCAAAAACTTGATTGATAATTTTCGCATCGGGTCCGAAAACTTGATGCGGTTAAAACTCCAAAATTTGGTACGAGCTTGCGGCGCCCCGGGCAGTTTTATTTAAGAAAAGCGGTGATTGGTTTTTATTTAGAAAATGGGGCGCGGATTTATTTATTTGGATATAAAACGGTGAGATCGAGTTTTAACGAAAGGAGTCAAGTGCACGTATAACGTGTAGTACAGGATATTCCGGCGTAAAATATCGATGTCATATTATTCTCGGGATCGGTTCGATTATTTCTACTATTCCCTGGAGGGGACTATTATTTTACCGATAATTACTTGTCCGGTATATATATATATATATATATATATATATATATATATATATATATAAATGACAGAAAATAGAAAATGAAAGCATAAAAGGGAAAACAATAAAGGTGGAGCCGATGATGAGCTTAGCGCGACCACATTGAATAGAATTTGAACTAAAATAAACTTTGAATAAAAAGAGATCCTAAATTTCAAATTAATTAAGGAGGAGACTTCGTCATGGAGCTTCCACTAGAATGAGATCACTTATCTTTAGGACTATCGCTCACCTAAACGCTAAGACTATTCGACCGAACGTTAGTCCGACAAAGGATTCCTCTAAACGCCCGCATTACGCTAAGAACCCCGCTATTGGGTGGGGAACCCAATCCGGTAGAGTTAGAGTGCCTCCTCTCTCGGGGGTTAGTACGGAACTCTCTTTACCAAGGGATGATCAGTCCATACGTACGGCGTCTCGGCAAGCTAGCGTATGGACTACGGAAATAGGGCCCACACATCGATATGTGGTCCTACGTGTCGTAAACCACAGCCAAACCTTAAGTAATTTTAATTAAATAGAAAATAAGGACCTTTTATTATTTAAAGCTATTTTATCTGTCACAATGCTCTTCGATACTGAGGGGTAAGAACAGTTAGCCACTCATCGGAATGGGGACGGCAACTGTAAAAGCAATAAAGAAAGAAGTAAATGAAAGCAGGAAAAGAAAGCAGTAAAGAAAAACAGTAAATAAAGCATTAAATTGCAAGTCCTACTAAAACGAGTAGGACTGAAATGAAAGCAGAAAATGCGAGTCCCGGCGTAAATGCGTGGGCGGGAGAAATGAAAGCATGTCCTACTCAAACGAGTAGGACAAAATAAATGCAACGCACGCACACCCTCGACAAAAATTAAAACACACGCACAGAAGTCCTACTCAAATGAGTAGGAGAAAATAAATGTGGGTCCTACTCAAACGAGTACGACTAAATAAATGCACCCACTCTACAGAAAGTAAAACGCACTCACTCGACAAAAAAATAAACAAACTCCACACACTCTACTTGAAGACAGTAAAACAATGCGCCATTTAACTCTTAACGAGTAGGAGAAAATAAATGCGCACACATAAAATATTGTAAAAAACAAAGTTACCGAAAAATTAAAACAACTGCATTTCTACCGCTAGAATGCGGTAGAAATGCATAAAAAGCTAAAATAAAAAATTAAACAGACAAAAAAATTTGAAAATAAAAATGAAAATGAGAATGCTCGAAAAAATAAAACGATTATGTTTTCATTCTTATAACTCCGTAAAAATGCTAAAAAAGTGCGAATAAAGGAAAAAGAACGAAAAAGTTTTACATCCTAAAAAAAAAAATTTAAGTTAATGAAAAAAGGAAAATACTTTCAAAACGTTTTTACGGATCTATAGGAATGCACAAAAAGCTATCAAAATCCTAAGTAAACAAAATAATGAAAACATAAAATAAAAAGCTATTCTCATACACTCACACACGCATTTTGAAAGACGAAAACAAAGATAAAACAAATACAAAAAAATAAGATTGCATAAGGGATGACACATAGATGAAGTCCAAGCCATATAATGGAAAAAAAACTACATTTGAACTAAAATAAACTTTTAATAAAAAGAGATCCTAAATTTCAAATTAATTAAGGCAGAGATTTCGCCGTGGAGCTTCCACTAGAATGAGATCTTTTATCTTTATGACTATCGCTCACCTGAACGCTAAGACTATTCGACAGAACGTTAGTCCGACAAAGTATTCCTCTTAACGCCCGCATTACACTAAGAACCCCGCTATTAGGTGGGGAACCCAATCCGGTAGAGTTAGCGCGCCTCCTCTCTCCAGGGTTAGTGCAGAACTCTCTTTACCAAGGGGTGATCGGTCCAAACGTACGACCTCTCGGCTAGCTAGCGTATGGACTACGGAAATATGGCCCAAACATCGATATGTGGTCCTACGCGTCGTAAACCACGGGCAAACCTTAAGTAATTTTAATTAATTAGAAAATAAGGACCTTTTATTATTTAAAACTATTTTATCTGTCCCAATGCTCTTCGATACTGACGGGTAAGAACAGTTAGCCACTCATCGGAATGGGGATGGTAGCGGTGAAAGCAATAAAGAAAGTAGTAAATGAAAGCAACAAAAGAAAGCAGGAAAGGAAAGCAGTAAATAAAGCAGTAAATTGCAAGTCCTACTCAAACGAGTAGGACTGAAATGAAAGCAGAAAATGCGAGTCCCGACGTAAATGCATGGGTGGGAGAAATGAAAGCGAGTCCTACTCAAATGAGTAGGACAAAATAAATGCAACGCACGCACACCCTCAATAGAAATTAAAACACACGCACAAAAGTCCTACTCAAATGAGTAGGAGAAAATAAATGTGGGTCCTACTCAAAAGAGTAGGACTAAATAAATGCACCCACTCTACAGAAAGTAAAACACACTCACTCGACAGAAAATTAAACACACTCCCTACACTCTACTTGAAGAAAGTAAAACAATGCGCCATTTAACTCTTAACGAGTAGGCGGAAATAAATGAGCACACATAAAAAATTGCAAAAAACTAAGTTACCGAAAAATTAAAACAACTGCATTTCTACCGCTAGAATGCGGTAGAAATGCATAAAAAGCTAAAATAAAAATGAAATGGACAAAAAGGTTTGAAAATAAAAATGAAAATGAGAATGCTCGAAAAAATAAAACGATTATGTTTTCATTCTAATAACTCCGTAAAAATGCTAAAAAAAGTGCGAATAAAGGAAAAAGAACGAAAAAGTTTTACATCCTAAAAAAGAAAATTTAAGTTAATGAAAAAAGGAAAACACTTTCAAAACATTTTTACGGATCTATAGGAATGCACATAAAGCAATCAAAATCCTAAGTAAACAAAATAATGAAAACATAAAAGTAAAAGCTATTCTCATACATTCACACACGCATTTTAAAAGACGAAAACAAAGATAAAACAAATACAAAAAAATAAGATTGCATAAGGGATGACATATAGATGAAGTCTAAGTCATGTAATGGAAAAAAACTACATTTCCATTAATAATAAAAGGTGATTACAAATCTAAAATAGAAGGGAGAGGTGAGGGGGAGAAAATATCCCTTACATAACATTTGGAATTCATCCCAGCAGCATAACACCTATACAAATAGGATCTAAAAAGTGGAACAGGATTACAAGCAGAAGTCTGGATTTTGTTGACAAAAAATTTCACGGGACACGCCCTCTGACACGGGCGTGTCAGGGGGCGTGTCAGCACTATTCATGAGCTGATCGGGCGAGGTGACGGCTTAGTTGACTTCGGGCTGGACACGTATCGGGCATGCGGCGGTCACGCCCCAGGTCACGGGCGTGACTCTGGGCGTGTCGGGGAGGTAGAACTGGGCGCGGGTTGAGTTGAAATGTCGCCGCGCGGGTCTTCTCGGCCAGGTGGAGGAGTACACATGGCGGTCACGCCCGTGGCTTTGTCTACACGGGGCATGTCGGGTTGTTCTTGATGAATGTCGAGAGCGTTTCGTCGAGCTAGAAGCCTTGATCATCGATCGGGATGGCACGGGCTTGTCGAGTTGGCTGACACGGGCGTGTCGAGTTGATCGCTGATCGTCGAATGGAAACTCGTCGAGCGCGAGTCTTGATCGTCGAATGGAAATGATACGGGTGTGTCGGGTTGGCTGAACGGGCGTGTCATTCTGATCGACGATCGTCGAACGGAAACTCGTCGAGCGAGAGTCTTGTGGAGGAGTCACGCCCCAGATCACGGGCGTGACTCTGGGCGTGTCGGGTTGGTCGACGTTCATCGAGCGAAAAATGTCAAGCTTGCTAGACACGGGCTGGGGTCACGGGGCGTATCATTGGACACGGGCGTGACATCAGGCGTATTCATCAATTTCTTCATTTTGCGGCCGATTTTATGGGATTTAAGTTGTCACGCCCTGGTCACGGACGTGACCAATATTACACGGGCGTGTCATGTCATTTTTGGGCAGTTTTTCTGAAATTTTAGAAAATCAAAATAAGGTAAGTTAGAATCAAATTGAACAAAATATGAACAATTTAGTAAAGGAAATTGACTGAAAGCAAATAAAATAAACAAAAATAACTTAATTAATGTACATAAAAATAAGTATATTTACAATTCATCAAATACCACCATACTTAAGCTTTTGTTATTCCAGAGCAAAAGTTGGAGATGAACTTATAAGGAATTAAAGAAACTCGAAGTTTAGCTACCGCTTAATTAATTATAGGAGAGATCTAAATAAACATACGGGGTGTAAGAGTTAAGTCCTAAAATTATGTCAATGATTTAAATAGCGCAGAAGTTTTCGCCAAAAGACTTCTTGATGTAATCAAATAGAAAGCAATAATTGTAATGGTTAGATAAACAAAAATAGTTTGGAATTATATGAACTTTAGTTTATAGAAGTTTTACTGGAAATAATGCAATTTATAAATTATGCTCTCAAAAAGATTTTTGAATTAATTCTAGAATCGTGAAATTGGCTAAGGGGGTTGATGTTGGTTTATGAAGAGGCTTTGGATAATGAGGTGAGGTGATTTTTTCTCGAACCTCCATTTTTTTTCTTTTGGATTATTAGGAAAATGAAATCTTATTTTCCTAATATCATTTTTTTCAACTTCATAATAATAAAATTGACCCAATGTATATGTGTGGGAGTAATCAATTTTATTCTCTTACTCCGTAACATATAATCTTTTTAAATTAATGTGTGCCTATGTTTACGGAACAAAATCTTATTCCCATTGACATAGGATCTTTTTATAATAATTTTTTGGGATAGAAATTTTATCATGCCAAGTAAGGCATGATAAGGGGAGAAAAGAAAACTTGATTTTTAATTAAAACATTTTTGAGAGCAACCTTAATAAATTGTATGTTCTAATTTTTCAGAAAGCTAAAAGTAAACATAATTGAATTCTATAGTCTTTAGTTTCTAACATAATACAGCAGCTCCTATTAATGAAATATTAGAAGTAGTGTCTAAAACAAGTTCGCTATTTTTAACAAAGCATAATGAATTCTTTAAAACTTAACCCCGACTATTTAAATATTTCAATCGATAATTAACAAAGAATAACAAACAAAGAATTAATAAAATTCACATATAAATAAACTCAAAACAAGATTTTTGGAAAGCAGAAAGGGTTAAGATATGGTATATTCGATTTTATTTATTTCATAATAAACGATTTTTTTTGGATTTTAGGCTTTTTATCATTTTTTGAATTTTTTGTGATTATTATCTTTTTCTTGAATTTGTAGAGTTTTTTTTTCTTTTTTTAGGATTATTGGTTTTTCAATTTTTTTTTGATTTTTTAGTGTATTTTTATAAGTTATTTACAAGAAAGAGGGGAGAAAGAATTGTTATCTACAAAGAAGATATTGGGAAAGAGAGATTTTTACAAAAAAGAGTACAAAGTAAAAAACTCAAAAGCCCGGGAACAGACTCTTATTTAGGTGGTTGGTTCGATGAGTCGAACGTCGCGGGCTTGCTAAAAAGGCGAGCTTTTACAAAAAAAGAAGAGATAGGGGGGGGGGAGATTTTTTTGTTTGATTTTTTTTTAAAAAAAAAGAAGAAGAAGAAAGGCGGGAAAGAGAAAGAGGTTTTACAAAATTATTTTACAAATTAAAGTAAAGAAAAACTTTTTTTTGATTTTTCTGTTTTATGGTATTTTTTTTTGAGGTTTTTCATTGTTATAAAAAACAATGAAAATTTGTTTGAGGTTTTGATTTTTTTCGATTTTTTGTATTTTTTGCTAAGTATGGAATATAAAAAATGCAGAATAGCAAAACACCACCATACTTAAACTCAACATTGTCCCCAATGTTGCAATCTAAGCATGCGGAACAAATAATTTACAAAAGAAAATATGTTCAAAATTAAAAGAGAGGGTACAAGCTTCCCTTAGACGAGGTCGGGGAGGCCCGGGTTGGTACCCTGCATTATTAATAACAAAAGTAAAAAAAATAAAAGAAAAATAGCGAAGATAAATTCGGCGAGAAGTGTGTGGGCGGTAGGGGGTGGTAAGTGCTTGTGTGACTCGATTAACTAACGTCTTAGCTATATGAGTGTGATAAAAATGTGATCCCTTTGAGCGCACAAAAGTGAAGTGCGCCGAAGCGAAACAAAATAAAATAAAATAAAAGAAGTCAAAATAAATTAAGTTAAACAAAACATATATATTTTAAGAACAAATTATTATATTATTTTTTGTGTTTTTAAGTAGGTTTATTATTATTATTATTATTATTATTATTATTATTTTGGTGATTTTTAGGTAGGTTGTGTGGGTTTTTTTTTTATTTTTGTGGTTTTTTAGATGTTTAGGTGTTTTAGATTTTTTTAGATTTTTAGAGTTTGGAGTTTTATGGTTTTTTTTAGTTTTAAGGATTTTTGTTTTTAGGATTTTAATGTTTTTAAGTTTTTTTTTTCGATTTTTTAGTTAGTTTTTGTTAGTAGAAAATGACGTCATTTTATTTATATGTTTTTATAGATAAATATAACATAATAATTTTTTTAAGTTTTTGGTTTGGTTTTTTTAGGTAGTTTTTTTTTATTTTTTAAGTTTTTATTAATAATACTTAATATTAATTTAATTTTTGTTGGCCATTTATATATATATATATATAATAGGTAAAATTAAAAGATTTTTAGAGTTCAAAATAACGACTCGAAAAATCCCTGGCAACGGCGCCAAAAAATTGATTGAATATTTTGCATCAAGCCCCCGACAACGTCGCCAAAAACTTTATTGTTAAATTTGCATCAACTCCCCGGCAACGCTGCCAAAAACTTGATTGATAATTTTTGCATTGTGTCTGAAAACTTGATGCAGTTAAAACTCCAAAATTTGGTACGAGCTTGCGGCGCCTCGGGCGGTTTTATTTAAGAAAAGTGGTGATTGGTTTTTATTTACAAAACGGGGCGCGCAGATTTATTTATTTAGATATAAAACGGTGAGATCGAGTTTTAACGAAAGGAGGCAAGTGTACCTATCGCGTGTACTACATGATATTCCGGTGTGGAATGTCGAGGTCGTATTGTTCTCGGGGTCGGTTCGATTATTTCTACTCTTCCCTGGAGGGGACTATTATTTTACCGATAATTACTTGTCGGGTATTTATATATATATATATATATATATATATATATATATATATATATATATATATATATATATATATATATATACAGAAAATAGAAAATGAAAGCATAAAATGGAAAGCAATAAAGGAGGAGCCGATGAAGAGCTTAGCGCGACCGCATCGAATAGAATTTGAACTAAAATAAACTTTTAATAAAAAGAGATCCTAAATTTCAAATTAATTAAGGCGGAGACTTGGCCGTGGAGGTTCCATTAGAATGAGCTCACTTATCTCTAGGACTATCGCTCACCTGAATGCTAAGACTATTCGACCGAACTTTAGTACGACGAAGGATTCCTCTTAACGCCCGCATTACATTAAGAACCCTGCTATTGGTTGGGGAACCCAATCCGGTAGAGTTAGCACGCCTCCTCTCTCGAGGGTTAGTGCGGAACTCTCTTTACCAAGGGGTGATCGGTACATATGCACGGCCTCTCAGCTAGCTAGCCTATGGACTACGGAAATAGGGCCCACACATCGATATATGTCCTACGCGTCGTAAACCCCGGGCAAACCTTAAGTAATTTTAATTAATTAGAAAATAAGAACCTTTAATTATTTAAAGCTATTTTAATTGTCCCGATTGTTGGAACCCTAGTTCGGATTTGGGTAAAGAACACTATTAGGAATATTAGATTGACCCAACATGTATAGTCATGGGTCATATGATTATTTCTAGGACAGGTCATTCAGAGGGTTTCTCCAGAATTGCTGAAAGAAGTCCAAGGAATGTAGTCAAGACAAAGGCATAAAATCAGATCGACGATCGTCGAACGCAGTTCGACGAACGGGGATCTCAGGTCGACGAATTCTGAGTTGCTTCTCTGAACTCAGCTCGACGATCTCAAAGACTCAAGCAAGGATGTGTCGACACCATCACAGCAACTGTGTCGACACTCAACAGTTCTCTCAGCTCGACGAATTATATTCTGAGCTCGACGAACTGCAAGCTCCGGTCGACAAACGCAGGCAAAATATTCAGCTCGACGATTCCAGCTGAGTTCCACGAATATCGAACTCAGGTCGATGATTGATGAACTCGACGAAAGTTCAGGTCGATGATTTCTGAGCAATCAGTAACAGTTGGCAGAATTAATTGAAGATTAATTACAGTCAATATTCGCAGTGAAAATAGCCATTCAAACGGACAGTTACAGTTGGAGTAATTATGGATCAATTTCCAAAGCATCTACTCTCGGGAATGTTCCTTCCGCCATCAAGATTAAGGAATTCAAATTCACAGAAGAAGAAGAAGAACTATATAGAATAAGAGAATAGAACACAACAAACACACAGCAAGGCAGACAAAAAAACATATTCAGAAAGGGCAATATCTCTACAGTAACTAGAAGCCCTAGACTAGAGGAGACAGCAATAAAAAGAAGAAGAAGAACATCCATTCTTATCTAGAGTCATCTTCTTCATCATCACTACAGGACAACTTCAAGGACAACAAATCTCTATCTGTCAGAAGTTCCTGAAAAGTACTCTGTTCTAGGCCTGAAGATTGAAGGCCTATCACCCTGTAGCAAAGCTGCTGCTATTTCCCTGAACCTTTCAATATCTCAGGGGAAGCTGTTTGCTAAGATCATTCCACTTGAGTCTTCTCTCTGATTGTTGACAGAGAAGACAAAATCACTCTCTCACCCCCACCTGTACAAAGGGTTGTCATCTCCCTTCAAAAGTGATTCCTGGTTGCAAGTCTCCTTCCAAAAGACTTGAGGTTTGGTTTTTGGTGACCTAATCAAAACCCATTGGTGCCCAGGACACCTGATCAACTCATCCTGCAGTGGATTCCTACCAGGGTGGTAGAAGAGTGGACTACCCAAATTTGGGGAACCACTATAAATTTCCTTGTGTCTTCTGGGTTGCTTGATTTCTTTCTGCATTTCTTATTTTATAATTTGTGATGTGATAGTTATAACTCTAATTAGCTTAAGACCTATCTTCTCTTTCAATTGGTATCAAAGCGAGGTTGGTTCAAATACCAGACCCCAGGTTGGTTAAATATACCACATCTTCCAGGTTGGTTAACACAATTACCACACCTTAAGAGGTTGGTTAAAACACCACACCTTAGTGGTTGTACAGGCTAACACCTGAACAACAAAGATCCGATCCTGTGATAGATCTTAAATATCTTTAGAGTTATCATGGCACAAATTGCAGATTTTTAAAGCACTAGACTGCCCATGTGCATTCTTGATAAGTTTGCACTATGGAAGACAAGGATTAGATTTAATATGGACTCCATTGATGAAAACAACTTTAAATCTATTTTGTCAGGTCCAGCTCAACCTCAGCAAACAACAAGTCCAGATGCTGTTCCATCATCTCAATGGACATATGATCAGCAAAAGATGAAGATTGCTGATGCACAAGCCATAAACATTCTAGCACAATCAATGTCTGATGACATTTTTGAAGAACTTGCTGAACATTCATCTGCAAAAGAGATGTGGGACTCCCTCACAGCATTGGCTGAAGAAGAAGCAAAAGCAATAGAATTTTGCCTAATATCAATAGATGCTTCTCGCAGCAGCTATGCTGAAGAATTAGAAAAACCAGAATGTGAACCGGAAGAAGAAGATCAGGTAATCTCTACCCTTGATCTTTCATCAAGTATACATCTTCAGAAAATCTTAGTTCAAAATAATTCGTCGAACGGAGATCGACGAAATCAATTCTATTCGTCGAACTCAGATCGACGATCTATGAACAGAGATTCTGCTTTGAACTGTTTAGGAATCTGTGCTCGATGAAACAAATTTAATTCTTCGAACAGAGCTCGACGAACTCATTATCATTCGTCGAACTCCGCTCGACGAAGGTACTTTAATTCGTCGAACTCAGAATTTCAAAATAGAAACTTTTATTCTTTTATTTCTGATTATTTTAAAAGAGAACTAGGACCCAAGGTTTTCTGGGTCCAGAGCTCCTAACATCTTCTTGTAGGAAAAGAATTCAGTCCAACAAATATACATGCTATATCAGTGGCTGTTAGATTTGGGAAAAGAAATGTAAATAGTGGGAGATTGGTTGAATAATGGTTATGCAAAATAGGGGGAGATGCCTCTAAATGAAGCTGCAGAAAATCTAGCAGCAACAACAACAACAGATTATAATGCTGCAGATTTGGGCAAGGATCAACAGCAGTTGTCTCAGCAGCAACATCAACAGTAGTAGTACTTGATCCAGATTTAGGGCGAGATTATTTTTAATTGTATTTAATTGCCTTGTATTTTTACTTACATTTATGTAAATAGTGTCCTCATACAAATAGGGGGAGATTGTTGGAACCCTAGTTCGGATTTGGGTAAGGAACACTATTAGAAATATTAGATTGACCCAACATGTATAGTCATGGGTCATATGATTATTTCTAGGACAGGTCATTCAGAAGGTTTCTCCAGAATTGCTGAAAGAAGTCCAAGGAATGCAGTCAAGACAAAGACATAAAATCAGATCAACGATCGTCGAACGCAGTTCGACGAACGGGGATCTCAGGTCGACGAATTCTGAGTTGCTTCTCTGAACTCAGCTCGACGATCTCAAAGACTCAAGCAAGGCTGTGTCGACACCATCACAACAACTATGTCGACACTCAACAGTTCTCTCAGCTCGACGAGTTATATTCGGAGCTCGACGAACTGCAAGCTCCGGTCGACGAACGCAGGAAAGATATTCAGCTCGACGATTCCAACTGAGTTCGACGAATGTCAAACTCATGTCGACGATTGATGAACTCGACGAAAGTTCAGGTCGACGATTTCTGAGCAATCAGTAACAGTTGGCAGAATTAATTAAGGATTAATTACAGTCAATATTCTCAGTGAAAATAGCCGTTCAAACGGACAGTAACAGTTGGAGTAATTATGGATCAATTTCCAAAGCATCTACTCTCGGGAATGTTCCTTCCGCCATCAAGATTAAGGAATTCAAATACATAGAAGAAGAAGAACTATATAGAAGAAGAGAATAGAACACAACAGACACACAGCAAGGCAGACAGAAAAACATATACAGAAAGGGCAATATCTCTACAGTAACTAGAAGCCCTAGACCAGAGGAGACAACAATAACAACAAGAAGAAGAAGAACATCCATTCTTATCTAGAGTCTTCTTCTTCATCATCACTATAGGACAACTTTAAGGACAACAAATCTCTATCTGTCAGAAGTTCCTGAAAAGTAATCTAGTCCAGGCCTGAAGATTGAAGGTCTATCACCCTATAGCAAAGCTCCTACTATTTCCCTGAACCTTTCAATATCTTAGGGGGAGCAGTTTGCTAACATCATTCCACTTGAGTCTTCTCTCTGATTGTTGACAGAGAAGACAAAATCACTCTCTCACACCCACCTGTACAAAGGGTTGTCATCTCCCTTCAAAAGTGATTCCTGGTTGCAAGTCTCCTTCCAAAAGACTTGAGGTTTGGTTTTTGGGGACCTGATCAAAACCCATTGTTGACCAGGACACCTGAACAACTCATCCTGCAGTGGGTTCCTACCAGGGTGGTAGAAGAGTGGACTACCTAGATTTGGGGAACTACTATAAATTTCCTTGTGTCATCTGGGTTGCTTGATTTCTTTCTGCATTTCTTATTTTATAATTTGTGCTGTGATAGTTATAACTCTAATTAGCTTAAGTCCTATCTTCTCTTTCACCGATGCTCTTCAATAATGAGGGATAAGAACGGTTAGCCACTCATCGGAATGGGGACGGCAGCAGTGAAAGCAATAAAGAAAGCAGTAAATGAAAGCAGGAAAAAAAAAGCAGTAAAGGAAAGCAGTAAATAAAGCAGTAAATTGCAAGTCCTGCTCAAACGAGTCGGACAAAAATGAAAGCAGAAAATGCGAGCCCCGGCGCAAATGCGTTGGCGGGAGAAATGAAAGCGAGTCCTACTCAAACGAGTAGGACAAAATAAATGTAACGCACGCACACCCTCGACAGAAATTAAAATACACAGACACAAGTCCTACTCAAATAAGTAGGAGAAAATAATTGCGGTTCCTACTCAAATGAGCAGGATTAAATAAATGCACCCACTCTACAGAAAGTAAAACACACTCACTCAACATAAAATTTAACACACTCCACACACTCTACTTAAAGAAAGTAAAACAATGCACCATTTAACTCTTAACGAGTAGGCGAAAATAAATGCGCACATATAAAAAATTGCAAAAAACTAAGTTACCGAAAAATTAAAACAACTGCATTTATACCGCTAGAATGCGGTAGAAATGCATAAAAAGCTAAAATAAAAATTAAACGGATAAAAAGATTTGAAAATAAAAATGAAAATGAGAATGCTCGGAAAATTAAAACGATTATGTTTTCATTCTTATAACTCCGTAAAAATGCTAAAAAAGTGCGAATAAAAGAAAAATAACAAAAAAGTTTTACATCCTAAAAAAGAAAATTTAAGTTAATGAAAAGAGGAAAACACTTTCAAAATGTTTTTACGGATCTATAAGAATGCCCATAAAGCTATCAAAATCCTAAGTAAACAAAATAATGAAAACATAAAAGTAAAAGCTATTCTCAAACACTCACACACGCATTTTAAAAGATGAAAACAAAGAAAAAACAAAGACAAAAAAATAAGATTGCATAAGGTATGACACATAGATGAAGTCCTAGGCATGTAATGGAAAAAAATTACATTTGCATTAATAATAAAAGGTGATTACAAAGCTAGAATAGAAGAGAGAGGGGGGGGGGAATATCCCTTACATAACATTTGGAATTCATCCCAGCAGCATAACACCTATACAAAATGGATCCAAAAAGTGGAACAGGATTATAAGCAGAAGTCTGGAATTTATAGACAAAAAATTTCACGGGACACGCCCTCTAACATGGGCATGTCAGGGGCGTGTCAGCACTATTCATGAGCTGATCAAACGAGGTGATAGCTTAGTTGACTTCGGGCTGGACACGTGTCAGTCACGCGCCGGTCACGCCCCAGGTCACGGGTGTGACTCTGGGCATGTCGGGGAGGTAGAACTGGGCGCGGGTTGAGTTGAAATGTCATCGCGCAGGTCTTGTCGGCCAGGTAGAGGAGTACATGTGGCGATCACGCCCGTGGCTTTTTCTACACTGGGCGTGTCGGGTTGGTCTTGACGAATGTCGAGAGCGTTTCGTCGAGCTGGAAGCCTTGATCATCGATCGGGATGGACATGGGTGTGTCGTGTTGGCTGACACTGGCGTGTCGGGTTGATCGTCGATCATCGAACGGAAACTCGTCGAGCGCGATTCTGGATCGTCGAACGGAAATGACGCGGGCCTGCTGGGTTGGCTGACACGGGCGTGTCATTCTAATCGATGATCGTCGAACGAAACCTCATTGAGCGCGAGACTTGTGGAGGTGTCACGCCACAGGTCACGAGCGTGACTCTGGGCGTGTCGGGTTGGTCGACATTCGACTAGCGGAAAACATCGAGCTTGCTGCACAGGGGCTGGGGTCACGTGGCGTTGCATTGGACATGGGCGTGACGTCGGGCGTGTTCATCAATTTCTTCATTTTGCGGCCGATTTCATGGGATTTGAGTTGTCACGCCCTGGTCACGGGCGTGACCAAAATTACACGGGCGTGTCAGATCATTTTTGGGCAGTTTTTCTGAAATTTTAGAAATTCAAAATAAGTTAAGTTAGAATCAAATTTAACAAAATATGAACAATTTATTAAAGGAAATTGACTGAAAGCAAAGAAAATAAACAAAAATGACTTAATTAATGTACATAAAAATAGGTATATTTACAATTCTTCAAATACCCCCAAACTTAAGCTTTTGCTATTGCAGAGCAAAAGTTGGAGAAGAACTTATAAGGAATTAAAGAAACTCGAAGTTTAGCTACCGCTTAATTAATTATAGGAGAGATCTAAATAAACATACGGGGTATAAGAGTTAAGTTCTAAAATTATGTAGATGATTTAAATAACGCAATAGTTTTGGCCAAAAGACTTCTTGATGTAATAAAATAGAAAGCAATAATTGTAATGGTTAGATAAAAAAAAAGTTTGAAATTATATGAACTTTAGCTAATAGGAGTTTTCGTGGAAATAATGCAATTTATAAATTATGCTCTCAAAAAGATTTTTGAATTAATTCTAGAATCGTGAAATTGGCTAAGGGGGTTGATGTTGGTTTATAAAGAGGGTTTGGATAACGAGGTGAGGTGATTTTTTCTCGAACCTCCATTTTTTTCTTTTGGATTATTAGGAAAATAAAATCTTATTTTCCTAATATCATTTTTTTCAACTTCATAATAATAAAATTGACCCAATGTATATGTGTAGGAGTAATGCATTTTATCCACTTACTCTGTAACATATAATTTTTTAAAATTATTGGATGCGTATGTTTACAGAACGAAATCTTATTCACATTGACATAGGATCTTTTTATAATAATTTTTTGGGATAGTAATTTTATCATGTCAAGTAAGGCATGATAAGGGGAGAAAAGAAAACTAGATATTTAATTAAAACAATTTTTATAGCAACCTTAATAACTTGTACGTTCCAATTTTTCAGAAAGCTAAAAGTAAACATAATTGAATTCTATAGTCGTTAGTTTTTAACATAATACAACTGCTCCTATTAATTAAAAATTAGAAGTAGTGCCTAAAATGAGTTCGCTATTTTTAACAAAGCATAATGAATTCTTTAAAACTTAACCCCGACTATTTAAATATTTCAATCGATAATTAACAAATGAATAACAAACAAAGAATTAATAAAATTCACATATAAATAAACTCAAAACTAGATTTTTGGAAAGCAGAAAGGGTTAAGATATGATATATTCGATTTTATTTGTTTCATAATAAACGATTGTTTTTTGGATTTTAGGGTTTTTATCATTTTTGTATTTTTTGTGATTATTATCTCTTGTTTTTGAATTTTTACAGTTCTTTTTTCTTTTTTTTGGATTTTTGGTATTTATAATTTTTTTTTGATTTTTTAGTGTATTTTGATAAGTTATTTATAAGAAAGAGGAGAGAAAGAAGTGTTATCTACAAAGAAGATAGTGGGGAAAGAGAGATTTTTACAAAAAGAGTACAAAGTAAAAACTCAAATGCCCACGAACAGACTCTTATTTAGGTGGTTGGTTCGATGAGTCGAACGCCGCGGGCTTGCTAAAAAGGCGAGCTTTTACAAAAAAAAAGAAGAGAGAGGGGCGAGAGGGATTTTTTTGTTTGTTTTTTTAAAAAAGAAGAAGAGAGGGGGGAAAGAGAAAGAGTTTTTACAAAATTATTTTACAAATCAAAGTAAACAAAAACAAATTTTGATTTTTCTATTTTATGGTTTTTTTTGAAGTTTTTAAGTGTTATAAAAAACAATGAAAATTTGTTTGAGGTTTTGATTTTTTTTTATTTTTTTTATTTTTTGCTAAGTACAGAATATGAAAAGTGCAGAATAGGAAAACACCCCCATACTTAAACCCAACATTGTCCCCAATGTTGCAATCTAACTATATGGAACTAATAATATACAAAATAAATATGTACAAAAATTAAAAGAAATGGTTGAAGCTTCCCTTAGACGAGGTCGGGGAGTCCTGGGTTGATACCCTACATTATTAATAACAAAAGAAAGAAAAATAAATGAAAAATAGAAAAGATAAATTCGGCGAGAAGTGTGCGGGTGGTAGGGGGTGGCAAGTGCGTGTGTGACTCGATTAACAAACATCTTAGCTATACGAGTGTGATAAAAATATGATCCCCTAGCGCGCACAAAAGTGAAGTGCGCCGAAGCGAAACAAAATAAAATAAAAGAATTCAAAATAAATTAAGTTAAACAAAACATATATATTTTAAGAACAAATTATTATATTATTTTTTGTGTTGTTTAAGTAGGTTTATTATTATTATTATTTGTTTTGGTGATTTTTAGGTAGGTTGTGTGGGTTTTTTTTTATTTTTTTGGTTTTTTAGATGTTTAGGTTTTTTAGATTTTTTTTTTGATTTTTAGAGTTTGGAGTTTTATGGTTTTTTTTAGTTTTTAGGATTTTAGTTTTTAGGATTGTAGTGTTTTTAAGTTTTTTTTTGATTTTTTAGTTACTTAGTTTTTGTTAGTAGAAAACGACCTCATGTTATTTATATGTTTTTATAGATAATAATAACATAATAATTTTTTTAAGTTTTTGGTTTGGTTTTTTTAAGTAGTTATTTTAATTTTTTAAGTTTTTATTAATAATACTTAATATTAATTTAATTTTTGTTGGCCATATATATATATAAATATAATAGGTAAAATTAATACATTTCCGGGGTTCAAAATAACGACTCGAAAAATCCCCGACAATGGCGTCAAAAACTTGATTGAATATTTTGCATCAAGTCCTCGGCAACGGCGCCAAATACTTGATTGTTAAATTTGCATCAACTCCCCGGCAACAGCGCCAAAAACTTGATTGATAATTTTCGCATCGGCTCCAAAAATTTGATGTGGTTAAAACTCCAAAATTTGGTACGAGCTTGCGGTGCCCCGGGCGCTTTTATTTAAGAAAATCGGTGATTCGTTTTTATTTAGAAAACGGGGCGCACAGATTTATTTATTTGGATATAAAATGGTGAGATCGAGTTTTAACAGAAGGAGACAAGTGCACCTATCGCGTGTAGTACAGGATATTCCGGGGTGGAATACCGAGGTCGTATTATTCTCGGGGTCGGTTCGATTATTTCTACTCTTCCCTAGAGGGGACTATTATTTTACCGATAATTACTTATCGGGTATTATATATATATATATATATATATATATATATATATATATATATGACAAAAAACAGAAAATGAAAGCATAAAGGGGAAAGCAATAAAGGTGGAGCCGATGATGAGCTTAGCACGACCGCATCAAATAGAAATTGAACTAAAATAAACTTTTAATAAAAAGAGATCCTAAATTTCAAATTAATTAAGGCAGAGACTTTGCCGTGGAGGTTCCACTAGAATGAGCTCACTTATCTCTAGGACTATCGCTCACCTGAATGCTAAGACTATTCGACCGAACGTTAGTCCGACGAAGGATTCCTCTTAACACCCGCATTACGGTAAGAACCCCGCTATTGGGTGGTGAACCCAATCAGGTAGAGTTAGCGCGCCTCCTCCCTCGAGGTTTAGTGCGAAACTCTCTTTAACAAGGGGTGATCGGTCCATATGCACATCCTCTCGGCTAGCTAGCATATAGAGTACGGAAATAGGGCCCACCCATCGATATGTGGTCCTACGCATTGTAAACCCCAGGCAAACCTTAAGTAATTTTAATTAATTAGAAAATAAGGAACTTTTATTATTTAAAGCTATTTTATCTGTCCCAATGCTCTTTAATACTGAGGGCTAAGAACGGTTAGCCACTCATTAGAATGGGGATGGAAGCGGTGAAAGCAATAAAGAAAGCAGTAAATGAAAGCAGGAAAAGAAAACAGTAAAGGAAAATAGTAAATAATGCAGTAAATTGCAAGTTCTACTCAAACGAGTAGGACTGAAATGAAAGCAGAAAATGCGAGTCCCGACGCAAATGGCTGGGCGGGAGAAATGAAAGCGAGTCCTACTAAAACGAGTAGGAAAAAATAAATGCAACGCACGCACACCCTCGACAGAAATTAAAACACATGCACACAAGTTCTACTCAAATGAGTAGGAGAAAATTAATGCGGGCCCTACATAAACGAGTAGGACTAAATAAATGCACGCACTCTACAGAAAGTAAAACACACTCACTCGACAGAAAATTAAACACACTCCACACACTCTACTTGAAGAAAGTAAAATAATGCGCCATTTAACTCTTATCGAGTAGGCGGAAATAAATGCGCACACATAAAAAATTGCAAAAAACTAATTTACAGAAAAATTAAAACAACTGTATTTCTACCATTAGAATGCGGTAGAAATGCATAAAAAGCTAAAATAAAAATTAAACGGACAAAATGTTTTGAAAATAAAAATGAAAATGAGAACGCTCGAAAAATTAAAACGATTATGTTTTCATTCTTATAACTCCGTAAAAATGCTAAAAAAAGTGCGAATAAAGGAAAAAGAACGAAAATGTTTTACATCCTAAAAAAGAAAATTTAAGTTAATGAAAAAAGAAAAATACTTTCAAAATGTTTTTACGGATCTATAGGAATGCACATAAAGCTATCAAAATCCAAAGTAAACAAAATAATGAAAACATAAACGTAAAAGCTATTCTCATACACTTACACACGCATTTTAAAAGATAAAAACAAAGTTAAACAAAGACAAAAAAATAAGATTGCATAAGGGATGACACATATATGAAATCCAAGGCATGTAATGGAAAAAAATTACATTTGCATTAATAATAAAAGGTAATTACAAAGCTAAAATTGAAGAGAGAGGGTGGGGGGAGAAAATATCTCTTACATAACATTTGGAATTCATCCCAGCAGCATAACACCAATACAAAATGGATCCAAAAAGTGGAACAGGATTACAAGCAGAAGTCTGGAATTTATTGACAAAAAAATTCACGGGACACGCCCTCTGACACGGGCGTGTTAGGGGGCGTGTTAGCACTATTCATGAACTGATCGGGCGAGGTGACGGCTTAGTTGACTTCGGCCTGGACACGTGTCGGTCACGTGGCAGTCACGCCCCTAGTCACGAGCGTGACTCTGGGCATGTCGGGGAGGTAGAACTGGTCACAGGTTGAGTTGAAATGTCGCCGCACGGGTCTTGTCGGCCAGGTAGAGGAGTACACGTAGCGGTCACGTGCATGGCTTTATCTATATGGGGTGTGTCGGGTTGGTCTCGACGAATGTCGAGAGCATTTTGTCGAGTTGGAATCATTGATCGTCGATCGGGATGGACACGGTTGTGTCGTGTTGGATGACACGGGCGTGTCAGGTTGATCACCGATCGTCGAACGGAACCGCGTCGACATGACTCTTGATCGTCGAACGGAAATGACACGGGTGTGTCGGGTTGGCCGACACGGGCGTGTAATTCTAATCGATGATCATCGAACGGAAACTTTTCGAGCACATGTCTTGTGGAGGAGTCACGCCCCAGGTCACGGGCGTGACTCTGGGCGTGTCGGGTTGGTCGACGTTCGTCGAGCGGAAAACGTCGAGCTTGGTGGAAACGGGCTGGGGTCATGGGGCGTGTCATTGGACACGGGCGTGACGTCGGTCGTGTTCATCAATTTCTTCATTTTACTGCCGACTTCATGGGATTTGAGTTGTCATGCCCTGGTCACGGGCATGACCAATATTACACGGGCGTGTGAGGTCATTTTTGGGCAGTTTTTCTGAAATTTTATAAAATCAAAATAAGTTAAGTTAGAATCAAATTTAATAAGATATGAACAATTTATTAAAGGAAATTGACTGAAAGCAAAGAAAATAAACCAAAATGACTTAATTATTGTACATAAAAATAGGTATATTTACAATTCATCAAATACCCCCGTACTTAAGCTTTTGCTATTTCAGAGCAAAAGTTGGAGATGAACTTATAAGAAATTAAAGAAACTCGAAGTTTAGCTACCACTTAATTAATTATAGGAGAGATCTAAATAAACATACGGGGTGTAAGAGTTAAGTCCTAAAATTATGTAGATGATTTAAATAGCGCAAAAGTTTTGGCCAAAAGACTTCTTGATGTAATCAAATAGAAACTAATAATTGTAATGGTTAGATAAACAAAAATAGTTTGGAATTATATGAACTTTATCTTATATGATTTTTACTGAAAATAATGCAATTTATAAATTATGCTCTCAAAAAGATTTTTGAATTAATTCTAGAATCGTGAAATTCGCTAAGGGGGTTGATGTTGGTTTATGAAGAGGGTTTGGATAATGAGGTGAGGTGATTTTTTCTCGAACCTCCATTTTTTTCTTTTGGATTATTAGGAAAATGAAATCTTATTTTCATAATATCATTTTTTTGAACTTCATAATAATAAAATTGACCCAATGTATATGTGTGGGAGTAATGAATTTTATCCTCTTACTCCGTAACATATAATATTTTTAAATTATTGGGTGCCTATGTTTACAGAATGAAATCTTATTCTCATTGACATAGGATCTTTTTATAATAATTTTTTGGGATAGAAATTTTATCATACCAAGTAAGGCATGATAAGGGGAGAAAAGAAAACTAGATTTTTAATTAAAACATTTTTGAGAGCAACCTTAATAAATTATACGTTCCAATTTTTCAGAAAGCTAAAAGTAAACATAATTGAATTCTATAGTCGTTAGTTTCTAACATAATACAGCTGCTCCTATTAATGAAAAATTAGTAGTAGTGCCTAAAATGAGTTCGCTATTTTTAACAAAGCATAATGAATTCTTCAAAACTTAACCACGAATATTTAAATATTTCAATCGATAATTAACAAACAAATAACAAACAATGAATTAATAAAATTCACATATAAATAAACTCAAAACTAGATTTTTGGAATGCATAAAGGGTTAAGATATAGTATATTCGATTTTATTTGTTTCATAATAAACGATTTTTTTTTGGATTTCAGGATTTTTATCATTTTTTGTTTTTTTTGTGATTATTATCTTTTTTTTAAAATTTTTAGAGTTTTTTTTCTTTTTTTATGATTTTTGGTTTTTTTAAATTTATTTTGATTTTTTAGTGTATTTTGATACGTTATTTACAAGAAAGAGGAGAGAAAGAATCGTTATATATAAAAAAGATAGTAGGGAAAGAGAGATTTTTACAAAAAAAAGTACAAAGTAAAAAACTCGAATGCCCGCGAACATATTCTTATTTAAGTGGTTGGTTCGATGAGTCAAATGTCACGGGCTTGTTAAAAAGGTGAGCTTTTATAAAAAAAGAAGAGAGAGGGGTGGGGGAGAGATTTTTTTGTTTGTTTTTTTTTTAAGAAGAAGAGAGGGGGTAAAGAGAAAGTTTTTACAAAATTATTTTACAAATTAAAGTAAACAAAATTTTTTTTTGATTTTTTTGTTTTATGGTTTTTTTGAAGTTTTTGATTGTTATAAAAAATAATGAAAATTTGTTTGAGGTTTTGATTTTTTTCATTTTTTGTATTTTTTGATAAGTACAGAATATAAAAAATGGAAAATAGGAAAATACCTCCATACTTAAACCCAACATTGTCCCCAATGTTGCAATCTAAGTATGCGGAACGAATAATTTACAAAATAAAATATGTTCAAAAATTAAAAGAGAGGGTAGAAGCTTCCCTTAGACGATGTCGGGGAGGCCCGGGTTGATACCCTGCATTATTAATAACAAAAGAAAAAAAATAAAAGAAAAAATAGAAAAGATAAATTCAGCGAGAAGTGTGCGGGCGGTAGGGGGTGGCAAGTGCGTGTATGACTCGAGTAATGAACGTCTTAGCTATACAAATGTGATAAAAATGTGATCCCCTAGCGCGCACAAAAGTGAAGTGAGCCGAAGCGAAATAAAATAAAATAAAATAAAATAAGTCAAAATAAATTAAGTTAAACAAAACATATATATTTTAAGAACAAATTATTATATTATTTTTTTGTTTTTTAAGTAGGTTATTATTATTATTGGTGATTTTTAGGTAGGTTGTGTGGGTTTTGTTTTATTTTTGTGGTTTTTTAGATGTTTAGGTTTTTTAGATTTTTTTAGATTTTTAGAGTTTGGAGTTTTATGGTTTATTTTTAGTTTTTAGGATTATAGTTTTTAAGATTTTAGTGTTTTTAAGTTTTTTTTTTCGATTTTTTAGTTAGTTAGTTTTTTTTATTAGAAAACGACGTTATTTTATTTATATATTTTTATAGATAATAATAACATAATAATTTTTTGAGTTTTTGATTTGGTTTTTTTAGGTAGTTTTTGTTTAAGTTTTTATTAATAATACGTAATATTAATTTAATTGTTTTGGCCATTTATATATATATATATAATAGGTAAATTAATAGATTTCCAGGGTTCAAAATAACAACTCGAAAAATCTCCGGCAACGGCGCCAAAAACTTGAATGAATATTTTGCATCAAGTCCCCGACAATGTTGGGAAAAACTTGATTGTTAAATTTGCATCAACTCCCGGGCAACGGAGCCAAAAACTTGATTGATAATTTTCGCATCGGGTCCAAAAACTTGATGCGGTTAAAACTCCAAAATTTGGTACGAGCTTGCGGCACCCCGGGCAGTTTTATTTAAGAAAAGAGGAGATTGGTTTTTATTTAGAAAATGAGCCGGGCAGATTTATTTATTTGGATATAAAATGGTGAGATCGAGTTTTAACGAAAGGAGGCAAGTGCACCTATACCATGTGGTACGGGATAATTCCGGGGTGGAATATCGAGGTCGTATTGTTCTTGGGGTCAGTTCGATTATTTCTACTCTTCCCTGGAGGGTACTATTATTTTACCGATAATTACTTGTCGGGTATTTATATCTTTATTATATAAGCAAACCCTTCTAAGTCCCTTGGTGTAACATATAAATCCAATAATACCCCTCATTTTTGATAACACTACTTCTCATCTATAGGACTTTTTGGTCTTTTGATAATAACCAAATAAGACTATCCATTTAGATATAAAGACCAAAGATACTGCAGTCCTGCAATGACACCATCCCCGCTAGTCCTGCACACCCGCCGAAAGGAACTCTCGCCATCAATAGTCCTCTCGCACGTCAACTCGCGCCTCCATGCTCCTTTCATCATTTCGGAATTCCCCCAGTTGCTCCCCTCCCGCACGTCTCTCCTCCCACCTCTCATCTCCTCAACTTATACCACCCTCCAAAAGCAGTGGCAGACATCTGCCGAAAGATGCTGCAGAGTTTTTTGACAAAGCAGTCGTGCAGAAGTCCTCCTCGATAAAGCTCCTCCAACTAGAAGCCCTCCTCCACAAAGCTCCTCCTGCCCGAAGCCCTCCTCAAGTCGCCACAGTAGCTACTTCCGGCAAGCTTCTACTCCTCCTTTTCTGCAATCTACCAAGCAATCTGTCTGTTCCTCAACAGCTCCTCCTCCAATTTCAGCAGTTGTGCTGGTCGACTGCGTTTCTTCCATGGCTGCTGTTTGGTCCTTGGCAAGCTTGGCCCTTAGGTGTTGTGCAGGTTGACTCTGTATCCTCCACCTTCAACATTTTGCCCAGGTCGACTGCGTTTCTCTAGCAGCAGCTTTTAAGATTTAAGTTATGTGAGTTATTTAAGTTATATGGTGCAAAATCATTCGGCAAAATCATTCTGGTTTTATTTTTTCTAATCCTAGCTGCAGATGCAAGAGATACTAAAATCATTATGCATTCATTGCCTTATTTTGCTCCACCATACGGATTTATGATACTCAAATCCATTGTAGTTCTATGGATGAATGAATGTCGCTTTTCAGATTTATCCACGAGATGTTCTCATTCTTTTAAATTTCTTCCCATGGTGTTGTAGCTTTAAGTTTTTATTGTAAATTAATGGAGGATTTGTGCAACAACAAGGTAATTAAAGTTCATCATCTGAGACTGATGTCGCCCGCACTTGATGAGCTTCTTCCTGCATTGTTGAGCTAGGATTTACCATTTGATTTGGATTATTTGAAATTGTTCTATAAATAATATATGAGCTTAATAATCATGAATGCAAGGATCAATTTTAGTAAGCCTTTCAGTGCATGAAAGCCAAATGATGCTAATCATTGCAGAAAATTTGATGATATTCCTGAAAAGTTAGTGAGACATGTCGCTACTTGGTTTTTTTATATATAATTTGTGTGTGTCCATTTTATTCAAAAAAAATGCATAATTGATAAAGCGGAGTTCATGCAAACTTCATAATTTGTTTGGTTTGGAATCACGTCGTATAAAGATTGATTTTTTTGGAAGTCTTCATCATTTGCAAATATTTAGAACTTCGATTTCTATGAGCCGGGTAAATGCGGTCATCAAGAATTTGATGAAATTTCTCCCAGAAGCAGCTTTTTTTGTGGTTGAAATAATGTGATACCTCGGTATTAAGGTTTCTACTCTTCTTCCTGTCATTTTTTTGTTCTTTAATGATCTCCCTGCTCCATCTCTCAAATTTCTGTCCCCTCAAGCAAGCATAGTCCTCAATATTTAAACTTATGCCATGTATATATACAAGGTTGTTTGGAGGTAATTTCTTACCATAGAAGCCAAATAGAAAAAAAAATCATTAGTTATATGCCTTCAATTTTAATCCTCAAAGCCACTATTTTCTCTATTTAGCTTTTAAGGATCAGGACTTCCAAATTTCGGCGAGTTCTATTAACATTTTCTAACCTATTTATGGATTGATATCATTGCAAGTGAAGGTGATAGGTTACGTATGTTGGTCATTCTAGAGAACAAATTGGATCATGCATCATGCATAGACATAAGTTGTTTGTGAAAATGACTGAACATTATTGTTTTTGTAATCTTAATTTTTATCTATTTATTTAAAATTTAATATATGTTCATGACAAAGTTTTTTAGTTTAAGATATTTTATGCTCTTTATGTAGTTTTACTTGAATATATTGCACTCCGTAAATCTCTCAATCACGTCTCCCTCCTTATTTTTTGATAGAGGAATCGAACAACATCATTCATTTTGTGCTATCTTTAGTGAATATTTTGCCCTAATGATTTTATTCTGAAATTGCAGTGATTGAATTTCTATTTGAGACTGTTTTATGTGTTCTTTGTGCTTCTGCCCCTGCAGAAATTATGGGACAAAATTATGCAAACACATGCAGTGCATTCTATAACTCCCACTTCACAACTTTTTTTTTTCATTATTTGTGAGAGGTTTATTTTTTTTCTTAAACTGCTTGCTTTGCAAGTAACTTGGGGAAATATTCGTCTACTCAAAATATATGAATTTATTATTTTTTTTCATTTCTTTATGGTACTGATTATGAGCTTAAGGGCATTCTTTTTCATATTAGTTTAAAGTTATATTTATTTCATTACAGACATGTCTTCTTAATCACTTAGACTGTATGTGTGTTGAAATTAATGAAGCAGATAGGATTACCAAGTCATATGCAAAACTAAATATTTAAATATTGTGACAGTTGACCTCGCAAAAGAGCAATGAGTGAAGATTTCGATCTCTGTCCAAATCAAACACGTGAAACTCTTAATCTCCATGCAAACAAGCCTTGATTTCCCATCATTGCCTACCATCGCCACAAGATCCTATCAGCTGTCATTGAAAAATACAGCTTGCCGAATGTTGCTCTCCGTTGAATGTTGTCGCTTGCTGAATGTTGTCGCCCATCGATTGTTGAAGCCCGTCGAATGATGCAGAGCATTGAATGTTACCGGTCGAATATTGCAGCACGACAAATGTCGCCACCTCCATTGATTTTCGCTGCCTCCGTGGAATGTTGTCACCCACTCCGATTGTCTTACCCCGCCGATTGTCGCCGCCCCCGCCGATTATCTTCGCCCCCGCCGATTATCGTCGCCCCCGCCGATTGTCTCCATCCCTGAAGATTTTTGCCTCACCTAACTATTGCTTCCCCAACTTCCAATGTCTCCGCTTACGACCAATGTCGCCCCCCACGACCAATGTCGCTGTCCCCGATCAATGAGGTTGCCCCAGACCAATGTCTCCACCCCTACCAATGTCACCGCCACGACCAATGTCACCTCCTCAACCAATGTTGTTGCCCCGACCAACGTTGCCACCCCCGCCGATTGTCTCCATCCCCGAAGGTTGTCGCCTCCCCCAATTATTGTCGCCCCCAATACTAATGTTGTCACTCATGACCAATATCGCCCCCCCTGCCCACGATAAATGTTTTTGCCCCTGACCAATGTCTTTGCCCTTAACCAATATCGCTGCCCCGACCAATGTCGCTGCCCGACCAATGTTGCCGCCACGAACAATGTCGCCACCCCGCATGGGGTCCCCCGTGCACGACTGCTTGTATATATATATATATTAATGACAGAAAATAGAAAATGAAAGCATAAAAGGGAAAGCAATAAAGGTGGAGCCGATGATGAGCTTAGCGCGACCGCATCAAATAGAATTTGAACTAAAATAAACTTTTAATAAAAAGAGATCCTAAATTCCAAATTAATTAAGCGGAGACTTGGTCGTGGAGGTTCCACTAGAATGAGCTCACTTATCTCTAGGACTATCGCTCACCTGAACACTAAGACTATTCGACCGAACGTTAGTCCGACGATGGATTCCTCTAAACGGCTGGATAATGCTAAGAACCCCGCTATTGGGTGGGGAACCCAATCCGGTAGAGTTAGCGCGCCTCCTCTCTCGAGGGTTAGTGTGGAACACTCTTTACCAAGGGGTGATCGGTCCATTCGCACGACCTCTCGCCTAGCTAGCGTATGGACTACGGAAATAGGGCCCACACATCGATATGTGGTCCTACGCATCGTAAACCCCGAGCAAACCTTAAGTAATTTTAATTAATTAGAAAATAAGTACCTTTTATTATTTAAAGCTATTTTATCTGTCCCAATGCTCTTCGATACTGAGGGCTAAGAACGGTTAGCCACTCATCGGAATGGGAACCGCAGTGGTGAAAGCAATAAAGAAAGCAGTAAATGAAAGCAAGAAAAGAAAGCAGTAAAAGAAAGCAGTAAATAAAGCAGTAAATTGTAAGACCTACTCAAACGAGTAGGGCAGAAATGAAAGCAGAAAATGCGAGTCCCGACGGAAATGCATGGGCGTGAGAAATGAAAGCGAGTCCTACTCAAATAATTAGGACAAAATAAATTCAACGCCCGCACACCCTTGACAAAAATTAAAACACACGCACACAAGTCGTACTCAAATGAGTTGGAGAAAATAAATGCGGGTCCTACTCAAACGAGGAGGACTAAATAAATGCACCCACTATACAAAAAGTAAAACACACTCACTCGACAGAAAATTAAACCAACTCCACACACTCTACTTGAAGAAAGTAAAACAATACGCCATTTAACTCTTAACGAGTAGCAGAAATAAATGCGCACACATAAAAAATTGTAAAAACTAAGTTACAGAAAAATTAAAACAACTGCATTTCTACCGCTAGAATGCGGTAGAAATGCATAAAAAGCTATAATTAAAATTTAACGGACAAAAAGTTTTGAAAATATAAATGAAAATGAAAATGCTCGGAAAATTAAAACGATTATATTTTCATTCTTATAACTCCGTAAAAATGCTAAAAAAATGCGAATAAAGGAAAAAAGTACGAAAAAGTTTTACATCCTAAAAAAGAAAATTTAAGTTAATGAAAAAAGGAAAGCACTTTCAAAACGTTTTTACGGATCTATAGGAATGTACATAAAGCTATCAAAATCCTAAGTAAACAAAATAATGAAAACATAAAAGTAAAAGCTATTCTCATACACTCACACAAGCATTTTAAAAGACGAAAACAAAGATAAAACAAAGATAAAAAATAAGATTGCATGACACATAGATGAAGTCCAAGGCATGTAATGGAAAACAAAGCTACATTTGCATTAATAATAAAAGGTGATTACAAAGCTAAAATAGAAGAGAGAGGGGGGGGGGGAGAAAATATCCCTTACATAACATTTGGAATTCATCCCAACAGCATAACACCTATACAAAATATATCCAAAAAGTGGAACAGGATTAGAAGCAGAAGTCTGGAATTTATAGACAAAAAATTTCATGGGACACGCCCTCTGACACGTGCGTGTTAGGGGGCGTGTCAGCACTATTAATGAGCTGATCGGGCGAGGTGACAGCTTAGTTGACTTCAGGCTGGACACGTGTCGGTCATGCGGCTGTCACGCCCAAGGTCACGGGCGTGACTCTGGGCATGTCAGGGAGGTAGAACACGGCGCGGGTTGAGTTGAAATGTTGCTGTATGGGTCTTGTCGGCCAGGTGGAGGACTACACGTGGCGGTCGCGCCCGTGGCTTTGTCTACATGGGGTGTGTCGGGTTGGTCTCGACGAATGACGAGAGCATTTCGTCGAGCTGGAAGCCTTGATCATCGATCGGGATGGACACGGTCATATCGTGTTGGCTGACACGGGCGTGTCGGGTTGATCGCTGATCGTCGAACAGAAACTCATCGAGCGCGAGTCTTGATCGTCGAACTGAAATGACACGGGCGTGTCGGATTGGCTGACATGGGCGTATCATTCTGATCGATGAACGTCTAACAGAAACTCGTCGAGAACGAGTCTTGTGGAGGAGTCACGCCCCCGGTTACGGGCATGACTCTGGGCATGTCGGGTTGGTCGACGTTCGTCGAGCGGAAAATGTCGAGCTTGTTGGATACGGGCTGGGGTCACGGGGCGTATCATTTGATACGGGCGTGACGTCGGGCATGTTCATCAATTTCTTCATTTTGCAGCCGATTTCACGGGATTTGAGTTGTCACGCCCTAGTCACGGGCGTGACCAATATTACACGGGCGTGTCAGGTCATTTTTGGGCAGTGTTTCTGAAATTTTAGAAAATCAAAATAAGTTAAGTTAGAATCAAATTTAACAAAATATGAACAATTTATTAAAGGAAATTGACTGAAAGCAAAGAAAATAAACAAAAATGACTTAATTAATGTACATAAAAATAGGTATATTTACAATTCATCAAGTACTCCCATACTTAAGTTTTTGCTATTCCAGAGCAAAAGTTGGAGATGAACTTATAAGGAATTAAAGAAACTCGAAGTTTAGCTACCGCTTAATTAATTATATGAGAGATCTAAATAAACATACGAGGTGTAAGAGTTAAGTCCTAAAATTATGTAGATGATTTAAATAGCGCAAAAGTTTTGGCCAAAAGACTTTTTGATGTAATCAAATAGAAAACAATAATTGTAATGGTTACATAAACAAAAATAGTTTCGAATTATATGAACTTTAGCTTATAGGAGTTTTACTGGAAATAATTGAATTTATAAATTATGCTCTCAAAAAGATTTTTGAATTAATTATAGAATCGTGAAATTAGCTAAGGGGGTTGATGTTGGTTTATGAAGAGGGTTTGGATAATGAGGTGAGGTGATTTTTTCTCAATCCTCCATTTTTTTCTTTTGGATTATTAGGAAAATGAAATATTATTTTCCTAATATCATTTTTTTCAACTTCATAATAATAAAATTGACCCAATGTATATGTGTGGAAGTAATGAATTTTATCCTCTTACTCTGTAACATATAATTTTTTTAAATTATTGGGTGCCTATCTTTACGGAACGAAATCTTATTTCCATTGATTGTTAAATTTGCATCAACTCCCCGGCAACGGAGCCAAAAACTTGATTGATAATTTTTGCATCGGGTCCAAAAACTTGATGCGGTTAAAACTCCAAAATTTGGTACGAGCTTGCGGCGCCCCAGGTGGTTTTATTTAAGAAAAGCGGTGATTGGTTTTTATTTAGAAAATGGGGCGCACAGATTTATTTATTTGGATATAAAACGGTGAGATCGAGTTTTAACGAAAGGACGCAAGTGCACCTATAGCGTGTAGTACAGGATATTCCGGGGTGGAATATCGAGGTCGTATTGTTCTCGGGGTCAGTTCGATTATTTCTACTCTTCCCTGGAGGGGACTATTATTTTACCGATAATTACTTGTCGGGTATTTATATATATATATATATATATATATATATATATATATATATATATATATATATATATATATGACAGAAAACAGAAAATGAAAGCATAAAATTGAAAGCAATAAAGGTGGAGCCGATGATGAGCTTAGCGCGACCGCATCGAATAGAATTTGAACAAAAATAAACTTTTAATAAAAAGAGATCCTAAATTTCAAATTAATTAAGCGGAGACTTAGTCGTGGAGGTTCCACAAGAATGAGCTCACTTATCTCTAGGACTATCGCTCGCCTGAACGCTAAGACTATTTGACTGAACGTTTGTCCGACGATGGATTCCTCTTAATGCCTGCATTATGCTAAGAACCCCTCTATTGGGTGGGGAACCCAATCTGGTAGAGTTAGCGCGCCTCCTCTCTCGAGGGTTAGTGTGGAACACTCTTTACCAAGGGGTGATCGGTCCATACGCACGGCCTCTCGCCTAGCTACCGTATAGACTACGGAAATAGGGACAACACATCGATATGTGGTCCTACGCGTCGTAAACCCCGGGCAAACCTTAAGTAATTTTAATTAATTAGAAAATTAGGACCTTTTATTATTTAAAGCTATTTTATCTGTCCCAATGCTCTTCAATACTGAGGGCTAAGAACGGTTAGCCACTCATCGGAATGGGGACGGCATTGGTGAAAGCAATAAAGAAAGCAGTAAATGATAGCAAGAAAAGAAAGCAGTAAAAGAAAGCAGTAAATAAAGCAGTATATTGCAAGTCCTACTCAAAAAAGTAGGACAGAAATGAAAGCAGAAAATGCGAGTCCCGATGCAAATGCATGGGCGGGAGAAATGAAATCGAGTCCCACTCAAACGAGTATTACAAAATAAATGAAACGCACGCACACCCTTTACAGAAATTAAAACACACGCACACAAGTCCTACTCAAACGAGTTGGAGAAAATAAATGCGGGTCCTACTCAAATGAGTAGGACTAAATAAATGCACCCACTATATAAAAAGTAAAACACACTCACTCAACAGAAAATTAAACCAACTCCACACACTCTACTTGAAGAAAGTAAAACAATGCGCCATTTAACTCTTAATGAGTAGCCGGAAATAAATGCGCACACATAAAAAATTGCAAAAACTATGTTATCGAAAAATTAAAACAACTGCATTTCTCCATCTAGAATCCGGTAGAAATGCATAAAAAGCTATAATTAAAATTAAACGGACAAAAAGTTTTGAAAATAAAAATGAAAATGAAAATGCTCGGAAAATTAAAACGATTATGTTTTCATTCTTATAACTCCGTAAAAATGCTAAAAAAGTGCGAATAAAGGAAAAAGAACGAAAAAGTTTTACATCCTAAAAAAGAAAATTTAAGTTAATGAAAAAAGGAAAACACTTTCAAAACATTTTTACGGATCTATAGGAATGCACATAAAGCTATCAAAATCCTAAGTAAACAAAATAATGAAAACATAAAAGTAAAAGTTATTCTCATACACTCACACACGCATTTTAAAAGATGAAAACAAAGATAAAACAACGACAAAAAATAAGATTGCATAAGGGATGACACATAGATGAAGTCCAAGGCATGTAATGGAAAACAAAACTACATTTGCATTAATGATAAAAGGTGATTACAAAGCTAAAATAGAAGAGAGAGGTGGGGGGGGGGAGAAAATATCCCTTACATAACATTTGGAATTCATCCCAACAGCATAACACCTATAAAAAATGGATCCAAAAAGTGGAACAGCATTACAAGCAGAAGTCTGGAATTTATAGATAAAATATTTCATGGGACACGCCCACTGACACGGTCGTGTCAGGGGTCGTGTCAGCACTATTCATGAGCTGATCGGGCGAGGCGACAGCTTAGTTGACTTCAGTCTGGACACGTATCGGTCATGCGACTGTCACGCCCCAGGTCATGGGCTTGACTCTGGGCATGTCGGGGAGGTAGAACAGGGCGCGGGTTGAGTTGAAATGTTGCCGCACGGGTCTTGTCAGCCAGGTGAAGGAGTACACATGGCAGTCACATCCATGGCTTTGTCTACATAGGGTGTGTCGGGTTGGTCTCGACGAATGTCGAGAGCGTTTCGTCGAGCTGGAAGCCTTGATCGTCGATCGGGATGGACACGGGCGTATCGTGTTGGCTGATACGGGAGTGTCGGGTTGATCGCTGATCATCGAACAGAAACTCGTCGAGCGCGAGTCTTGATCGTCGAATTGAAATGACACGGGCGTTTCGGGTTGGCTGATACGGGCGTGTCATTCTGATCGACGATCGTCGAACGGAAACTCATCGAGCGCGAGTCTTATGGAGGAGTCACGCCCCCGGTCATGGGCGTGACTATGGGCATGTCGGGTTGGTCGACGTTCGTCGAGCGGAAAATGTCTAGCTTGTTGGACACGGGCTGGGGTCACGTGGCGTGTCATTTAAAACAGGCGTGTCGTCGGGTGTGTTCATCAATTTCTTCAGTTTGCGTCTGATTTCACGGGATTTGAGTTGTCACGCCCTGGTCACGGGCGTGACCAATATTACACGGGCGTGTCAGGTCATTTTTGCGCAGTTTTTCTGAAATTTTAGAAAATCAAAATAAGTTAAGTTAGAATCAAATTTAAAAAAATATGAACAATTTATTAAAGGAAATTGACTGAAAGCAAAGAAAATAAACAAAAATGACATAATTAATGTACATAAAATAGGTATATTTACAATTCATCAAATACTCACATACTTAAGCTTTTGCTATTCCAGAGCAATAGTTGGAGATGAACTTATAAGGAATTAAAGAAACTCGAAGTTTAGCTACCGCTTAATTAATTATATGAGAGATCTAAATAAACATACGAGGTGTAAGAGTTAAGTCCTAAAATTATGAAGATGATTAAAATAGCGTAAAAGTTTTGGCCAAAAGACTTCTTGATGTAATCAAATAGAAAAGAATAATTGTAATTGTTAGATAAACAAAAATAGTTTCGAATTATATGAACTTTAGCTTATAGGAGTTTTATTGAAAATAATGCAATTATAAATTATGCTCTCAAAAAATTTTTTTAATTAATTCTAGAATCGTGAAATTAGCTAAGGGGTTGATGTTGGTTTATGAAGAGTGTTTGGATAATGAGGTGAGGTGATTTTTTCTCGAACCTCCATTTTTTTCTTTTAGATTATTAGGAAAATGAAATCTTATTTTTCTGATATCATTTTTTTCAACTTCATAATAATAAAATTGACCCAATGTATATGTGTGGGAGTAATGAATTTTATCCTCTTACTCCGTAACATATAATCTTTTTAAATTATTGAGTGTCTATGTTTACGGAACGAAATCTTATTTCCATTTACATAAGATTTTTTTAAAATAATTTTTTGGGATAGAAATTTTATCATGCTAAGTAAGGAATGATAAGGGGAGAAAAGAAAACAAGATTTTTAATTAAAACATTTTTGAGAGCAACCTTAATAAATTGTACGTTCCAATTTTTCAGAATGCTAAAATTAAACATAATTGAATTCTATAGTCGTTAGTTTCTAACATAATACAGCTGCTCCTATTAATGAAAAATTAGAAGTAGTGCCTAAAACGAGTTCACTATTTTTAACAAAGCATAATTAATTCTTTAAAACTAAACCGCGGTTATTTAAATATTTCAATCGATAATTAACAAATGAATAACAAACAAAGAATTAATAAAATTCACATATAAATAAATTCAAAACTAGACTTTTGGAAAGCAGAAAGGGTTAAGATATAGTATATTCGATGTTATTTGTTTCATAATAAACGATTTTTTTGGATATTAGGGTTTTTATCATTTTTTGTATTTTTTGTGATTATTTTCTTTCTTTTTGAATTTTTAGAGTTTTGTTTTTCTTTTTTTAGGATTTTTGGTTTTCTAATTTTTTTTTTTTAGTGTATTTTGACAAGTTATTTACCAGAAAGAGGAGAGAAAGAAGTGTTATCTACAAAGGGATAGTGGGGAAAGAGAGATTTTTACAAAAAAGAGTGCAAAGTAAAAACTCGAATGCCCGCGAACAGACTCTTATTTAGGTGGTAGATTCGATGAGTTGAACGCCGCGGGCTTGCTAAAAAGGCGAGCATTTACAAAAAAAAAGAAGAGAGCGGGGGGGGGGGGGGGGGTGGGGTGGGGATTTTTTTGTTTGTTTGTTTCTTTTTAAAAAAAGAAAAAGAAGAGAGGGGGGAAAGAGAAAAAGTTTTTACAAAATTATTTTACAAATTAAAGTAAACAAAAAATTTATTTTGATTTTTCTATTTTATGGTTTTTTTGAAGTTATTGATAGTTATAAAAATAATGAAAATTTGTTTCAGGTTTTGATTTTTTTCATTTTTTTGTATTTTTTGCTAAGTACAGAATATAAAAAATGCAGAATAGTAAAACACCCTCATACTTAAACCTAACATTGTCCCCAATGTTGCAATCTAAGTATGCGGAACGAATAATTTACAAAATAAAATCTGCACAAAAATTAAAAGAGAGGGTAGAAGCTTCCCTTAGACGAGGTCGGGGAGGCCCAGGTTGATACCCTGCATTATTAATAACAAAAGAAAGAAAAATAAAAGAAAAATAGAAAAGATAAATTCGGCGAGAAGTGTGCGGGCGGTAGGGGGTGGCAAGTGCATGTGTGACTCGATTAACTAACGTCTTAGCTATAAGAGTGTGATAAAAATGTGACCTCGAAGCGTGCACAAAAGTGAAGTGCGCCGAAGCAAAATAAAATAAAATAAAATAAAAATGTCAAAATAAATTAAGTTAAACAAAACATATATATTTTAAGGACAAATTATTATATTATTTTTTGTGTTTTTTAAGTAGGTCTTTTATTATTATTATTATTATTTTTATTTTTTTGGTGATTTTTAGGTAGGTTGTGCGGGTTTTTTTTATTTTTGTGGGTTTTTAGATGTTTAGGTTTTTTTAGATTTTTAGAGTTTGGAGTTTTATGGTTTTTTTTATTTTTAGGATTTTAGTTTTTAGGATTTTAGTGTTTTTAATTTTTTTTTTCGATTTTTTAGTTAGTTAATTTTTGTTAGCAGAAAACGACAACATTTTATTTATATGTTTTTATAGATAATAATAACATAATATTTTTTTTAAGTTTTTGGTTTGGTTTTTTTGAGGTAGTTGTTTTTTTATTTTTTGAGTTTTTATTAATAATACTTAATATTAATTTAATTTTTGTTGCTCATTTATATATATATATATATATATATATATATATATATATATATTATATATATAATAGGTAAAATTAATAGATTTCCAGGGTTCAAAATAACGACTCGAAAAATCCCGGGCAACGACGCCAAAATGTTGATTGAATATTTTGCATCAAGTCCCCAGCAATGGCGCCAAAAACTTGATTGTTAAATTTGCATAAACTCCCGGCAACGGTGCCAAAAACTTGATTGATAATTTTCGCATCGGGTTCGAAAACTTGATGCGGTTAAAACTCCAAAATTTGGTACGAACTTGCGGTGCCCCGGGTGGTTTTATTTAAGAAAATCGGTGATTGGTTTTTATTTAGAAAACGGGGCGCGCAGATTTATTTATTTGGACATAAAAAGGGGAGATCGAGTTTTAATGAAAGGAGGCAACTACACCTATCGTGTGTAGTACAGGATATTCCGGGGTGGAATATCGAGATCGTATTGTTCTCGGAGTCGGTTCGATTATTTCTACTCTTCCGTGAAGGGGACTATTATTTTACCGATAATTACTTATCGGGTATATATATATATATATATATATATATATATATATATATATATATATATATATATATATATATATATATATATGACAGAAAACAAAAAATGAATGCATAAAAGGGAAAGCAATAAAGGTGGAGCTGATGTTGAGCTTAGCGCGACCACATCGAATAGAATTTGAACTAAAATAAACTTTTAATAAAAAGAGATCCGAAATTTCAAGTTAATTAAGGCGGAGATTTGGACTTGGAGGTTCCACTAGAATGAGCTCACTTATCTCTAGGAATATCTCTCACCTGAACGCTAAGACTATTCGACCGAACGTTAGTCCGACGAAGGATTCCACTTAACGACCGCATTCCGCTAAGAACCCCGCTATTGGGTCGGGACCCAATCTGGTAGAGTTAGCGCGCCTCCTCTCTCCAGGGTTAGTGCGGAACTCTCTTTAGCAAGGGGTGATCGGTGCATACGCACGGCCTCTCGGCTAGCTAGCATATGGACTACAGAAATAGGGCCCACACATCGATATGTGGTCCTACGCGTCGTAAACACCGGGCAAAACTTAAGTAATTTTAATTAATTAGAAAATAAGGACCTTTTATTATTTAAAGCTATTTTATATGTCCCAATGCTCTTAGATACTGAGGGCTAAGAACGGTTAGGCACTCATCGGAATGGGGACGACAGCAGTGAAAGCAATAAAGAAAGCAGTAAATGAAAGCAGGAAAAGAAAGCAGTAAAGGAAAGCAGTAAATAAAGCATTAAATTGCAAGTCCTACTCAAACGAGTAGGACTGAAATGAAAGCAGAAAATGCGAGTCTCGGCGCAAATGCGTGGGCGGGAGAAATGAAAGCGAGTCCTACTCAAACGAGTAGGACAAAATAAATGCAACACACGCACACCCTCAACAGAAATTAAAACACACGCCCACAAGTCCTACTCAAATGAGTAGGAGAAAATAAATGCGCGTCCTACTCAAACGAGTAGGACTAAATAAATGCACCCTCTCTACAGAAAGTAAAACACACTCACTCGACAGAAGATTAAACACACTCCACACACTCTACTTGAAGAAAGTAAAACAATGAGGCATTTAACTCTTAACGAGTAGGCAAAAATAAATGCGCACACATAAAAAATTGCAAAAAACTAAGTTACCGAAAAATTAAAACAACTGCATTTCTACCGCTAGAATGTGGTAGAAATGCATAAAAAGCTAAAATAAAAATTAAACGGACATAAATTTTTAAAAATAAAAATGAAAATGAGAACGCTCGGAAAATTATAACGATTATGTTTTCATTCTTATAACTCCGTAAAAATGCTAAAAAATGCGAATAAAGGAAAAAGAACGAAAAAGTTTTATATCCTAAAAAAGAAAATTTAAGTTAATGAAATAAGGAAAACACATTCAAAACATTTTTACGGATCTATAGGAATGCACATAAAGCTATCAAAATCCTAAGTAAACAAAATAATGAAAATATAAAAGTAAAAGCTATTCTCATACACTCACACACGCATTTTAAAAGACGAAAACAAAGATAAAACAAAGACAAAAAAATAAGAATGCATAAGGGATGACACATAGATGAAGTTCAAGGTAAGTAATAGAAAAAAACTACATTTGCATTAATAATAAAAGGCGATTACAAAGCTAAAATAGAAGAGAGCTTGGGGAGGGAGAAAATATCCCTTACATAACATTTGGAATTCATTCCAGCAGCATAACACCAATACAAAATGGATCCAAAATGTGGAACAGGATTACAAGCAGAAGTCTGGAATTTATAGAAAAAAATTTCACGGGACACGCCCTCTGACATGGGCGTGTCTGCACTATTCATTAGCTGATCGGGCGAGGTTATTACTTAGTTGACTTCAGGCTGGACAATTGTCGGTCACGCGGCGGTCATGCCCCAGGTCACGGGCGTGACTTTGGACGTGTCGGGGAGGTAGAACTGGGTGTGGATTGAGTTGAAATGTCGCCGCACGGGTCTTGTCGGCCAGGTGGAGGAGTACACGTGGCAGTCACGCCCGTGGCTTTGTCTATATGGGGCGTGTCGGGTTGGTCTCGACGAATGTCGAGAGCATTTCGTCGAGCTGGAAGCCTTGATCGTCGATCGAGATGGACACGGCCGTGTCGTGTTGGCTGATACGGGCGTGTCGGGTTGATCGCTGATCGTCGAACAGAAACTCGTCGAGTGCGAGTCTTGATCGTCGAACTGAAATGACACGGGCGTGACGGGTTGGCTGACACAGGCGTATCATTCTGATCGACGATCGTCGAACGGAAACTCATCGAGCACGTGTCTTGTGGAGGAGTCACGCCCCCGGTTACGGGCGTGACTCTAGGCGTGTCGGGTTGGTCGACGTTCGTCGAGCGGAAAATGTCGAGCCTGTTGGATACGGGCTGGGGTCACGGGGCGTGTCATTTGACACGGGCGTGACGTCGGGCGTGTTCATCAATTTCTTCATTTTGCGGCCGATTTCACGGGATTTGAGTTGTCATGCCCTGATCACGGGCGTGACCAATATTACACGGGCGTGTCAGGTCATTTTGGGGCAGTGTTTCTGAAATTTTAGAAAATCAAAATAAGTTAAGTTAGAATCAAATTTAACAAAATATGAACAATTTATTAAAGGAAATTGACTGAAAGCAAAAAAAATAAACAAAAATGACTTAATTAATGTACATAAAAATATGTATATTTACAATTCATCAAGTACTCCCATACTTAAGCTTTTGTTATTCTAGAGCAAAAGTTGGAGATGAATTTATAAGGAATTAAATAAACTCAAAATGATTTTTTAATTAATTCTAGAATCGTGAAATTGGCTAAGGGGTTGATGTTGGTTTATGAAGAGAGTTTGGATAATGAGGTAAGGTGATTTTTTCTCGAACCTCCATTTTTTCCTTTTTGATTATTAGGAAAATGAAATCTTATTTTCCTAATATCATTTTTTTCAACTTCATAGTAATAAAATTGACCCAATGTATATGTGTGGGAGTAATGAATTTTATCCTCTTAATCCGTAACATATAATCTTTTTAAATTATTGGGTGCCTATGTTTACGAAACGAAATCTTATTCCCATTGACATAAGATCTTTTTATAATAATTTTTTGGGATAGAAATTTTATCATGCCAAGTAAGGTATGATAAGGGGAGAAAAAAAAATAGATTTTTAATAAAAATATTTTTGAGCGCAACCTTAATAAATTGTACGTGCCAATTTTTCAGAAGGCTAAAAGTAAACATAATTGAATTCTATAGTTGTTAGTTTCTAACATAATACAACTGCTGCTATTAATGAAAAATTAGAAGTAGTGCCTAAAACGAGTTTGCTATTTTTAACAAAGCATAATGAATTCTTTAAAACTTAACCCCAGCTATTTAAATATTTCAATCGATAATTAACAAATGAATAGCAAACAAAGAATTAATAAAATTCACATATAAATAAACTCAAAACTAGATTTTTGGAAAGCAAAAAGGGTTAAGATATGATATATTCGATTTTATTTGTTTAAAAATAAACGATTTGTTTTTGGATTTTAGGGTTTTTATCATTTTTTTCTATTTTTTGTGATTATTATCTTTCTTTTTTAATTTTTAGAGTTTTCGTTTTATTTTTTTAGGATTTTTTGTTTTTCTAATTTTTTTTTTATTTTTTTGTGTATTTTGATAAGTTATTTACAAGAAAGAGGAGAGAAAGAAGTGTTATCTACAGAGAAGATAGTAGGGAAAGAGAGATTTTTACAAAAAAGAGTACAAAGTAAAAACTCGAATGCCCGCAAACATACTCTTATTTAGGTGGTTGGTTCGATGAGTCGAACGTCGCGGGCTTGCTAAAAAGGTGAGCTTTTATAAAAAAAAGAAGAGAGAGGGGGGGGAGAGATTTTTTTTGATTGTTTTTTTAAAAAAGAAGAAGAAGAGAGGGGGGAAAGAGAGAGTTTTTACAAAATTATTTTACAAATTAAAGTAAACAAAAACTTTTTTTTGATTTTTTTATTTTATGGTTTTTTTTTGAAATTTTTGATTATTATAAAAAACAATGAAAATTTGTTTGAGGTTTTGATTTTTTTTTCATTTTTTTGTATTTTTTGCTAAGTACCGAATATAAAAATGCAGAATAAGAAAACACCCCCATACTTAAACCCAACATTGTCCCCAATGTTGCAATCTATGTATGTGGAACGAATAATTTACAAAATAAAATATGTACAAAAATTAAAAGAGAGGTTAGAAGATTCCGTTAGACGAGGTCGAGGAGGCCTGGGTTGATACCCTGCATTATTAATAAGAAAAGAAAGAAAAATAGCAAAGATAAATTCGGCGAGAAGTGTGTGAGCGGTAGGGGGTGATAAGTGCGTGTGTGACTCGATTAACTAACGTCTTAGCTATACTAGTGTGATAAAAATGTGATCCCCTAGCGCGCACAAAAGTGAAGTGCGCCGAAGCGAAACAAAATAAATTAAAATAAAAGAAGTAAAAATTAATTAAGTTAAACAAAACATATATATTTTAACAACAAATTATTATATTATTTTTTGTGTTTTTAAGTAGGTTTATTATTATTATTATTATTATTATTATTATTATTGGTGATTTTTAGGTAGGTTATGCGGGTTTTTTTTAATTTTGTGGTTTTTTAGATGTTTAGGTTTTTTTAGATGTTTAGGTTTTTTAGATGTTTAGGTTTTTAGTTTTTAGGATTTTAGTGTTTTTAAGTTTTTTTTTCAATTTTTTAGTTAGTTAGTTTTTGTTAGTAGAAAACAACATCATTTTATTTATATGTTTTTATAGATAATAATTACATAATAATTTTTTTAAGTTTTTGGTTTGGTTTTTTCGGTAGTTTTTTTTTAAGTTTTTAATAATAATACTTAATATTAATTTAATTTTTGTGGGCCATTATATATATATATATATATATATTATGGGTAAAATTAATAGATTTCCAGGGTTCAAAATAACGACTCGAAAAATCCCCAGCAACGGCGCCAAAAACTTGATTGAATATTTTGCATCAAGTCCCCGGTAACGGCGCCAAAACATGATTGTTAAATTTGCATCAACTCCCCGGCAACGACGCCAAAAACTTGATTGACAATTTTTGCATCGGGTCCGAAAACATGATATGGTTAAAACTCCAAAATTTGGTACGAGCTTGCGGTGCCCCAGGCGGTTTTATTTAAGAAAAGCGGTGGTTGTTTTTTATTTAGAAAACGGGGCGCGCAAATTTATTTATTTGGATATAAAACAGTGAGATCGAGTTTTAACGAAAGGAGGCAAGTGCACCTATCGCGTGTAGTACAGGAACTTCCGGCGTGGAATATCGAGTTCGTATTGTACTTGGGGTCGGTTCGATTATTTCTAATCTTTTTTGGAGGGGACTATTATTTTACCGATAATTATTTGTCGGGTATTTTTTTATATATATATAAAAATGACAGAAAGCAGAAAATGAAAGCATAAAAGGGAAAGCAATAAAGGTGGAGCCGATGATGAGCTTAGCGCGATCGCATCGAATAGAATTTGAACTAAAATAAACTTTTAATAAAAAGAGATCCTAAATTTCAAATTAATTAAGGCGGAGACTTGGCCGTGGAGGTTCCACTAGAATGAGCTCACTTATCTCTACGACTATCGCTCACCTGAACGCTAAGACTATTCGACCGAACGTTAGTCCGACGAAGGATTCCTCTTAACGCCCGCATTACGCTAAGAACCCCGCTATTGGGTGGGGAACCCTGCTATTGGGTGGTAATAGTACAACATGATTAACAACAATATAATCTAGTAGTTCTACATGAGCAATAACAAACCATCAGGTATAAGTATCTACAGCAGGAAAGTAACTTAACTTATAAGGATGCCCATACAAGCTTATAAGTTAAGGATCAGTTTAATATAAAGTAACTTATCGTATAGGAGTGCCCATACAAACTTATACGATGTGGATCTTGTTTGTGCAATGTAATGCAATGGTATGTATGCAATGCAATGAATCACCCATGAACACACACATGCAACTGTTATGTCGACACAGACTAGTAGTTCCCACTTTTTGAGCAGGTAGCTAACCTATCAGGCATCAACCGTCGTGGCAAGGCGACGATAGTAGAGCGGGCTTCTATACTACTAAGCCGGCATCCATACTGCTTCACTTAGGCCTCTGTACGCCTCAATGCTAAAAACACAACAGCGGTGCCCCCCCCCCCCCCCCCCCCCACCCCCCTCGTGTACTATGGCCCAGCGGGAGTCTCCAGTAGAATTTCACCGAGAACCAAGCCCCAACTGGCCTTGTATGACCCGAAAGGAGCCTCAGAAGAAAGCATGAGGACCAAGCCCAACTGTTCACTTGGCACGGAAGGAGTGCTGGGACATGAACACCGAGTACCAAGCCTAACCGCCCAAAGTCTAACTGTCAACTCCCGTCAGTGTGATGACTGGCGAGCCCGTATACCTGCCACACTATCCTTAACCCAGGATTACGACACCGCGTGTCGACTCAAAATGCATGCAATTCCACATCACCATGGCACGGAAGGAGCCCCGGAGAAAACACGAGGACAATGCCCAACTGTCCACTCGGCACGGAAGGAGCCCCGGGAAATGAGCACCGAGGACGAAGCCTACCGTCCATTTATAACTCATCTCAACACTAACTTACTCAGTGCGGTCAACACTCGCACTTACACCCTTTCACAATGCTACCCGTAGGGAGACGCCACTATAAGCGTTGGACTACTAAATTCATTCAGTTAAACAATTATTCACATGGCCATAGATTATAATCCTACATTTCATTTCCAAATGATTTCATCACATTATTAACATGATGCGCATTTCAATTGATTTACCAATTTCTACCAAATCATTTCATTCGAGTATGCTTCATTTCATAAATCAATTATGTGGGATCCATTTATTAATTTCATCGTTCCTAGAACTATGATGGTTAACATAAAAGAGTTCACCCAACCTCAAGTTAATTTATTACATTGTCCCCACCGAGTCCAAATCCGACTCTACTCTAACCCAGAATTTTAAGTATAGAAATAATATGGACATCAACTTCGACCGGAGAATCCCGAAGCTACAAGAATTCGGTGAATACATGTAACCCCTCGATGGAAAGGTCTTTCCATGGCTTACAACTTTAATGTTCAGGAAACAACCCAGATCCGAGAGTATCATATTTGAAATCGGCTTCAATGTCCGCTGCGTACAGAACACAGTTTCTGCATGCTTGGTATGTCGGCCGTCAAATTTTGTCAGACTTTCCTATGGCTACAGACTTTGCCCGAAGTCAGGCACTACTCGTTGGAAAGGTATTTTCAAGGGCTTTGACTTTCGTGTTTAGTCGAAAGCCCAGTTCTGAAAATATCACACCTGAAAATGGCCAAGAAGGTTGTTGCGTGCATAACACAGATTCTGCACGCATCTTAAGGCGGAATGAACGACATCGATTCATCTTCCTCCTCAAGTCGATCTTCCAAAATCACCTCCAGAAATTCCTCCTCCCTTATACACCCTCGTGTGGCCATTACTCTTCACGAAACCGTCCCCCATTCTCACATAGAAGGTTGGAGAGGTTGAAGACACCACTATCCTTAGAGCACAAGCCCTAGAACGGCCTCTTCCTAGAGAAATCATCATCTCGCAAGTCTAGACTCTTTTGAGTCGACATCTCACGTAGATATAACTACAGATCTAGCACCAAGGGAGATGGGAGGAAGCTCACCTCATTTACGGCGTTTCCACCATTTCCGACCAAAGATCTCGTAACTCTTCGAGGCGGCATCTTCTTCTTCTCCTCAGCAGCGGCGGTTCTTCGCCTCTTGGACTTGCTCCAGCAGCTTATCCCTCTCTACAACAGTTTCTCTAGGAAGAAGGGTTGGAATGATTAGTGAAAACGGCTAGAGTTTTCACATCCCTTATAAATGAAAAGTGACATGGGTAGGGATACGCCTGTTTCCTTACCCGTGTCCTGCTCGGGCGAAGCGTTACAGGCGGTTACCTGACGTTTCGATACACAAACACAGGTAGGGACACGCCCGTGTCCCTACCCGTGTCCACATGACACCACTATGTTCTCTGGCCGTATAGTCCTCTGGACACTCCTCGTCAAGCTCAACTCGACACACATGGGTAGGGACACTCCCATGTCTCTACCCGTATCCTTCTCGGGGTACACTTCATCGATCTCAACTTGACGCACACAGGCAGGGACATGCACATATCTCTACTCGTGTCATCTTCACACGGGTAGTGACACGCCCGTATCACTACATGTGTCCTTCTTTGGACATACTCGAGTCATCGACTCGAGAGCTGGCCTCTCCCATACAGGTAGGGACACGCCCTTGTCTCTACCTGTGTCCTATTCTGTACTGATTTCTCCTCCCATTTACAAGTGCAGCCCCACTCCCAGCACTTCCCTGAGCCCAAGTATGCTCTCCTGAATTAAAAACACGCACGATGGGACTAATGCGAATCGGCACGTTACAAATCCTATAAACAAAATAAAAGATTTCGTCCCCGAAATCAGTCTAGGGATATGGGGAGAAAAAGCATAACAGAAAATAAAATATGCTTTTAAGATTTACCTTGAGCAAACAACTCCGGGTAGCGTTTTTGCATAAAGTCCACCGGCTCCCACGTATACTCCTCCTTCCCATGATTAGACTACAACACCTTCACTAAAGGAACACTTTTGTGGCGCAAAATCCTTGTCTCGTTGTCTATGATCTGCATCGGCTCTAGTCGCACAGACCTATCAGTTTCCACTGCACCATCAGTGGTGGGGATATATTGATCGTGTAAGACCCCTCTCCCGGATCCCAAAACACAGCATGAAAGGGGTCTTATGCCCGGAACAGCCGCCTTGTGGTAGCATTAGCACACGGGCTAACCTGTACCACAAGACGCCTATTCTACTGGCTACAACCAATATCAATATGTACATGCCAACTCAACCATAATATAAAGAGAGAGAAGAAGTCAAATCCACACTAAGTCAATAGTCCAAATACATCAAATAAGAGAGGCTAAAACATGCTTCTTCAATATCAGAGTACAGCTACAAAATTGTCCAAAAGGGCTACATTAAAATCTCACAAAAGTCACATCCGTAACCGACGGTAGCGACGACACCGTCACATCAGGCCCTGTCGTCCTGGCCTGTCTGTCCTACTACAAAGTCTGCGGCTGCTCTACCTGCGGGGTGACCTCCTAAAAATGAAGACGTAGCAACCGTTAGTCGAAAAGACTAACTGGCTTCACATCCGCTCCCCCGGCGACACCTCGGCACCGGGCAGAGAAATGAACAAGGGTACAAGTATAATACAAGTAGTAAAACATGTACAAATAGGTGGTAATGGTACAATAAGATTAATAGCATTTATTCTAGCAGTTCTACATAAATAATAATAAACTATCAAGTACAAGTATCTACAACAGGAAAGTAAATTAACTTATAAGGATGCCCATACAAGCTTATAAGTTAAGGATTGGGTTACATAAAAGTAACTCATTGTATAAGAGTGCCCATACAAACTTATATGATGAGGATCTTGTTGTGCAATGTTATGACATGATATGTATGCTATGCAATGACTCGTTCATGATCACACACATGCAATTGCTATGCCGACATAGACTATAGTTCCCACTATTCGAGCAGGTAGCTAGCCTCTCAGGCATCGACCGCCGTGGCCAGGTAGTGACAGTAGAGCGGGTATCTCTACTACTAGGCGGGTATCCACACTACTTCACCTAGGCCTCCGTACGCCTCAATGCTAAGAACACAACAGCAGAGCCCATGCGTACTATGGCCCAGCGGGAGCCTCGAGTAGATGTGCACCGAGGACCAAGCCCCGAACTGACCTTGTGTGTCCCGAAAGGAGCCTTGGAAGTAAGCACGAGGACCAAACCCAACCATTCACCTGGCACGAAAGGAGCCCCGGGACGTAGACACCGAGGACCAAACCCAACCTCCGAAAGTCTAACTGTCAACTCCCGTCGGCGTGACGATCGGCGAGCCCATAGGGCTGCCACACTATCCTTAACCCAGGATTGCAACACCGCATGTCGACTCACACCACATGCAAATTCCACAACACCGTGGCATGAAAGGGGCCTCGGAAGTAAGCACGAGGACACAGCCCAACCATCCACTCGGCATAGAAGGAGCCCTAGGATGTGAACACCGAGGACCAAACCCATCCGTCCATCTATACCACATTTCAACATTAACTCAACTAGTGCGGCCAACGCCGCACTTACATCCCTCCACAATACTACCCGTGGGGAGTCTACGCTCTAAGTATTGGACTACTACAGTTCATTCTAACCATCATACATACTCATGGCCATGGTTTATCCTTCTATTTGTAATTCCAAAAGATTTCAACATATTACAAGCATGAAGTGCATAAATAGTAATCTACCAATTTGTATCTAGTCATTTCATTCATCATATTATAAACATGGTGCGCAATTATAATAATCTATCGATTTTGGCAAGTCATATCATGCAATAAAGATTGCTCCACAATTCAGTTTTATGAACTCTAATTAACAAGATTTCTCATTCATAGCATTACGGTGGCCAGCATAAAATAGTTTATCAAAATATAGAGTTAATTAGCAACTTCGATTCCATCGAATTCAAATTCATATTATATAAACCCCAGAATTTAAGTGCAGAATAAATCTGGACAACAAATTCGACCGGAGATCCCCAAAGCTACAGTGATCGGGTGAAGACGTGCAACCCCTCGATAGAAAGGTCTTTCCGTGGGTCACAACTTTCGTATTCAACCAACAGCCCAGATTTGAGTGTATCCTACCTGAAATCAGCCTTGAAGTCCGCTGCATACAAAATACAATTTCTGCATGCAGGATTTATCGGACGTCATGTTCATTCAGACTTTCCCGTGGCTAGATACTTTGCATGAAGACGTGCAACCACTCGTTGGAAAGGTATTTTCAAGGGCTTCAACTTTGGTGTTTAGTTGAAAGCCCAGATCTGGCCACATCCTATATGGCAATGGCCAAGAAGGTCACTGCGCGCAGAATACAGATTCTGCACGCTTCGTAAAGAGGAATGAACGACATCGGTTTATCTTCTTGTCCAAGTCGATCTTCCAAAATCACTCCAAAAATTTCCTCCTCCCTTATTCACCCTCATGAGTCCATGATTCTTCATGAAACCATTCCCCCATCTTTGCATAGAAGGTTGGTGAGGTTAAAGACACCACTAACCAAGAGCACAAGCGCTAGATCGGCCTCATCCTAGAGAAATCACCATCTCACAAGTCTAGACTCTTTTGAGTCGACATCTCGCCTAGATAACTATAGATCTAGCACCGAGGGAGAGGGGAGGAAGCTCACCTCATTTTCGGAATTTCCACTATTTCCGGCCATAGATCGTGTAACTCTTCTTGGCGGCATCTTCTCCTTCATGGCGACGGCGGATCTTCTCCTCCAAGGCTTTCTCCAGCGGTTTTCCCTTTCTATAGAAGTTTCTCTCAGGAAATAGGGGATGAAAATGACGGCTAGGGTTTTCTCTTCCCTTTTTATATGAAAAGTGACATGGGTAGGGACACGCCCGTGTCCCTGCCCGTGTCCTGCTTGAGCGAAGCGCTACAGACGGTTTCAGTGTTAGTTCATTATTCGACACGGGTAGGGACACGCCCTTGTCCCGACCCGTGTTCACATAACAAGGCCGTGTTCCCTGGTTGTGTCCTTCTTTGGATGCCTTTCGACGAACTCAACTCGACACAACGTCACACGGGTAGGGACACGCCCGTATCTCTACCCGTGTCATACACTTCATCGATCTCGACACGATCTGTCGAATGTAACACGACACACACTGGTAGGGACACGCCCATGTCGCTACCCGTGTCATACTTATCTCACACACACACACACGGGTAGGCCCGTGTCTTGCATCATAGTGTCGACACCAGAGTGTCGACACCTCAACATCTGGGTATCGACATACTGTGTCGACACCTGGTTCTAGTGTGTCGACACAGCATGTGTCGACACACGGTGTCGACACCGGTATGCCGACACCATGACCCCAGGGTGTAGACACACTGTGTCTACACCTGGTTCTAGTGTGTCGACACAGCGAGTGTCGACACACGGTGTCGACACCAGTGTGTCGACACCTCAACCCCAGGGTGTCGACACACTATGTCAACACCTGGTTCCAGTGTGTCGACAGTGCGAGTGTCGATACCAGTATGTCGACACCTCAACCTGGGTGTCGACACACTGTGTCGACACCTTGCCCCAGTGCGTCAACACCTTGACACCAAAGCGTTGACCAATGACTCGGGTGATACAAATCCTGTTCATATGTGCTGCCTAGTTATCAGCACTCCCACGAACCCAAGTCAGCCCTCCGGACTCAAAAAAATGTACGAGGGGCCTAGTGCGATTCGGGACATTACAAATCCTATAAACAAGATAAAAGATTTCGTCCCCGGAATCAGGATTGGGCTATGGGGAGAAAAGCATAATAGAAAATACAATATGCTTTTAAATAAAAATACCTTTAGCAAACAACTCCGAATAGTGTTTTTGCATCAAATCCATTGGCTCCCATGTTTATTCCTTCATCTCATGATTAGACCATAGCACCTTCACCAAGGGAACACTTTTGCAACGTAACTTTCTTGTCTCGCTACCCACGATCCGCACCGACTCTAGTCGCACAGACCTATCAGACGCCACAACACCATAGGTTGTGGACATGTATTGATCGAGCTGCAACAACGCCTTCCGAAGCGTGGACACATGGAACACGTAGTGGAGGTTCTCTAGCTCAGACAGTAACTCCAACCGATAGACTAATGGGCCAATTCTTTCCAATATAGTATAAGGCCAAACATACCTTGGGCTGAGCTTTTTCACACCACGCACACATGACACTCCATGCATCGGTCGGATTTTCAGGAACACATTATCACCCATTTGAAATTCCACCATCCGGTGCCTTTCATTATAATACTTCGCCTACCGACTTTGAGCTTCCAACATGTGATCCCAAATCAGTCTAACCGCCGCATCGGTATCCTCAATATATTCAACACCCAAAGCCTTTGGGTCTTCATCTTGCACCCAAGACAAGGGGGTTCTACACCACCTTCCATAAAGAGCTTCATGAGGAGCCATGCCGATACTAGCCTCATGGATATTGTTGTAGGAGAATTATACCAATGGTAAGAGCCTTTCCCACGGCTCTCCTCTATCCAACACACATAATCTCAACAAATCTTCCAATATCTGAATGGTCCTTTCAGATTGCCCGTCCGTCTGAGGATGAAACGCAGTGCTGAAAGTAAGGTGCGAGCCCAAATACGCATGTACCGCCTTCCACTCCCTTGAGGTGAAACGATCATCCCGATCTGAAATGATTGTTTTAGGCACGCCATGATAGAGTACAAATTGCTCCACAAAGAGGCGTACTAAGACATCCACATGAGCTTCTTTCTTCATTGGAATAAACTGGTCTACTTTCGTTAAGCAATCAACTATCACCCACACCGAATCATTTCCTGAGCGTGAGCGAGGTAATCCATGGACAAAGTCCATGGATATATCCTCAAACTTCCACTCGGAGATGGGCAATGATTATAGCAAACCACCGGGACTCTTGCATTCCGCCTTCACCCTTTGACAAGCTTCGCAATGTGTAACAAAATATCGTACATCCTTTGTTTTCCCGGCCAACACATGGTCTTCTGTAAGCCGGCGTACATCTTAGCAATGCCCGAGAGTACTGAATATTGAGAGCAATGAGCTTCTCTCAAGATATCCCCCCGGATTTTACCGTCTTTGGGAATGTAGAGCTGACCACGAAAATAAACGAGGCCGTCTTTTAGCGTATACTCATCCGTAGTACCATCTTTGATTGACTTGATTTCTGGTGCCAGGGCCGCATCTATTCCTTGTTCCACTATGATTCGGTCCCGGATATCACAAACTATGTGCATGCTTGCCAAGTACTCTGTATACTCTGCCGAAGGAGCCTTGAATACCAATGTAATATCCATCTCCTCAATCATCTGAGCCAACTCCATACTCATCAATCGAGCCTCTGGGCTAGAGCCTGGTACCTACCTACTCAATGGATCGGCCACCGAGTTTGCCTTTCCAGGGTGGTAGTTTAGGGTGAACTCATAGTCGTATAGAAATTCTAACCACCGCCGTTGTCTCAAGTTCAACTCCTTCTGAGTATAGACGTACTTCAAATTTTTGTGGTCTGAAAAGATATCGCAGTGGACACTGTATAGATAATGCCTCCAAACCTTCAAGGCAAACACCACTGCTACAAGCTCCAAATCGTGAACCGGGTAATTGATTTCATATTTCTTCAGTTGTCTTGAAGCATAGGCAATCACGTGTCCGTGCTGCATCAATACCGCTCCCATCCCTTGATATGACACGTCGGTGTAGACTTGAAATCCTTCTTTCCCAGACGGAAGTGCTAGGATGGGGGAGGAGGTAAGTCTATCCTTCAGCTCCTGGAACGCCACTTCACATTGGGGTGTCCACTCAAATGGCACACCTTTCTTCCTCAATGAAGTAAAGGGAAGAGCAATCTTTGAAAATCCTTTTACGAACTTGCGGTAGTACCCGACAAGTCCAAGAAAACTCCTCACATCGGCTGCCGACTTCAAAGACGACCACTCCTTCACGGCACGCAGCTTGGCCGAATCCACTGATAGTCCTACTCCACTGATCACATGCCCCAAGAAAGCAACCTCTTTAAGCCAGAATTTGCACTTGCTGAACTTGGCGAACAAGTCGTGCTCTTTTAATTTCTTCAATACCAATGTCAAGTGCTCAACATGCTCCTCCTCCGTCTTTGAGCAAACCAAGATGTCGTCGATGAAAACAATTACGAAGATATCCAAATAAGGTTCAACCACCTTGTTCATCAGGCTCATGAAGGCCGGAGGTGCATTTGTGAGCCCAAACGACACTACAGTGAACTCGTACAACCCATATCTTGAACTAAAGGACGTATTCTGGATGTCACCTTCTTGTATTTTAAACTAATAATACCCTGAGCGTAGGTCCAGCTTAGAAAACCAATTCGCTCTCACAAGTTGGTCGAACAACTCGTCGATCCGAGGTAGCGGATAAGTGTTTTGCACCGTCAGCCGATTAAGTTCCCGATAGTCTATGCACAAACGCAGGGTCCCATCCTTCTTCTTCATGAACAATAAAGGGGCTCCCAAGGGCGACGAACTGGGGTGAACAAACCCTGGATCCACCAGTTCTTGTAGTTGAACTCTAAACTCCGCGAGTTCCTTCGGGGCCATTCGGTAAGAGGCCTTGGATACCGGCTTGGCACCCAGTACTAGATTAATCTGGATGTCAACCTCTCTATGCGGGGGTAATCCTGGAAGTTTCTCAGGAAATACCTCGGGGAGATCCCGCACTACCCATATGTATTTCATATCCAGCGCCTTCTCCTTCAACTCGAACCAGATCTTGAAGACTTCATCCCCCTTCATATGGGCTTTTATTGTCTGAACTGAAGATAGCAACATGCGAGTTACGAAGCGAATACCTTGGAAGATGACGTCGGAGTCTCTATGTCTCAAGTAGATTCGTTTCTCTGCACAATCAATCCTTGCAAAGTTCCAGTCCAACCACGTCATGCCCAAAATGATGTCAAACTCTGGCATTCTCAAGACTGTGGAAGGTGTATCAAATGCCTTTCCTTCGATAAATATCTCGAACTTGCACTTAGTGGTTGCAATCATCTCTGAGTCGTCCGGTAGGTGCGCACGTTGGGCTATACCAGTAAAGTATTGTACGCCCTCCATGTCCTTAATGAAATCCTTAGACACAAAGGAGTATGAGGCATCGGTATCGAACAACGCATAGGACGTCTTTCCGCCAACTATCACGGTGTCTATGTACCAATAACCAAAACTTGTTGCTAGGTGTCTAGTATGTCTCAAGCAACTTTAAGTTTAAGAAAAGAAAAACGTGATAGTTACTTAAATCATACCTGTAATCACATCTTGGTGATTCTGTTCTTGCGCCATGTCCAGCGCGTTCACTTGATCCCGAGCACGACCGGGGTTTCCTCCTCGCGGTCCTCGTCCTCGACCACGCATGTAACCCTACCCCCGCGGAGCTACCAGAGGGGGAGCAAGAGGGACATTCCCATACAACTATGGGCAATAGCGTCGTATGTGGACCGGTTGGTTGCACTCGAAACACACCAGCCCACGATGCCTCTCAGGTTGCTGAAATTGTTGAGGCTGAGGCGGTGGAGGAAATGCAGGAGGCCGCGGAACCGGATGATCCACTCTATAGTTTTGGTGGAAATGCCCTCCACCTCTTTGATGTCCTCTTCCTCCTCTAAAGTCCTGCCTCCTCCTATTTCTTGGTCCAGCTTCCATCCCGTCCTCCGCAAGCCTCTTACCATATACCAAGTTGTCCGCCTCCAATCTCTTTGCCATATTGATAATCTCCGCCAAACTAGCATCTGGTATAAACAAAAGGGTCTGCCTTAGGGGATCTCGTATCCCTTTTTAGAAACGCTTGGTGTATCCTCTATCATCAAGGTCATATTAGTCTGCGAACCTTGCGAGATGCTGGAACTCATGCTGGTATTCTGTAACCGATTTTGATCCCTGCTTCAGTAGTAGAAACCTCTGCTCGAGCTCGTCTCGAGCCGATGTAGGAATGAAGTGCTCCAAGAAGACACCTGAATAATCGCTCCAACTTATCTCGGTATACACTCGTCCTTGGAACGTGGAGCCCATGAGTGACTTCCACCACCTCTTAGCATGTAGATCCAAGACGGACACCGCCAACGATACAGCCATATTGGCCGGGCAAAGGATCCCCGCCAATAGCTCTTGAACAGTGTCAAGCCTTTCTTCCGTGAGTACGGCCGGCTCCATACCGAGGTAGGCGGGAGGGGAGAGAGCCCAAAAGGTGCTCAGCTAGTTAGAGCCCAGATCATGTTATTGAACCGGAGGCTGCTGCGCCCTAAAGGCATCCAGGATAGCGGTGAGCATTTTCCCCAACTCGGATTGTTGAAACTAAGTGGGTATGGAAGGGGCAGGAGTGCCCCCCATCGTCTCAACGTGCACTCGAACCTACACGTAAAACACAAACGTATGGTCAGGCTGGCTAATCTTGCGGTCAAAGTTGGACAACTTAATGTGAATTACATATGGGCACACCACTGCTTCCGCTAAGTCAGTTTTTCCGCAAACTGACTAATCCAACGGGGGTCGTACCATTGTTGAATGACTTCTTTAGTTGAGGATCGTGGCAAATTGATACCATTTGTAAGACCCCCCCTCCCAGATCACAAAACACGGCACGAAGGGGGTCTTATGCCCGGAACAGCCGCCTTGCGGTAGCATTAGAACACGGGCTAACCTGTACCACAAGATGCCTATTCCGTCGGCTACAACCAATATCAATATGTACATGCCAACCCAACCATAATATAAAGAGAGAGAAGAAGTCAAATCTGTAAGACCCCCCCCCCCCCCCTCCCGGATCCCAAAACATGGCACAAAGGGGGAGTCTTATGCCCGGAACAGCCGTCTTGCGGTAGCATTAGCACACGGGCTAACCAGTACCACAAGAAGCCTATTCCGTCAGCTACAACAATATCATTATAACATGCCAACCCAACCAAATAAATAAGCAAGAAGAGTCAAAATCCATGCTAAGTATATAATGTCCAAAACATCAATAATGAGAAGCTAAACATGCTTCTACAATATATCAGAGTACAGCTAATCATTGCCCAAACGGGCTACATCAGAGTAATCAAAATACTAACATCAGCAACCGACGGTATCGACGACAGCGTCACTTCAGGCCATGTCATCCAGGCCTGGTTGTCCTGCTGCGTAGTCTGCGGCTGCTCTACCTGCGGCGTGACCTCCTAAAAAGGAAGACGTAGCAACCGTTAGTCGAAACAACTAAGTGGTTTCACATCCGCTCCCCCGGTGTCTCCTCGGCACCGGGCGGGGAAGAGGAATAAGAGTACAGTATATCATAAGTATGCAAGTAAAGGAATATAAGCAGGTGGCAAGGTACATGAGTATAATGTATAATCTAACAGTTCTACAAGCTAACAACATATAACAGCATGTGTAAGGAAATCTACAGTAGGTAAGTAACTTAAATTATAAGAATGCCCATACAAACTTATAAGTTAAGGATCGGGTTACATAAAGGTAACTCATCGTATAAGAGTGCTCATACAAACTTATACGATGAGGATCTTGTTGTGCAATGTTATGAAATGCTATGAATGCTATGCAATGACTCACCCATGATCACACCCATACAATTGTTATGTCGACACAGACTGTAGTTCCCACTTTTCGAGCAGGTAGCTAACCTCTCAGGCATTAGCTGCTGTGGACAGGCGGTGACAGTAGAATAGGCACTTCTACTACTAAGCGGGTATCCACACTACTTCACCTAGGCCTCTGTACGCCTCAACGCTAAGAACACAACAGCGGAGCCCATGCGTACTATGGCCCAGCGGGGTGTTGGGTAGATGTGCACCAAGAACACAGCCCGAACTGGCCTTGTGTGACCCGGAAGGGGCCTCAGAAGTAAGCACGAGGACATAGCCCAACCGTTCACTTGGCACGGAAGGGGCCCCGGGACGTGAACACCGAGGACACAACCCAACCGCCCAAATTCTAATTGTCGACTCCCGTCGGTGTGACGACTAGCGAGCCCGTAGACCTGCTACACTATCCTTAACCCAGGATTACGACACCGCGTGTTGACTCACACCACATACAAATACCACATCAACATAACATGGAAGGGGCCTCGGAAGTAAGCACGAGGACACGACCTAACCGTCCATCCACACCTATCTCAACACAACAAAAACAAGTGACGGTCAACACCGTACTTACATCCCTTCACAATACTACCCGTAGGGAGATGACGCTCTAAGTATTGGACTACTAGACTAATTTCATTAATCAAACATACTCATGGCCATAATCTATTCATCTATATGACTTTCCAAATGATGACAACGTATTATAAACATGATGCGCTTATAGAGATCTATCACACTTTCCATTTGATAATGTCGTAATATAAACATGAAGTGCACAATTATCAATCTTTCAATTCTAACCAATTCAATTCGTTTAAATAAGATTGCTTCACAATTTGATAATATGAAATCTGATTAATAAGCTACATCAATCATGCAACAAATGATTAATCATAAGGGTTCATCCAAACCAAGTATCTTGCAATATTAATTCCACCGAATCCAAATCCATCTTCCATTAAAGCCTAGAATTTAGCTACAGGTTGAATCTGGACAGCAACGTCTAGCGTAGATTCCCGAAGCTACAGGAATCTGGTGAAGACGTGTAATGCCATGATGGAAAGGTCATTCCGTGGTCTACAACTCTCGTATTCAGACCTAAACCAAAATTTGATGTTATCCTATTTGAAATCGGACTTGAAGTCCGCTGCGTACAGAACACAATTTCTGCATGCAAGATTTATTGAACACCATTTTTGTTTAGACTTTCTTGTTGCTACACACTTCGCCTAAAGTCGTGCAACCATTCATTGGAAAGGTATTTTCAAGGGCTTCGACTTGCATGTTTAGCCGAAAGCCCAGATCTGGCCATATCATGCTTAAAAATGGCCACGAAGTTTGTTGCGCGCAGAATACAGATTCTGCACGCATCTTAAGGCGGAATGAACGACATCGGTTCATCTTCCTCCTCAAGGCGATCTTCCCAAATCGTTCCAGAAAATCTGCTCCCTTATTCAACCTCAAGAGGCCTTTGCTCTTCACGAAACCATCCCTCATCTCCACATAGAAGATTAGAGAGGTTGAAGACACCACTAACCAAGAGCACAAGCCCCGGATTGGCCTCACCCTAGAGAAAGCATCTTCTCACATGTCAAGACTCTTTTTAGTCGACGTCTCACCTAAATATCTACAGATCTAGCACCAAGGGAGAGGGTAGGAAACTCACATCGCTTCCAGCGATACCACCATTTCTGGCCATGGATCTCGTAATTCTCCTTGACGGCATCTTCTCCTTCACGGTGATGGAAGATTTTCTCCTGTAGAACTTGCTCCAGCGATTCTCTCTCTCACCAGGAGTTCTCACAGGAAATAGGGAATGAAATGAGAATGAAAACGGCTAGGGTTTTCTCTCACCCTTATATATGAAAAGTGACACAGGTAGGGACACGGCCGTGTCCTTACCCGTGTCCTGCCTGGGCGAAGCAGCAACGACAGTTTCCATGTCGGTTCAATAGTTGACACGGGTGGGGACACGCTCGTGTCCCGACCCGTGTCCTGACCCGTATCCATATGACACGGCCGTATGCCCTGGCCGTGTCCTTCTCAGGATGCATTTTGACGATCTCAACATTTCGTCGATCTCGAACAAAATCGTCGACTGGAGAACACGGGTTGGGACACTCCCGCGTCTCTACCCGTGTCATGTTAATTCGTCAAAGTCGACGCGCAGTTCGTCGATCTCGACACCTCTCGTCGAGTGTAACTCGACACACATGGGTAGTGACATGCCTGTGTCGCTACCCGTCTCATATGGTGTCGACACAGCTCGTCAGTCTCGATGCGTCCTGTCGAGTGTAACGCGACACACACGGGTAGGGACACACCCGTGTCATTACCCGTGTCACATGGTGTCGACACAGCTCGTCAGTCTCGACACGACCTGTCGAGTGTAACTCGACACACACGGGTAGGGGCATGCCCGTGTCGCTACCCGTGTCACATGGTGTCGACACAGCTCGCCGATCTCGGCATGCCTCGTCGAGTTCAGCTCGACGCACACGCGCACACGGGTAAGGACACGCCCGTGTCTCTACCCGTGTCCCTTCGCAGCACTGATATCTCTACTCCTCCACAAGTGCAGTCCAATTCCCTGCACGTCCCAGGACTTGAGTCAACCCTCCTGACTCAAAAACACACACTAGGGGCCTAGAGCGATTCGGGACGTTACAAATCCTATAAACAAAATAAAAGATTTCTTATCCAAAATTAGGCTTAGGCTGTGGAAAGAAAAGCATAAGAGACAATTTAACATATGTTGTTAAATAAAATTACCTTGAGCAAACAACTCCGGGTAGCGTTGCTGCATCAAATCCAATGGCTCCCATGTATACTCCTCCTTCCCATGATTAGACGATAGCACCTTCACCAAGGGTACACTTTTGCAGAGCAAAGTTCTTGTCTCGCTGTCAACATCCGCACCGGCTCTAGTCGCACAGACCTATCTGACGCCACTGCACCATCAGTAGTGGGAATATATTGGTCGGGCCGCAATAGTGCTTTTCGAAGCGACGACACATGTAACACGTCATGGAGATTCTCTAATTCTGGTGGTAACTCCAACCGATAGGCCAACGGGCCAATCCTTTCTAGTATATTATAAGGCCCAACATCCCTTGGGCTGAGCTTTTTCACTCCACGCACCCACGACACTCCATGCATCGACCGAATCTTGAGGAATACTTTATCGCCCACTTGAAACTCCACCATCCGGTGCTTTTTATTGTAATATTTCGCTTGTCGACTCTGAGCCTCCAACATGCGATCCCGTATCAATCTGACCGCCGCATCAGTATCATCTATATATTCATTTCCCAATACCTTCGGATCTTCATCCTGCACCCAAGACAAGGGAGTCCTGCACCTTATTCCGTAAAGGGCTTTATGGGGCGCCATACCGATGCTCGACTGATGGCTATTATTGTAGGAAAATTACACCAGGGGCAAGAGCCTTTCCCACGGCTCTCCTCTGTCCAACACACATAATCTCAGCAGATCCTCCAATGTCCTAATGGTCCTTTCAGACTGCACGTCCGTCTGAGGATGAAATGCGGTGCTGAAGGTAAAGCGTGAGCCCAAATATGCCTGTACCGCCTTCCACTCCTTGGAAGTAAATCGACCATCCCGATCCGAAACAATTTTCTTGGGCACGCCATGATACCGTACGAATTGCTCCACAAAAAGGCGTACCAAAACATCCACATGTGCTTCCTTCTTCATTGGAATGAACCGGCCACCTTTGTCAGTCGATCAATAATAACCCACACTGAATCATTCCCGGAGCGGGAACGAGGTAGCCCATGAACAAAGTCCATGGAGATATCCTCGAACTTCCATTCGGGGATAGGCAACGACTGCAACAAACCACCGGGACTCCTGCATTCAGCCTTCACTCTTTGACAAGCTTCGCAATGTGTAACATAGTAATGAACATCCTTCTTCATTCCCGGTCAACACATGGTCTTTCGTAAGCCGGCGTACATCTTGGCAATACCCAGGTGTACAGAATATTGAGAGCAATGTGCCTCTCTCAATATATCCTCCCGAATTTTGCCGCCCTTGGGAATGTAGAGCCGGCCACGAAAATAAACGAGGCCGTCTTTTAGTGTGTACTCATCGGTGGTCCCATCTTCAATTGCCTTGATAGCCGGGGCTAAGGCCGCATCCATTCCTTGCTCCACCCGAATCCGATCCCGGATATCACAAACTATGCTCATGCTTGCCAAATACTACGCATACTCTGCCGAAGGAGCCTTGAATACTAGAGTAATTTCCATCTCCTCGATCATCCGTGCCAACTCCATACTCATCAACCGAAACTCTGGCTAGAGCCTGACACTTTTCTACTCAAGACATCGGCTACCGAGTTCGCTTTCCCGGGGTGGTAGTTCATGGTGAACTCATAGTCGCATAGAAATTCCAACCACCGCCGTTGTCTCAGGTTCAACTCCTTCTGAGTGTGGGCATACTTCAAGTTTTTGTGATCGGAAAAGATCTCGCAGTGGATGTCATATAGATAATGCCTCCAGACCTTCAAGGCGAACACCACTCCTCCCAACTCCAAATCATGGACCGGGTAATTAATTTCATGTTTCTTTAACTGTCTTGAAGCATATGCGATCACGTGCCCGTGCTGCATCAGTAAAGCTCCCATCCCTTGATACGATGCATCGGTGTAAACCTGAAATCCTTCCTTCCCAGATGGAAGTGCAAGGATGGGGGTGGAGGTAAGCCTATCTTTCAGCTCTTGGAATGCCGCTTCATGTTGTGGTGCCAACTCAAATGACATACCCTTCTTGGTCAAGGAGGTAAGAGGAAGGGAAATCTTGGAAAATCCTTTCACGAACTTGCGGTAGTACCCAGCAAGTCCAAGAAAGCTTCGTATATCGGCCGCCGACTTCAAGGGCAACCACTCTTTCACAGCTCGCACCTTTGCTGGGTCCACTGCTAATCCTGCTCCACTGATCACATGCCCCAAGAAGGCAACCTCCTTAAGCCAGAATTCACAGTTGCTAAACTTGGCGTACAAGGCATGCTCCTTCAATTTCTTCAAATCCAAGGTCAGGTGCTCGACATGCTCCTCCTCCGTCTTTGAGTAGACCAAGATGTCTTCGATGAAAACAATGACGAAGATGTCCAAATATGGTTCAAACACCTTGTTCATTAGGCTCATGAAGGCCGAAGGGGCATTTGTGAGCCCAAACAGCATTACTGTAAACTCGTACAAACCATATCTCGAACTGAAGGCCATTTTCTTGATGTCCCCTTCTTGTATCCTCAACTGATAGTATCCAGAGCGCAAATCCAGTTTAGAGAACCAATGTGCTCCCACTAGCTGATCGAAGAACTCGTCGATTCGAGGTAGCGGATAAGTGTTCCGCACCGTCAACCGATTGAGTTCGCGATAATCTATGCACAAACGCAGGGTTCCATCCTTCTTCGTCACGAACAGCACAGGGGCTCCCCAGGGTAATGAACTGGGGCGAACGAACCCTGACTCCACGAGTTCTTGCAATTGAACTCTAAACTCCGCGAGTTCTTTCGGGGCCATTCTGTACGGAGCCTTAGATACAGGCTTGGAACCTGGTACTAGATTAATCTGGAAATCAACCTCTCTAAGCGGAGGTAATCCTGGTAGCTTCTCAGGAAATACCTCGGGAAAAACCCGGACTACCCGTACATCCTTTAATTCCAAAGCTTCTTCCTTCAACTCGAACCAGATCATAAAGACCTCATCCCCCTTCATATGGGCTTTTACAGCCTGAACAGAAGATAATATCATATGCCGCGCGAAGCCAATACCTTGGAAGATGACGTCAGAGTCTCCATGTATCAACTAGATCCGCTTCTCCGCGCAGTCGATCCTCGCGAAGTGCCAGTTCAGCCATGTCATGCCCAAAATGATGTCAAACTCCGGCATTCTCAGAACCGTGGCCAGCGTATCAAAGGCCTTCCCATCAATAAATAACTCTAACTCGCACTTGGCGGTTGCGATCATCTCCAAGCCATCCAGAAGGCGTACACGTCGGGCTATGCCAGTGAAGTATTATACACCATCCATGTCTTTTATGAAATCCTCGGACACAAAGGAGTGTGAGGCACCGGTATCGAACAGCGTATAGGTCGTCTTCCAGGCAATAATCACGGTGTCTAAGTACCAACAACCAAAACTTATTGTTAGGTGTCTAGTAAGTTTTAATCAATTCAAATTAGACCATGAAAATATGTTAATTAATTAAATCATACCTGCAATCACATCTTGTGGGTTCCGTTCCTGCGCCATGTCAAGCGCGTACACCTGATCCCTAGCAGGGTCGGGGTTACCTCCTCGCGGTCCTCGTCCTCGACCACGCATGTATCCCCGTCCTCGTGGGGCTGCTGGAGGGAGAGCAGGAGGGAGATCAGGAGGGACGTTCCCATATAGCTGCGGGCAGAAATGTCGGATATGACCCGGCTGGTTGCATTCGAAGCACACCAGCCCATGACGCCCTTCAGGTTGTTGAAATTGTTGAGGCTGTGGGGGTGGAGGCAACGCAGGCGGCTGCGGAACCGGATGCTCCACCCTATAGTTTCGGTGGACACGCCCTCCACATCTTTGATATCCTCTTCCTCCTCTGAAGTCTCGCCTCCTTCTAATCCATGGGCCGGCTTCCATCACGTCCTCCGCAGGCCTCTTACTGCATCCCAACTGGTCCGCCTCCAATCTTTTCGCCATATCAATAATCTCCGCCAAGCTTCCATCCGCTATAAACAAAAGGGACTGCCTTAGGGGATCTCGCAGCCCTTTGTAGAAGCGCTTGGCATAACCTCTGTCATCCAACTCGTAAGAATTCGCAAACCTTACGAGATGCTGGAATTCCTGCTGGTATTCTGTAACCGATTTTGATCAATGCTTTAGTAGAAGAAATCTCTGCTCAAGCTCATCTCGGGCCGATGTAGGGATAAAGTGCTCCAAGAAAACACCCGAGAATTCACTCCAACTTATCTCTGTGTAGACCCGGCCATGGAAGGTAGAGCCCATGAGGGACTTCCACCACCTCTTAGCATGTGAGTCCAACACGGACACCGCCAATTTCATTGCCATGTTGGCCGGACAACGGATACCAGCCAACAACTCCTGAACTGTGTCTAGCCATTCCTCTGTACGTACGGCTGACTCCGTCCCAAGGTAGGCGGGAGGGGAGAGAGCCCGGAAGGTGCTCAGCCAGTTGGAGCTCGGGTCATGTTGTTGCACCGGGGGCTGCTGCGCCCTAAAAGCATCGAGGATGGCAGTGAGCGTCAGCCCCAACTCAGATTGTTGGAACTGAGTGGGAGTGGGTATGGATGGCGTAGGAGTGCCCTCACTTGCTCAACGAGCGCTGGAATCTAGACATAAAATGCAAACGTATGGTCAGGTTGGCTAATATTGAGGTCAAAGTTGGACATACTTTGCGTGAATTACATATGGGTACACCACTGCTTCCGCTAAGTCAGTTTGTCCCTAAACTGACTAATCAAACGTGGGTGGCACCATTGTTGAATGACTTCTTTAGTTGAGGATCATGGCAAACTGATATCATTTGTAAGACCCCCCCCCCCCCCGTCCTGGATACCAAAACATGGCACGAAGGGGGAGTCTTATGCCCGGAACAGCCTCCTTGCGGTAGCATTAGCACACGGGCTAACCTGTACCACAAGACGCATATTCCGCCGGCTATAACAAAATCATTATAACATGCCAACCCAACCAAATAAATAAGCAAGAAGAGTCAAAATCCACACAAAGTATATAATGTCCAAAACATCAATAATGAGAAGCTAAACATGCTTCTACAATATATCAGATTACAACTAATCATTGCCCAAATTGGCTACATCAGAGTAATCAAAATACTAACATCAGAAACCGATGGTATCGACGACACCATAAACTTCAGGCCCTGTCGTCCTGGCTTGGCTGTCCTGCTGCGTAGTCTGCGGCTGCTCTACCTGCGGCGTGACCTCCTAAAAAGGAAGACGTAGCAACCGTTAGTCGAAACGACTAAGTGGTTTCACATCCGCTCCCCTGGTGGCTCCTCGGCACCGGGCGGGGAAGAGGAACAAGAGTACAGTATATAATAAGTATGCAAGTAAAAGAATATAAGCAGGTGGCAAGGTACATGAGTATAATGTATAATCTAGCTGTTCTACAAGCTAACAACATATAACAGCAGGTGTAAGGAAATCTACAGCAGATAAGTAACTTAACATATAAGAATGCCCATACAAACTTATAAGTTAAGGATCGGGTTACATAAAGATAACTCATCGTATAAGAGTGCCCATACAAACTTATACGATGAGGATCTTGTTGTGCAATGTTATGAAATGCTATGAATGCTATGAAATGACTCACCCATGATCACACCCATGTAATTGCTATGTCGACACAGACTGTAGTTCCAACTTTTCGAGCAGGTAGCTAACCTCTCAGGTATCAGCCGCTGTGGCCAGGCGGTGACAGTAGAACGGGCACTTCTACTACTAAGCCGGAATCCACACTACTTCACCTAGACCTCCGTACGCCTCAATGCTAAGAACACAACAACGGAGCCCATGCGTACTATGGCCCAGCGGGGTCTTGGGTAGATGTGCACCAAGAACACAGCCCGAACTGACCTTGTGTGACCCGGAAGGGGCCTCGGAAGTAAGCACGAGGACACAACCCAACCGTTCACTTGACACGGAAGGGGCCCCAGGACGTGAACACCAAGGACACAGCCCAACTGCCCAAAGTCTAACTGTCGACTCCCGTCGGTGTGACGACTGGAGAGCCCGTAGACCTGCCACACTATCCTTAACCCAGGATTACGATACCGCATGTCGACTCACACCACATGAAAATACCACATCAACATAACATGGAAGGGGCCTCGGAAGTAAGCATGAGGACACGGCCCAACCATCCATCCACACCTTATCTCAACACAACCAAAAGAAGTGACGGTCAACACCGCACTTACATCCCTTCACAATACTACCCGTAGGGAGACGACGCTCTAAGTATTGGACTACTAGACTCATTTCATTAATCAAACATACTCATGGCCATAATTTATTCATCTATATGACTTTCCAAATGATGAAAACGTATTATAAACATGATGCACATATAAAGATCTATCACACTTTCCATTTGATAATGTCGTAATATAAACATGAAGTGCACAATTATCAATCTTTCAATTCCTACCAATTCAATTCATTTAAATAAGATTGCTTCACAATTTGATAATATGAAATCTGATTAATAAGCTACATAACTCATGCAACAAATGATTAATCATAAGGGTTCATCCAAACCAAGTATCTTGCAATATTAATTCCACTGAATCCAAATCCATCTTCCATTAAAGCCCAGAATTTAGGTGCAGGTTGAATCTGGACAGCAAGTTCGACCGGAGATTCCTGAAGCTACAGGAATCCGGTGAAGACGTGTAACCCCACGATGGAAAGGTCTTTCCGTGGTCTACAACTCTCGTATTCAGACCTCAACCCAGATTTGAATTTATCCTATTTGAAATCGGACTTGAAGTCTGCTGCGTACAGAACACAATTTTTGCATGCAGGATTTATTGAACACCATTTTCGTTTAGTATTTCCCTTGGCTACAGACTTCGCCTGAAGTGGTGCAACCATTCGTTGGAAAGGTATTTTCAAGCGATTCAACTTGCGTGTTTAGCCGAAAGCCCAGATCTAGCCATATCATGCCTAAAAATGGCCACGAAGTTCGCTGCGCGTAGAATATAGATTCTGTACGCATCTTAAGGCGGAATGAACGACATCGGTTCATCTTCCTCCTCAAGGCGATCTTCCCAAATCGTTCCAGAAAATCTCCTCCCTTATTCAACCTCAAGAGGTCTTTGCTCTTCATGAAACCATCCCCCATCTCCACATAGAAGATCGGAGAGGTTGAAGACACCACTAACCAAGAGCACAAGCCCCGGATTGGCCTCACCCTAGAGAAAGGATCTTCTCACATGTCAAGACTCTTTTGAGTCGACGTCTCGCCTAAATATCTACAGATCTAGCACCAAGGGAGAGGGTAGGAAACTCACATCGGTTCGAGCGGTATCACCATTTCCTGCCATGGATCTCGTAATTCTCCTTGGCGACATCTTCTCCTACACGGTGATGGCGGATTTTCTCCTATAGAACTTGCTACAGCGGTTCTCTCTCTCACCAGGAGTTCTCACGGGAAATAGGGAATGAAATGAGCATGAAAATGGCTAGGGTTTTCTCTCACCCTTATATATGAAAAGTGACATGGGTAGGGACACGGCCGTGTCCTTATCCGTGTCCTGCCTGGGCCCGTGTCCAGACCCGTGACCATATGAGATGGCCGTGTGACCTGGTCGTGTCCTTCTTGGGATGCATTTCGACGATCTCAACATTTTGTCGATCTAGAACAAAATCGTCGACTGGAGAACACGGGTAGGGACACGCCCGTGTCTCTACCCATGTCATGTTAATTCATCAAAGTCGACGCGCAGTTCGTCGATAGCGACACCTCTCGTCAAGTGTAACTCGACACACATGTGTAGTGACACGCCCGTGTCGCTACCCGTGTCACATGGTGTCGACACAGCTCGTCAGTCTTGACACGTCCTGTCGAGTGTAACTCGACACACACGGGTAGGGACACACCCGTGTCGCTACCCGTATCACATGGTGTCGACACAGCTCGTCAGTCTCGACACGCCCTGTCGAGTGTAACTCGACACACACGGGTAGGGGCACGCCCGTATCGCTACCCATGTCACATGGTGTCGACACAGCTCGCTGATCTCGACATGCCTCGTCGAGTTCAGCTCGACGCACACGCGCACACGGGTAGGGACACGCCCGTGTCTCTACCCGTGTCCCTTCACAACACTGATTTCTCTACTCCTCCACAAGTGCAGTCCAATTCCCTGCACGCCCCAGGACTTGAGTCAACCCTCCTGACTCAAAAACACACACTAGGGGCCTAGTGCGATTCGGGACGTTACAAAATCCACACTAAGTCAATAGTCCAAATACATCAAATAAGAGTCGCTAAAACATGCTTCTTCAATATCAGAGTACAGCTACAAAATTGCCCAAACGGGCTACATCAAAATCTCACAACACTCACATCCGTAACAGAAGGTAGTGACGGCACCGTCACATCAGGCCATGTCGTCCTGGCCTGACTGTCCTGCTGCAAAGTCTGCGGCTGCTCTAACTGCGGGGTGACCTCCTAAAAAGGAAGACGTAGCAACCGTTAGTCGAAAAGACTAACTGGCTTGACATCCTCTCCCTGGAGACTCCTCGGCACCGAGCGGAGAAAGGAACAACGGTATAAGTATAATACAAGTAGTAAAACATGTACAAACAAGTGGTATTGGTACAATAAGATTAATAGCATTTATTCTAGCAGTTCTACATAAATAATAATAAACTATCAAGTACAAGTATCTAATACAGGAAAGTAACTTAACTTATAAGGATGCCCATACAAGCTTATAATTTATGGATCAGGTTACATAAAAGTAACTCATCGCATAAGAGTGCCGATACAAACTTATACGATGAGGATCTTGTTGTGCAATGTTATGAAATGATATGTATGATATGCAATGACTCACCCATGATCACACACATGCAATTGCTATGCCGACATAGACTATAGTTCCCACTATTCGAGTACGTAGCTAACCTCTCAGGCATCGACCGTCGTGGCCAGGCAGTGACAGTAGAGCGGGCATCTCTACTACTAGGTGGGTATCCATACTACTTCACCTAGGCCTCCGTACGCCCCAACTTTAAGAACACAACAGCGGAGCCCTTGCATACTATGGCCCAGCGGGAGCCTCGGCTAGATGTGCACCGAGAACCAAGCCACGAACTGACCTTGTGTGACCCGGAAGGAGCCTCGGAAGTAAGCACGAGGTCCAAGCCCAACCGTTCACTGGCACGGAAGAAGCCCCGGGACGTAGACTTCGATGACCAAGGCCAACCGCCTAAAGTCTAACTGTCAACTCCTGTCGGTGTGATGATCGGCGAGCCCGTATACCTGCCACACTATCCTTAACCCAGGATTGCGACAGCGCGTGTCGACTCACACCACATGCAAATTCCACAACACAGTGGCATGAAAGGGGCCTCGGAAGTAAGCACGAGGACAAAACCCAACCATCCACTCGGCACGGAAGGAGCCCTGGGATGTGAACACCGAGGACCAAACCCATCCATCCATCTATACCTCATTTCAACATTAAATCAACTAGTGACGGACAACGCCGCACTTACATCCCTCCACAATACTACCCGTAGGGAGTCTACGCTCTAAGTATTGGACTACTACATTTCATTCTGACCATCATACATACTCATGGTCATGGTTTATCCTTCTATTTGTCATTTCAAATGATTTCAACATATTTCCAGCATGAAGCGCATAAATAAAAATCTAGCAATTTGTATCTAGACATTTCATTCGTCATATTATAAAAATGGTGTGCATTTATAATAATTAATCAATTTTGGCATGTCATATCATGCAATAAAGCTTGCTCCACAATTCAGTTTTATGAAATCTAATTAACAAGATTTATCATTCATAACACTACGGTGGTCAGCATAAAATAGTTCATCAAAATCTATAGTGAATTAGCAACATCGATTCCACCGAATTCAAATTCATATTATATAAACCCCAGAATTTAAGTGTAGAGTAAATTTGGACAGAACACAACCCAGATTTGAGTGTATCCTACTTGAAATCAGCCTTGAAGTCCGCTTCGTACAGAACACAATTTCTGCATGTAGGATTTATCGTATGTCATGTTCGTTCAGACTTTCCCGTGGCTACATACTTCGCATGAAGACGTGCAACCACTCGTTGGAAAGGTATTTTCAAGGGCTTCAACGTTCGTGTTTTGTAGAAAGCCCAGATCTGGACACATCCTACATGCAGATGGCCAAGAAGGTCAATGCGTGCAGAATACAGATTCTTCACACTTCGTAAAGAGGAATGAACGACATCAGCTCATCTTACTCTCCAAGTCGATCTTCCAAAATCACTCCAACAATTTACTCCTTCCTTATTCACCCTCATGAGGCCATGATTCTTCACGAAACCATTCCCCCATCTTCGTATAGAAGGTTGGAGAGGTTGAAGACACCACTAACCAAGAGCACAAGCCCTAGATCGGCCTCATCCTAGAGAAATCACAATCTCACAAGTCTAGACTCATTTGAGTCGACATCTCACCTAGATAACTACATATCTAGCACCAAGGGATAGGGGAGGAAGATCACCTCATTTCTGGCGTTTCCACTATTTCTGGCAATAGATCGTGTAACTCTTCTTGGTGGCATCTTCTCCTTCACGACGACGACGGATCTTCTCCTCCAATACTTTCTCCAGCGGTTTTCTCTTTCTACAGAAGTTTCTATCAGGAAATAGGGGTTGAAAAAGACGGCTAGGGTTCTCTCTTCCCTTTTTATTTGAAAAGTGACACGGGTAGGTACATGCCCGTGTCCCTGCCCGTGTCCTGCTTGTGCAAAGCGCTACAGACGGTTTTAGTGTCGTTTCATTATTCAACACGGGTAGGGACACGCCCGTGTCCCGACCCGTGTTCACATGACTCGGCCGTGTTCCCTGGACGTGTCCTTCTCTGGATGCCTTTCGACGAACTCAACTCGACACAACGGCACACGGGTAGGGACACGCCCGTGTCTCTACCAGTGTCATACAATTCGTCGATCTCGACAAGTAGTTCGTCGATCTCGACACGTAGTTCGTCGATCTCGACACGCTCTGTCGAGTGTAACTCGACACACATGGGTAGGTACACGCCTGTGTCACTACCCGTGTCATATTTGTCTATCTCTCTCTCTCTCTCTCACACACACACACACACACACACACACGGGTAGGACCGTGTCTTGCATCATGGTGTCGACACCAGAGTGTTGACACCTCAACATTTGGGTGTCGACACACTGTATCGACACCTGGTTCTAGTGTGTTGACACAGCATGTGTCGACACCGGTGTGTCGACACCTCAACCCCAGGGTGTCGACACACTATATCGACACCTAGTTCCAGTGTGTCGACACAGCGAGTGCCGACACACGGTGTCGACACCAGTGTGTCGACACCTCAACCCCAGGGTGTCGACACATTGTGTCGACACCTGGTTCCAGTGTGTCGACACTACGAGTGTCGACACACAGTGTCGACACCAGTGTGGTGACACCTCAACCTGGGTGTCGGCACACTGTGTAGACACCTTGCCCCAGTGCGTCAACACCTCGACACCAAAGCAGTGACCAATGACTCGGGTGATACAAATCCTGTTCACATGTGCTGCCCAGTTATCAGCACTCCCCCGAACCCAAGTCAGCCCTCCTGACTCAAAAACACGTACGAGGGGCCTAGTGCGATTCGGGACATTACAGATCGGGCCACAATAGTGCCTTTCGAAGCGACGATACATGGAACACGTCGTGGAGATTCTCTTGCTCTGGTGGTAACTCCAACCGATAGGCCAACGAACCAATCCTTTCCATTATAGTTTATGACCCAACTTACCTTGGGCTAAGCTTTTTCACACCACGCACCCATGACACTCCATGCATCGGCCGGATTTTCAGAAACGCTTAATCGTCCACTTGAAACTTCACCATACGTTGCTTTGCATTATAATACTTCGCCTGCCGACTTTAAGCCTCCAACATGTGATCCCGTATTAGTCTAACCAACACATCGATATCATCAATATACTCAATTCCCAAAGCCTTCGGGTCTTCATCTTGCACGCAAGACAAGGGGGTTCTACACCTTCTTCCATAAAGGGCTTCATGGGGCGCCATGCCGATGCTCGCCTGATGGCTGTTGTTGTAAGAGAATTCTACCAGTGGTAAGAGCCTTTCCCATGACTCTCCTCTATCCAACACACACAACCTCAATAGGTCCTCCAGTATTCTGATGGTCCTCTCAGACTGCCCGTCCGTCTGAGGATGAAACGCGATGCTAAAGGTATGGCGCACACCCAAATACGCATGTACCGCCTTCCATTCCTTAGAGGTGAAACGACCATCCCGGTCAGAAATGATTGTCTTTGGCATGCCATGGTACCGAACAAACTGCTCCACAAAGAGGCGTACCAAAACATCAATGTGAGCCTCTTTCTTCATAGGGATGAACCGGGCTACCTTTGTCAGGCGATCAACAATCACCCACACTGAATCATTCCCTGAGCGTGAGCGAGGTAACCCGTGAATGAAGTCCATGGAGATATCTTCAAACTTCCACTTGGGGATGGGCAACGACTGTAATAAACCGCTGGTCTCTTGCATTACGCCTTCACCCTTTGATAGGCCTCGTAATGTGTAACAAAGTATCTGACATATTTCTTCAATCCCGAACAACACATGGTCTTCCGCAAGCATGCGTACATTTTGACGATACCCGGGTGCACTGAATACTGAGAGCAATGTGCCTCTCTCAGTATATCCTCCCGGATTTTACCGCCGTTGGGAATGTATAGCCGGCCGCGGAAATAAATGAGGTCGTCTTTTAATGTATACTCGTCAGTTGTCCCGTCTTCGATTGACTTGATTGCCGGGGCCAGAGCTACATCCCTTCCTTGCTCCGCCCGAATTCGATCCCGGATATCGCAAACTATGCTCATGGTTGCCAAGTACTCTGTATACTCCTCCGAAGGAACCTTATATACTAACGTAATCTCTATCTCCTCAAGAACCCGAGCTAACTCCATGCCCATCAACCGAGACTCTGAGTTTGAGTCCGGTACTTTTCTGCTCAATGCATCCGCCACTGAGTTCGCCTTTCCGGGGTGGTAGTTCAAGGTGAACTCATAATTGCACAGAAACTCTAACCACCGCCGTTGTCTCAAGTTCAATTCCTTATGTGTATGAACGTACTTTATGTTTTTGTGGTCTGAAAAGATCTCGTAGTGGACGCCATATAGATAGTTCCTCCAAACCTTCAAGGCGAATACCACTGCTCCCAATTCCAAATCATGAACCGGTTAATTATTTCATGCTTCTTTAGCTATCTTGAGGGGTAGGCAATTACATGGTCGTGCTGCATCAGTACCACTCACATCCCTTGATAAGATGCATCAGTGTAAACTTGAAATCCTTTCTTCCCAGACGAAAGTGCTAAGATGGGGGCGGAGGTAATTCTATCCTTCAGCTCTTGGAACGTAACTTCACATTGGGGTGTCCGCTCATATGGCACACATTTCTTTGTTAAGGAAGTAAGAGGGAGGGCAATCTTTGAGAATCTTTTTACGAACTTGAGGGAGTACCCAACAAGTTCAAGGAAGCTCCGCATATCCGCCGCTGACATCAAGGGTGACCACTCCTTCACGGCACGCACCCTGGCCGGATCTACAGCTAATCCAGCCCCGCTGATCACATGGCCCAAGAAAGCAACCTCTTTAAGCCAGAATTCACACTTGCTGACTTGGCGAAAAAGGCGTGCTCTTTTAGCTTCTTCAATACCAAGGTCAGGTGTTCGATATGCTCCTCCTCCGTCTTTGAGTAGACCAGGATGTCGTCGATGAAAACAATGACGAAGATGTCTAAATAAGGCTCAAACACCTTGTTCATCAAACTCATGAAAGCCGAGGGGGCATTTGTGAGCCCAAATGGCATTACGGTGAACTCGTACAGTCCGTATCTTGAGCTAAAGGCCATTTTCTAGATATCCCCTTCTTGTATCCTCAACTGATAATATTCCGAGTGCAAATCAAACTTAGAAAATCAATGCACTCCTACTGATTGCTCGAACAGCTCGTCGATTCGTGGTAGCGGATAGTTATTCTGCACCGTCAGTCTATTGAGCTCCCGCTAGTCTATGCACAAACGCAAGTTCCATCCTTCTTCTTGACGAATAGAATAGGGGCTCCAATGTGTGACGAACTGGGGCGAACAAACCCTGACTCCACCAACTCCTGTAACTGAACTCTAAATTCTGCGAGTTCCTTCGGGGCCATTCGATAAGGGGCACTGGATACAGGCTTGGCACCCGGTGCTAGATTAATTTGAAAGTCAACTTCTCTATGCGGGGGTAATCCTGGCAGTTTCTCAGGGAATACCTCGAGGAAGTCCCGCACTACCAGTACGTCTTTCATCTCCAACGCTATCTCCTTCAACTCAAAATAGATCATGAAGACTTCATCCCCCCTCATATGAGCATTTACAGTCTGAATCGAAGATAGTAACATACGAGGTGCGAATCCGATACCTTGAAAGATGACATCGGTGTTTCCATGTCTCAAGTAGATTCGTTTCTCCGCGCAATCAATCCTTGCGAAGTGCCAGTCCAACCACGTCATGCCCAGAATGAGGTCGAATTCATGCATTCTCAAGACCGTGGCAGTCGTATCAAAGACCTTTTCCCCAATAAGTATCTCAAATTCGCACTTTGCGATTACGATCATCTCAGAGCCGTCCGGGAGGCGTACTCGTCGGGCTATACCAGTGAAGTATTATACACCCTCCACGTCTTTAATGAAGTCCTCGGACATAAAAGAGTGTGAGGCACCAGTATCGAACAACGCATAGGCCGTCTTCCCGCCGACTACCATGGTGCCAAAGTACCAATAACCAAAACTCAACAATAGGTATCTAGTATGTCTTACGCAACTTAAGTTAAACAATGAAAATGTGAAAGCTAACTGCAACATACCTGCTATCACATCCTTAGGATTCCGTTCTTGCACCATGTCCAGCACGTACACTTGATCCCGGGCAGGTCCGGGGTTTCCTCCTCGTGGTCCTCGTCCTCGACCACGCATGCGTCCCCGTCCCAGTGGAGCTACCAGAGGGAGAGCAAGAGGAACATTCCCAAACAACTGCGGGCAGTAACGTCGAATGTGGCCCGGTTGGTTGCATTCGAAGCACACCTGCCTATAATGCCCCTCTGGTTGCTGAAATTGTTGAGGCTGTGGCGGTGGAGGCAACTCGGGCGGCTGCAGAACCGGGTGCTCCACTCTATAATTTTGTTGGAATCGTCCGCCACCCCTTTGATGTCCTCTTCCTCCTCTATTGTCCTATCTCCTTCTGTTGCTTGGGCCAGCTTCCATCACGCCGTCTTCAGGACTCTTAGCACTTCCCAAGTGGTCCGCCTCCAATCTCTTCGCCATGTCGATTATCTTCGCCAAGGTAGAGTCCGCTATAAACAAATGGGCCTGCTTCAGGGGATCCTGCAACCCTTTGTAGAAGCGCTTGGCATATCCCCTAATATCCAAATCATCTGTGTCTGCGAATCTTTTGAGCTGTTGGAACTCTCACTGATATTCCGTAACTAATTTTGATCATTGCTTCAGCAGTAGAAACCTCTCTTCGAGTTCATCTTGAGCAGCTGAGGGAATGAAGTGCTCTAAGAACACTCCCTAGAACTCGCTCCAACTTATCTCTATATAAACTCGCCCTTGGAAGGTGGAGCCCATGAGGGACTTCCACCACCTCTTAACATGTAGTTCCAATACAAACACCGCCAAAGTTATAGCCATGTTGGCTGGGCAACGGATCCCTGCCAATAACTCCTGCAATGTGTCAAGCCATTCCTCCGTGCATACGACCGACTCCATGCCGAGGTAGGCGGGAGGGGAGAGAGCTCGAAAGGTGCTCAGCCAGTTAGAGCCCGGAGTATATTGTTGCACTGGAGGCTGATGCGCCCTAAAGGCATCCAGGATGGCGGTGAGCGTCTGTCCCAACTCGGATTGTTGGAACTGAGTGGGTATGGAAGGGGCAGGACTGCCCCCCATCGTCTCATCATGCACTGGAATCTACACGTTGAATACAAATATATGGTCAGGTTGGCTAATCTTAAGGTCTTAGTTGGACATACTTAGTGTGAATTACATATGGGTACACCACTGCTTCCGCTATGTCAGTTTTTCCCCAAACTGACTAATCGAATGGGGGTGGTACCATTGTTGAATGACTTCTTTAGTTGAGGATCATGGCAAGCTGATACCATTTGTAAGACCCCCCTCCCGGATCCCAATAAACAGCACGAAGGGGGGTCTTATGCCCAGAACAGCCGCCTTGCGGTAGCATTAGCACACGGGCTAACCTATACCACAAGACACCTATTCTGCGGGCTACAACCAATATCCATATATGTTGAAAGTGAGGTGTTAGATCTGAAATACTCTACAGTGGGGGGAGAGTATTCTTAAATCCTTTATAGCTTTTGCTGTAAATAAAAACTACAGAATAAAATTAATAAAGCACAAACACAGCAATCCTAAAAAGGCACAAACAAAACAAGAACAAAAAGAAAGGGCATCCAGATAACATAAGAAATTATAGTAGTTCCCCAACCTGGGTACATCCACTGTTCTACTACCCTGGTAGGAATCCACTAAGATTTTTGATCAGGTGTCTGACACCAATAAGCTTTTGATCAGGTGCTCAAAAACAAAACCTCATGTCTTTTGGTCAGGTGACTTGCAACCATGAATAACTTTTGAAGGGAGTTATAAACCTTTATACAGTAGGGGATGAGAGATGATATTGTCTTCTCTTTCTCAATATACAACTGAGAAGACTTAAGTGGAAATGATATTAGTAAAGAGCTCCCCGTGAGATGTAGAATGGTTCAGGAAAAATTGGAGCTTTGCTTCAGGGTGATAGGTCTTCAGTTTTTATCAACCTTGACCAGAAAGTATCCAGGAACTTCTTGACAGATGGATTTGTTATTGTACTTTGAAGTGTCTTTGAGTGTTGAAGAAGGAAGACTCTTGATCTTGATTTGGTGTTCTTCTACTTCAGATAGCTGATGTTCTTCTAGTCTAGGGCTTCTTTTCTATATCAGAGTTCTCTATCTTTTTATCAGAGTTCTATCAAGAGATAACAACAGAGAATTCCGAGTTGTAGACTGACTAACTGTGAATCTATGTTGTCTGTCTATCTCTGTATGTCTGTGTATATGTCTGTCTAGGAAAGAAGAGGAAATTTCTTTTCTATTTCCTGTCAAGAAATTCTATTTCGAAATTTGAATTCCTCTGCATTAATTGTTGACAGCCTTGAAAATAAACTGTATTGATTTATTTCCCCAACTGTCCTATGGAAAAATGACAAGCAATAAACTTGGAGAAGACCATAATAAATGCTCTGTCTAACGGTTATTTTTAGCATTGATTACTCAGGAATTATTGCAATAACTAAGTCTGGATTTGTCGAACAGAGAACTGAAATTGTCGAGCTAAGTCCACAGTTCGTCCAGCTGACAAGCTGTGTTCGTCGACCAGATAGCTTCTGTTTGTTGATCTGAGATACAAGATCGTCGAGCAGAGAGTAGAACTGTATTGATTAGAAACTTGGACAATTCTGTGTATGGAGTTCGTCGAGCTGATAACTGGTTTCCTCGACTGAAGTTCAGCAAAGTATTTCTGGACTTAGAATATTTTAGATGCTTCGGCAATAAAGTGTTGAAGTGAAGTATCCAGAAGTCGTCGACCTGAGAATTTATTTCATCGAGCTGAGTCCACTAACTGCTGCTTCATAACTCTTGCCAAAGTGGTCAAAGTTCGTCGAGCTGAGAATCTTGAATTCGTCGACTGGATATGATTTTGGACTTAAGAAACTGAGAGGCTTCTAGATTAATAAGTTGAAGTAGAGAATCCAGACATCGTCGACCAGATAACTAAGTTCATCGACTGGAGTCTACAGAATAAATTCTAGACTTGGAATGCTAAAGGTAGAGTCCAAAGATCATCGACCTGAGAATCAAGTTCGTCGAGCCCAGCTCAGAGAATTTTCTCTGAGATCATCGAGCTGAGCATGACAATCGTCGACCGGAGTTCTACGAACGTCGAACTCATTTTACTGAGTCTTTGGAAATTTTCTAAGTCTTGAGTCTCTGACAGTCTGATGATGGCTGGTCCATGAGATGTTGAAACCAAGGACTTGGCATAGACTCTAGGACACAACTATGACCCTGGCTATGCAAGATGGGTCACAAGATCCTAACTTAGTGAACCTAGCCCAAATCAAACTAGGGATGCAACAATCTCCCCCTATTTGGGTGAGGTCACTAATTACAGACTCATACTAAACTAAAAATAAGCAAAGCAAGAAAGCGTATATCTGGCAGAGAGACTTAACACATGCAACAGATATATATATACACAAGCTTTGTATCAAAAATAGAAAGCAGTTATAAAACATTTCAGAAACTAAATAGTTTAGAGATCATTTCTTCTGCTTCTTTTCCTTGGGCTTCTCCTCTTTACCTTTATCTCCAGGCTTGGTAAAAATAATTTCCTTGTTGGGATCAGCAGCTTGCACCTTAGTCATTGTCATATCAGCAGCCCCTATGATTGTCAAAGATGTGGCCTTGGGCATTACTGCTTCTGGGTGCAATTTCATGTAATCATCAACATTGAAAAATTTGTTAGCCTTTTCAAACCTTTTGAGCTCTTCCTTCCTGTATTTAGACATGGTAGTATATTCTGAGAGATCCTTTACTTCAACTCTGGCTTTGTTGATCATAAAAAGGCCAAGAAGTTCTTGGAACCTGACCATCCTAGCAGTTGTTGATGTTTCTGGATCTTCAAAAGGTACAGGTGGAGAAGCAGGTCTGTTAGAGCTTTCAGCTTATTGATGTTCAGGAAATTTTTGTTGTTTTTGTTGTTGATGTTGCTGCTGTTGTTGAGGTTGGTGCTGCTTGACAGATGGATACTGTCTTTGCTGGCTGCTTCCTGAGGATGAGGACCTACCCTGATATCTTTGATAAGTTTGAAATTGGGTAGTCCTTTTAGAAGTTGTGCCTGAAGCACCAGCAGCTGGAGGAGGAGGTGGAGGAGGGTCCTTTCTATATCTATGGGTTGGTGGAGTGGAATATCTTCTTCTTCTCTTTCTCTCTTTCTGTTCATTCTTGGATAACCACATCCAAGCAGACATTCTCTTATAAGGAGTAATCTTCTGGAGGATGTAGTAAGGAGTATCATTTACTGGATTGAGCTTTGGAGCAGGAGGAGGAGGTGCTTTCCTTTTCTTAGATACTTTCTTCTTCTTTGGATCCTCATTTGAATCTTCATCTTCATCATGATCGTCATCTGCAGACTCTTGAGAATTATCATATAGATCATTCAAAGCTTTAACGGCCTCAACAAAAATAATAGGTTTCTCAGTCTGAGATGGAGCTGGAGGAGAAACTGTAATTGGATCTGGAGTTGGAGAGCTGTCTATGACCGTGCTTTCAGCAACTGCCTTATTCTCTTCTTCAATATCAGCCAAGATCAAAGCATCAAGATCTGGCATAGGAGAGTCATACATTACAAAGCTTGGTGCAAAAAAGGTTTTTGGAGGGGATGGAATGACTGTAAGCTCTGGAGCAGCAAAACTGTCTTTGAGTTGCTTGGCAGCTGTAGGACTTATAGGAGAAGAATAGGGAACAATAGCCAAAGATGACAAAGTATAGTGTGCTGGAAGATAGCTCAAATAAGCTATATCAAAAATTCTCAAAAGAGTTTCCAAATCTACTGTGGGATTAATAATAAAATCACCAGTAGTTTTTATTTCTTCTGGTACTGACTCATCTATATCCATGTTAGTTTCAATAAAATGAATAAAATCAATTAAATCTAGCTCAGCATCTGCATCTGCTGGTACTTCTGATGGAACTACTGCAGCTGTTCCTACTGCTATGTATGCTGCTGCATCTGCTACTGGTTCTGCTGCAACCTTTCATCAAGCATCTCCACCTGCCTAATTTAAGTGGGAACTGGAGCCAGGCCCCGTAATGAAGAGGGGGAAGCAGTGAATGCAGAAATTTGGGAAGAGAGGGAAGATATAGAAGTAGCAAGAGGTGTAATGGCCTCTACTATTATTATTTTGAGGAGGGGTGTGATGAGGGCAATGACAGAAGAAATTGTGGAGGGGTCCAATGGTGGAGTTGCAGAAGGTGTTCCATAAGGTGGTTGAGTGGAGACAGATGGAGGGATGGTATTAGTTGGTGGGGTTGGAGGAGGAGTATCCGACATTTGGACATCCTGTATGGATTGATTTGGATGAGAAGGAGTAGTGGGAGGAGATGACAGTAGATTGAAAGATGGTATGGAGGACAAATGTGATGTAAGAGGAGATGGAGGTGGTGTTGGAGAAGGGGAGGGTTGATGATATTCCTGAATAGGGGAAGAGGGGATGTTAGTAAGTCTAGAAGTTGATTTTGAATCCATAGTATCTGGGAACAACAGCTGCCAGCTGCAATGTATTCTGCCTCAGTAGTTGAGGTAGACACAGATGACTGTTTCTTACAAAACCATGACACTAATCTCATACCCAGGAATTGGCAGGTTCCTGAAGTCCTTTTTCTGTCCACCCTGCATCCAGCAAAATCAACATCTGAGTATCCAGTTAACTCAAATTCTGATTCTGTAGGATACCATAGGCCTAGACTTGGGCAACTCTTTATATATCTCAAAATTCTTTTTAATAAAATTAGATGAGATTCTTTAGGGTTCACTTGGAACCTAGCACAAAGGCATGTGACAAACATGATATCATGTCTGCTAACTATAAGATATAATAGGGACCCAACAATGCCCCTATATAATTTCTGGTCAACAGGTTTTCCATGTGGATCAGAGTCTATTACAGCATTTGTAGTCATAGGTGTTTTCTTTGCTAAGGCATCAGCCATCCCAAACTTTTTGATAAGCTCTTTTGCATATTTATCTTGGGAGATAAAGATGCCATCAGGGAGTTGCTTCAGCTGGAGACCAAGGAAGTAGGAGCGCTCACCCATGCTACTCATTTCAAATTTAGAATGCATGAGATCAGAGAACCTCTTGCATAATTTGGAATCAGTAGACCCAAATATGATGTCATCCACATATATTTGTACTAGCAATGTTTGGTACTTATGATGTCTTGTGAAAAGTGTCTTATCTACTATGCCTCTAATGAACTTATGCTCTATCAAAAAGCTATCTAAGGTCTCATACCAAGCTCTTGGAGCTTGCTTTAGACCATAGAGGGATTTATGTAATTTAAAAACATGATAAGGGTGAGTTGGAGAAATAAACCTGGAGGTTGTTCAACATAAACCTCTTCTTTTAGTACTTCATTCAGAAAAACACTCTTCACATCCATCTGGTACACCTTGAATTTCTTGTGTGCAGCATAGGACAAAAATATTCCGATGGCCTCTAACCTTGCAACTGGTACAAAGGTTTGATCATAATCTATGCTTTCTTCCTGCCTGTATCCTTGAGCAATATGCCTAGCCTTGTTCCTCACTATTGTACCTTGGGCATCTAGTTTATTTTTGTATACCCATTTGGTTCCAATGACTGGGTAGTCCTAGGGTCTTGGAACCAAATCCCAAACTCTACATCTCTCAAACTGGTTGAGTTCCTCTTGCATTGCAACGATCCAGTGGGGATCCTGCTCAGCATCCTTTTTGGATTGAGATTCAACCTGAGAGAGAAAACAGGCATGCATAAAATCTTGGTTGAGTTGATGCATTGTCTGTACACCAACTGATATGTCTCCAATCACTTGAGATCTAGGGTGATCCCTTAGTGTAAGAAGATCATTTGGTGGAGTTGGTACAGCAACAACATTTTGAATTAATTCCTCTTGTGGAATTGAGTTTGCTGTTGAGGGAAATTCAATTCCTTCAGTCTTTCTTCTTCACTTTCTTCATTGAGTTTTGGAGAAGGATGTGTTGGAACCTCTTGGGTGAGGTTAAGTCCATCCAAACTCTCACACAAGTGAGGTACCTGCAAAGTGCTATTGGTAGAAATCTCTTTCTCCTTGCAAGACATGTTATTTTCATTAAATGTAACATGAATGGATTCCTCAATTTTTAAGGATGATTTATTAAAGACCCTATAAGCTTTGCTTACTTGGGAATATCCTAGAAAAATTCCCTTTTCAGCCTTAGCTTCAAACTTCCTAATGTATTTCTTGTTATTGTTATGTATATAACATACACATCCAAATTCTTTAAAGTAGTTGATTTTAGGTTTCTTCCCTTTAAGTAATTCATAGGGAGTCCTATTCTTCATTTTATGTATTAGGCTTCTGTTCAGGACAAAATTTGCAGTGTTTACAGCCTCCGCCCAAAAGGTTAGTGGCAAGTAAGCTGTAACACCCCCATCTGTCGCATGACATATAACAGAAGGTCCAGCTGGAACCCGACGACATATACCACAGACAGTCGGAAGGGATACTAAATGAATAATCAAACCAACTAATTAAGACTACTCGTCCTAATCACAGAGCATTCTAGCGGAAGATTTTAAAGTTGAAAGTACCCAAAATTAAATCCATCAATATGAATGTCCACAGCTACAACAACAGGAATGAAACCCCAAATACACAGAAAAGGGTACATGGCCTTACAAATGTTCACTTAATAAAGAGTGTTTTACATACATCGGCTCGCAGGCTGGCCACACATGATAAATATAAAAACAGCTATTCTACGGCCTTCTAGGGCCAGCACAGCAACATGGGCTCCAGCCTGCTATTTGGCGCTCGGCTCCGCAGCACCTGCAAGCACATACCACCGCATGGTGGCAAATAAAGCAACGGTCAGCTAAAAGCCGACCAAATTATAATGACCCCGCCCCTTACTCGGGACGGCGGTGCTCTTTCCCTGCATAACATTAGCACAACAATATATATAGCGCAATTATATTTCGCCACAGGTGTAGGCTCGCACGGCCAAACACCCCGTGCACTCAGGGCACATTCATGGTGAACCCTGACAAATCAGTGCATTCACCACCACCCCCAGGATGGCAACAACATGTGAGCATTTAGCCTTTCTGACCACCGTCAAAGGCTCCGACTATGCCAACGGCCAGTCCCCGTCATCGGGTCTCTCTCATCGAACCACATAGCCTAGGTCCAATTCCACTTGCCCGTTGCTCACGCCGCATGTCCAATTTAAGTCCTTTGCACGGGCCAAGCTTCTCTCGGATCCCAAATTTTTCCAAAACAATCTCATAACCCAGTTATGATCAAGGCCGGTTCCCAAACCGCCAAGTTAGCAGAACACGTTTCCGCTCAGTTTTCCGGGTGCGCCTTGAAGCTAACCTCCAAGGATCCCTGCTGCAATCTACCACGTAGAAACCCGAAAAATCCAAAGCACGGAGTCTTCTCCGGCAAAACCACATCAAATGCAACATCACCGATCCAGACAAAACACGTCCGGGTAGGCTTCACACACAATGCATATGCCCGTACTTACGATTCCGGGCTCTATATGCAACACAAGGGGGACTATTCACATCAACCCCAAGGAACACCACGCACTCACCGCACACTCGCGGGAGCGGGATTCCCTATGCAGAAAGAAAGAGCTTCAAACGCTCAAGTTGAGAATCATTACCCTTGTAGTCCGTTTCGGCGCCATGGAAAAACTAAGCAGATAGAACTCTTCGCAACGACCTTCCCTCCACGGATCCGCTCTCCGATTTCGAAACGGTGCTCCGATGCTCCGCCGGCGGCCGGAAACCTCCTTCTTCTTCCTCTTCTCTCTCACTTTGGAAGGGGAGAACTTTGGAGAGAAAATGGGGAATTAACCTCCTATTCCCGGCCTAAAATATAGCAGGGACTCATCTGAGCCGTCGGATCTAAATTAAAGAAAATGAACGGCTCGGATCTGCATAAAATTCTCCAGACTTGGGCCGAACACGGCTTGGCACACCGCCGTGTCCCAGGCCGTGTGCCTCGATCCAGGCACGATCGTCGAACTGAGAAACGTACACGGGCCAAGACACGCCCGTGTCTGACCTGACACGCCCGTGTCGGGTTCCTCGACACGCCCGTGTTCGGGGGCGTGTCACGCATAACCGCCACGGCAACGGACACGACCCATCAGGACACGGGGAGGGACACGGGTTGGCACACGCCCGTGTCGGATGACACGCCCGTGTCATCCGGCCGTGTTTCTGGCTGTGTCCTCGGGTTGAAAACGGCAAAAAAATCACTAGCCAGACACGGCCTTGGACACGCCCGTGTCCTAGGCCGTGTACCCCTACAGGCACCAAAAACCCTTTTTTCGCGACCGACTCGCACACAACTTTCGGGGCGTTACAAATCTCACCCACTTAAGGAATTTCGTTCCGAAATTAAGCAAAGGTACACAAAAGCTAAATGATACCTGAGTGGAATAACTCGGGGTATTCCTCCAACATAGCTTGCTCTCGCTCCCAAGAAAGCTCCTCACGCCCGTAATTATCCCAACGGACTTTTACCATTCGGACCTCCTTGTTGCGGAGTCGTTTGACTGCAACATCTTCAATTCGTACTGGCTTGACCCTTGTTGTTAACTCATAATCAACTGGTACCTGATTGTCCGTAACAATCTGCGAAGGCTCTTGCACTGCCTTACGCAACACCGATACGTGGAATACATCATGCAGCCCACTCAACTCCGTCGACAGCTTCAACCTATACCCCGCCTCGCCAACATGCTCCAGGATTTCAAATGGTCCAAGGTATCTCGTACTCAGCTTCTTCAAGCGTCGAATCCGCGATACACCCTTGAACGGCTTGATCTTTAAATACACCATATCGCCGACGTTGAACTCCACATTTCTATGTTTGGCATTGTAATACTTTAACTGTCTATCCTGAGCAATCTTCAGCCTTTCCTGAATTGTCCGTATCATTGAAGTGGCATCTTCCACCGCTTGACGTTTATACAACTTCGATTCGCCTGCCTCCAACCAAGACAACGACGTGCGACACTTCCTCCCGTACAAGGCTTCGAAAGGCGCCATTCCAATACTTGCCTGAAAGCTATTGTTGTAAGCAAACTCCACCATGTACAGATGATCCTCCCAATTCTTCCCGAAATCTAGGACGCACATGCGAAGCATGTCCTCCATAGTCCTGTTAACTCTCTCGGTTTGGCCATCTGTCTACGGGTGAAAGGCTGTGCTGAACTTTATCTTAGTACCCAACAGACCATGCACCAACCTCCAGTCATTTGACATGAAGCGTCCATCACGATCACTAACAATACTGCGAGGCACACCATGCAATCGTACAATACTATCCACGTAGAGTTTGGCTAACTTTTCCACTGGATCCTCCTTTCTCACTGGGATAAAGTGCGACACCTTTGTCAATCTATCTACGACCACCCAAATGGCGTCGTTTCCCTTCTGCAACTTCGGCAAACCGTGCGCGAAATCCATAGATATGTCGTCAAACTTCCATTCTAGGATAGGAAGGGATTTCAAGAAACCTCCGGGCTTCTGGCTTTTCGCCTTCACCAATGCACAAGTACGACACTTGGCCACATAAAGTGCCACATCCCTCTTCAAACACGGCCACCAGAATAATTTCTTCATGTCTCTATACATCTTCGTGCTTCCCGGGTGGATTGAGTACTTGGTATGATGAGCCTCATACATCAACTCCTCCTGAATATTATCCGCACTAGGAACGCATAGACGACTGTCCTTCCTTAGCAACCCATCTTCAACCACAGACTGGGAATTTGACCCATCCAAAGATTCATCCAAGATTTGCTTCATGCTTCTATCCTGAACCAAAGCCCGCCGAACTCTATCCGCTAGGTCACACTGTACCTCTGTCCAAAACAGTTTCGCCTCGGCAATAGACTGCTTATCGACACAAGATATCTCCAATACCTCCAACTCTTGGACCAATCTCTCATCATATACTGATAACCAATTGGATTGTGTGGGAATCTTACGACTCAACGCATCCGCCACTGCATTTCCATTCCCAGGCACATAGTGTATCTTGAAGGTGTAGTCCCCTAAGAACTCCATCCACCTCCTCTGCCTCATGTTCAGATCCTTTTGGTCCAATAGGTACTTCAAACTTTTATGATCGGAGTAAATATCGACCTTCACACCGTACAGATAGTGCCTCCAAAGCTTTAGAGCAAATATCACTGCCGCTAACTCTAAGTCGTGGACCGGATAATTCCTCTCATGAACCTTCAGTTGTCGTGAACCATAAGCTATCACTCTCCCATGCTGTAGTAGGACACATCCCAAACCACTGCCCGAAGCATCACTATAGATCTCGAATCCTTCGGTTCCACTTGGCGAACATAAAATGGGCTCCGTGGTCAATCGCCTCTTCAATTCTTCAAAAGCCTGTTCGCACTCCGAAGACCACACAAACTTCTGATCCTTTCTTGTCAACGTCGTGAGTGGTAGTGCTATCCGCGAGAAGTTCTCTACGAAGCGCCTGTAGTAGCCAGCAAGCCCCAGAAAACTCCGGACTTCTGACACCGTAGTCAAAGTAGGCCACTCCCGTATCGCCACTATCTTTGCCGGATCCACAGCTATTCCTTCTCCACTAACAACATGACCAAGGAACGCTATCGAGGATAACCAGAATTCACACTTAGAGAACTTTGCATACAACTGACTTTTCCTCAATGTCTCCAACACCATGTGTAAATGCTTGTAATGATCCTCCTCGCACCGCGAATACACCAGAATATCATCGATGAATACTATCACGAAATGGTCCAGGTATTCTCTGAACGTCCTATTCATCAGATTCATAAACACGGATGGCGCATTTGTCAACCCAAACGGCATAACCGTGAACTCGTAATGCCCAAACCGCGTACGGAATGCTGTCTTTGGGATGTCGCTCTCCCTTATCCTCAACTGATAGTAACCGGACTTCAAATATAACTTCGAATATACAGTTGACCCAACCAACTGATCAAATAGATCGTCAATCCTCGGGATTGGATATTTGTTCTTCTCCGTAAGTTTGTTCAATTCCAGATAATCGATACAAAGCCGCAAGCTCCCATCTTTCTTCTTGACAAAGAGAACTGGTGCGCTCCAAGGCGATGAACTTGGACGCACATAACCTTGCTCTAGCAACTCTTGCAGTTGCACCTTCAACTCTGCCATTTCTCTTGGGGCTATCCGATAGGGGGAGCGTGACACCGATTTGGCACCCGGTACCAGCTCTATAGTAAAGTCTATCTCCCGCTGAGGAGGGGCTCCTGGGAGATCATCTGGGAACACATCAGGATACTTAGACACAACTGGGATGCTGACCAAACTAGGCTTAGACATCGAAGTCTGCACTAGAGTGACATATAGTTCTGCCCCAGATCGAACTGCCTTGAATATCTGAAGGGCCGACATCAGAACTTTCCCTGACCCCTTCATGCCCGCAAAAGTAGTCTCCCGATCAGTGTCCAGACCCAACTTGACTTCTTTACGGTTGCAATCAATACATGCACTTTGCTCCGACAGCCAATCCATACCGAAAATTACATCGAACTCCACCAACGGTAGAACCAACGCCCGCAAATCAAACTCCCGGTCCCCAATCCGAATCTTCACAACATAAACCCTATCCGCACGCATTGAGCACCCATTAGGCAACAACACATCCAACTTGTTTTCTGCCATCGAGAACGGAACTCCGATGCGCGATATAAACTTTTCAAACAAGAAGGAATGTGATGCTCCCATATCAAAAAGGGCTCTCGCCGGAAACCCAAAGATTAACACAAAGCCTAGCACTGACAAACGTAAGCTAACAAATCCAAAGGTAACAACTATAAAAGTTAAACCACTATAATTTAACTCATACCTGTCACCACGTCTGCTTGCTTAATGGCCTCCTGCAGACCAAGGTTGTAGACTCTAGGCTTGGCTGGAGCATGATGGGATGCGGTTGACTCCACCGCCTTCCCTTTCTCCTCATAAGTCGCTCTAGGTCTCCTCTCGGACTTTGAACGTCCGCTCTAACACTCCCGAGCAAATTGCCCCGTCTTCCCGCAGTTGTAGCAAGCTCTGGGGACTCAACTTGTAGTTGGCCCCGATGCATCAGCTGAAGGGGCTGAGTTCGAAGTCCTCCGCTTCTTGTTCCATCTGCGGAAACCTGTCTTGTTACTTGGCACCTTGAACTCGGTCTTCCTTTCTCCTGGGTCCCTCTTCTCTTGAACTTTCTTCGCAACCTTTTCCAATGATCGGGCCGAATTGACCAAGGCTAGGAAGCCCTGCGCCTTAGGCCCAACAAGGAGTAACTGTAAATCGCCGCGAAGGACCTCATATAATCGGTTGGTCTTCCTCTCTTCTTCTGAAAACATAGCACCAGCATAACGACCCAACCGTGTGAACTCATGCAGATATTCGTCCACGCTTCTGGATCCCTGAGTCAACCCAAGAAATTGATTCTCCATCTCCAACTTCTGAGCAGAAGGTACAAATCTGGCTAGGAACAATCTTGAAAATTCCTCCATCGGCACATCCGCAAGTTGCCTTCCCACTAGAAGATGAAACTCCACCTTGTCCCACCACAGCCTCGCTTCACCTTCCAAAAGAAAAGTCGCTATGGTGGTCTTCTGCCACTCCTCAGTTATTGTGGCCGTCAAGACCCTCTTTATGGAAGAGAGCCAGTCCTAAGCTTGAGTTGGCATTCCAACCCCATTAAACCTCGGAGGATTAAAGCCCATCACATACTTCAGCTGCCTTTCTGTATTTCTCCTCGGCTCTACTAACTCAACTGTTGCGCGTTCCACCACTCTCGGCTCTACCGCCCTAACCGGTTCTTGATCATTCGCAGGAGGTGCGCGATGCATTTGCCCTGCAGGTTGGGCATTTATCATTGCGAACACTGCTTCAGCCACCATCCTGATGGTTTCTGCTGAAGGAGGTGTAGCAGGATCGTTCCTTGGTGCACTACTTTCTGCTGATTGTGGACTCTCTAACTGACCAGCACCGCTCCTAGCTTCCTAAATTAGCAAAGACACACGATTAGACAACAAACAAATTGCTAAAAGCAATCATTGGAACACTCAGGTTCCACCAAACAAGTGTATTTTCATTCCTAAGTGGACATTCATGGGTTCTTTTTGATGTTATAATGATGACGCACACATGTGCTCACCACCCCTTAAAAGAATTCACCCACGAATTCATTTAAGCTTGACCGTAACCAGAAGTCTGATACCAAACTGTAACACCTCCATCTGTCGCATGGCATATAACAGAAGGTCCAGCTGGAAACCGACGCCATATACCACAGACAGTCGGAAGGGATACTAAATGAATAATCAAACCAACTAATTAAGACTACTCGTCCTAATCACAGAGCATTCTAGCGGAAGATTTTAAAGTTGAAAGCACCCAAAATTAAATCCATCAATATGAATGTCCACAACTACAACAACAGGAATGAAACCCCAAATACACAGAAAAGGGTACATGGCCTTATGACCTTACAAATGTTCACTTAATAAATAGTGTTTTACATACATCGGCTTGCAGGCCAGCCACACATGATAAATATAAAAACAGCTATTCTACGGCCTTCTAGGGCCAGCACAGCAACATGGGCTCCAGCCGGCTATTTGGCGCTCGGCTCCGCAGCACCTGCAAGCACATACCACCGCACGGTGGCAAATAAAGCAACGGTCAGCTAAAAGCCGACCAAATTATAAAGACCCCGCCCCTTACTCGGGACGGCGGTGCTCTTTTCCTGCATAATAATAGCACAACAATATATATATCGCAATTATATTTCGCCACAGGTGTAGGCTCGCACGGCCAAACACCCCGTGCACTCAGGGCACATTCATGGTGAACCCTGACAAATCAGTGCATTCACCACCACCCCCAGGATGGCAACAACATGTGAGCATTTAGCCTTTCTGACCACCGTCTAAGGCTCCGACTATACCAACGGCCAGTCCCCATCATCGGGTCTCTCGCACCGAACCACATAGCCTAGGTCCAATTCCACTTGCACGTTGCTCACGCCGCATGTCCAATTTAATTCCTTTTCGCGGGCCAAGCTTCTCTCGGATCCCAAATTTTCAAAAACAATCTCATAACCCAGTTATGATCAAGGCCGGTTCCCAGACCGCCAAGTTAGTAGAACATGTTTCCGCTCAGTTTTCTTGGTGCGCCTTGAAGCTAACCTCCAAGGATCCCTGCTGCAATCTACCACGTAGAAACCCGAAAAATCCAAAGCACGGAGTCTTCTCCGGCAAAACCACATCAAATGCAACATCACCGATCTAGACAAAACACGTCCGGGTAGGCTTCACACACAATGTCTATGCCCATACTTACGATTCTAGGCTCTATATGCAACACAAGGGGGACTATTCACATCAACCCCAAGGAACACCATGCACTCACCGCACACTCGCGGGAGCGGGATTCCCTATGCAGAAAGAAAGAGCTTCAAACGCTCAAGTTGAGAATCGTTACACTTATAGTCCGTTTCGGCGCCATGGAAAAACTACGCGGATAGAACTCTTCGCAACGACCTTCCCTCCATGGATCCGCTCTCCGATTTCGAAACGGTGCTCCGATGCTCCGCCGGTGGCCGGAAACCTCCTTCTTCTTCCTCTTCTCTCTCACTTTGGAAGGGGAGAACTTTGGAGAGAAAATGGGGAATTAACCTCCTATTCCCGGCCTAAAATAAAGCAGGGACTCATCTGAGCCGTCGGATCTAAATTAAAGAAAATGAAGGGCTCGGATCTGCACAAAATTCTCCAGACCTGGGCCGAACACGGCTTGGCACACGGCCGTGTCCCAGACCGTGTGCCTCGATCCAGGCACGATCGTCGAACTAAGAAACGCACACGGGCCAAGACACGACCGTGTCTAACCTGACACGCCCGTGTCGGGTTCCTCGACATGCCCGTGTTTGGGGGCGTGTCACGCATAACTGCCACGACAACGGACATGACCCATCAGGACACGGGTAGGAACACGGGTTGGCACACGCCCGTGTCGGATAACACGCCCGTGTCATCCGGCCGTGTTTCTGGCCGTGTCCTTCTCGGGTTGAAAACGGCCAAAAAATCACCAGCCAGACACGGCCTTGGACACGCCCGTGTCCTAGGCCGTGTACCCCTGTAGGCACCAAAAACCCTTTTTTCACGACCGACTCGCACACAACTTTCGGGGCGTTACATAAGCATCTACAAATAATGAACCTGCAGCATTAATTAGGGTCCTATTTTTCCTTTCAGCTACCCCATTTTGTTCGGGAGTTCTAGGAGCTGAGAAGCAGTGCCTGATACCTTCCTTCTCACAGAACTAATGCATATGAAGAGACTCAAACTCTGTACCATGATCACTTCTGATTAATGTAATATGAGTAGAGTACTCAATCTGTATGGTCCTGAGAAAATCAGTAAGAACCTTAAAGGTATCTGACTTAGATCTCAGAAAGGACACCGAAGTGAACCTTGAGAAGTCATCTACAATAACTAAGGTGTAGGATTTCCTCCTAGGTTTTGTACAGCATTGGGTCCAAAGAGATCCATGTGTAGCAAATACAAAATCCTAAATAAATCACTTTTATTTACTGATTTAAATCTGGATTTAGTTTGCTTTCCTAGTTGACAAGCCCTGCAAAGTCCTTCCTTATTGTAGGGACCAGAATGTAAGCCTCTTACAAGACTGTCTTTTGACAACCTAGGAATGTTTTTCAGGTAAACATGTTCTAGACTTTTATGCGACAACTCATTTTGATTGCAAACAATATTAAGCAAACAAATGTCTGATTTTGACAGAAAGAAAATCAACTAAGTATATGTTTCCTTGCATATTTCCAATTAAATCTTTTTGGTTTTCTTTATTAGAAATAATGCAAGAAGTTGAGTTGAAATATACCTGATAACCTTCATCACATAATCTGTAATGCCCCCGGCTTTTCGGCGATTGTGTAATCTTCGTTGGTATTACGTTGGCGTATTTTTGGCCTTTGTCGCTGTTAGAGCATGGTCTTCGCTCTTTAAGCCTTTTCGTGGCTTGTTTGGTAGCCAGGTTGCAAGATTCCCTAGCAAGCTAGAGTCTGTTTTGGCGACTCGGTGGTGCCTCTTCGGGAATGCTTGTGTTTTGGCTTCGGGCAAGGTTAGCCCGAGTTTTATTTATCAAATGATGATTTCGACTGCGCCACTAGATTCGTAGCGTTGGTAGTTAGCTACAGCATGAATGTCATTAAATTCCGAGATAGTTTGCTCGAGCTCGGATTATTTTGCTCGGGAATAGCATGGCTAAGAAGTTGTTGTAACAGATGAATATGCGGTTATAACATATTGGTTGTTGGTTTCCTCCCTATGTGCAATTCATGGATAAAAATTCTGATAGAGGGGAGGGTTGTAAAATGTCAAAATTGTGGAGTTGGCACAAAAACAATTGTGTGACACGGCCTGGGACACGGGCGTGTCCTAGTGCGTGTCCAGCTCGGGTTGAGCAGTTGGCCGCGTGGTCGACGAATTTTCGGTCGATGAAGTTTTCGGGAGGTCACGCCCGGTGGCACAGGTGGGACATAGGGCGTGACGACGGGCGTGTCTTTCTCCGATCGACGATCTTCGCTCGACGATTGTCGAGTGTCGAGAGGAGGGGTACACAGCCTGTGACACGGGCGTGTCACAGGGCATCTCCCGCTGTGTCGATGAACTTCGCTCGACGAAGTTCGCTCGACGAGTGTCGAGTCACGGGTTACACGCCCTGAGTCATGGGCGTGACTGTGCCAATACGGGCGTGTACCTTGGCCGTGTTCATTCTAGATAAGCCCGAATGGTCGGTTTTTGTGTCGCTTAAGGTACATTCCCTGTGACACGGGCGTGTCATAGGGCGTATCAGGACCGAATAGCGATTGTTTCAGATATTTTCAGCCATTCAGTCTCCTTATTTTGGATCTAAGGGACCAGATTTCTTCCCTGTTGTAATAAGGCCGAGAATGAGCATTTCTCCTTCTCATTCCCCATTTCCAAGAGAGAGAGAGAGAGAGAGAGAGAGAGACAAGGGAAGGAAAGGAAGGAGAAATCAGCTGCTCTCGCCTAGATTTTTTGCTCCTTAGGTAACGTTTCCTTGCATTTGGGCTACGGTAAACGCTATGGGCTGTCAAAGTTCTCAGTTTTTCCCTATTTTGTTTACCTCAGGTTTTGCGGTGTTATGGATGATCTTACCTAGCTGTGCTAAAGCTGAGAAAGCGGCTGTTGTGCCATGACGGTTGAGGCAAGTGGTGCTCTTTGCCCTTGCCAAGTTTGTCTTTACTATTCCTTATTGAAGTTAGGGTTGCTGATTTTTACGTTCATAAACTATGGCTAGTTGTGTGATAGATTCCTTATAGATGTTAGGATTGCTGATTCTGTGCCCAAACTATGGCTGGAGGTGGGACTACACTTGATTATGGAAGTGTATTCTAGTTAGGAATAGTTGTAGCAGGGTAGAAAAAAGAAAGTACAAAGCTTGTTTGTTGTAGCTCTGTATCGAAAATGTCGCATGGTTGCTTAGGACGGAATTTTAGGTTTTGTGGCTAAGTCTTTTGACGTTGAGTGAGTATAACTCGCTCAATGCGGCGTTAAGTCGACTCGTTGTCGTTTTCCTTAGGCTGGTATTTTCTCCTGCGTTGTATTAAGATGGGGTATGTCGGGTTGTTGGTGTTTCTTGGCTAGGTTTGACGGCTGAATCGTGAGTTGTGGCAGGTGGCTTGGATTGATTGCTCTGTGAGGGGTGATGTGGTGTAAAGCCTTGGTGGCACCGTTTTGGCCCGGGACGGGCTGGTTTTATTGTTGGTGTAGAGCACCATTTTGGCCCCGATTTGGGCTGGTTTTGTTTTATGGTCTATGGTACCATTTTGTCCCCGATTTGAGCTGGTTTTGTGGTTGTGTAACACCTTAGGGCTGCCACCGTTGAACCCTTGAGTATTTATGGCTTGACCACTTGCTAATAATTCACAAGTAGTTCGTTCCTTTGTTATTTTGGCATATGCTTACCTTGTTTCTCCTGCAGATTTTAGCAGGGTATGTTGATTCTCTCTCGCACTTGGTGCATTTGATCCGGCCTTGGGCAGTGTGTTAACTTTGTTATTCTTTTCAGTTCCCTTTTGCTCATTGTATAGCATTTGATGTGGGGTTGGTAAGCTCTCTTTTATTACTTATGGATCTAATGCTCCGTTTTTTTTCCTGATATACTTGCTGATGTATTCTTTCTTTGAATGCCTCAGATTCAGGTTGTAGCCGATTGAGCGGCTAGTGTTTTGGTGGAGCTTGCTTGTGGCCTCCGGGGTAGCTGAGGTTGCTATTCCTCTATTTGGCAAGGTAGTTTTCTTCTTTTGTATAGACATACATACTCACCAGTGAGTTCGTGTCAGGTTGTTGACCCCCACGGGTGGCTTACTTTTGATAATTAAATATGAAATGAGTACTGCTAGTTTTGCCTTGTTTGACAGTTGTTTAATTGCTTCTGGGAATGTTTTATGTTATGTTGCATTTAGGTATTTTAAACCCTATACATCTTACTATATGTATCTCATGCATAAAATCTTTATAAAACTCAATCCTTAATTTCCAAAATGACGTAAAAGCTATATTTTATACTACGATAAATCTAGAGTCATGTTTTCAATAAGATGTTCCTTGGGGACACTTATGCTCATGAAGGAAGTCAAATTAACTAAACCAAAGTATTTTCCGCTACGTATAAATATATTTTAATTATGGACTTGCTGATCCACGGTGCCGAGGGATATGGCCATCAAACTGAACTGGTTTTCATTCATATTAACCGATGATTTTATCCAAAGAACTAGAGTCTGGGGTTTTGCCTGAGCGCGTGCAATTATCCCCTACACGGCATGGCATCATAACATGTATTTTCTCTTGCTCTGATATTATTTAAATGTTTGAGAAAATGCAGGTTGTGACAGTTGGTATCAGAGGGAGGTTTGCTTGACAATTGGTCGGGCAACCTTTATTTGTTAGTGTGAGTTGTTTGCATCATACCATACACACACCGAGGTGTCATCAATACGTCTTGGCTGAAGCATGAACTCTACACTCATAAGCATGACAAGAAGTATCTGGGGCATATTATGTAGTATGGGATACATCATATGTGTCTGGATATGGATCCACCATAGGTGGCAACATGTGAGGGTTATGTAGTATGAGATGCATATCCTCACCACATGGCTGCGACTAGCACATTTTCTTTTTTCATTGCATGTACTGTTATATACTATGGGATGCATAACATTGCATGTGTACGCCACTCATATCATGCATTAAGGCCTTTTTATAATGCATAACATTGCATGAGCACAACGTTCCAAGCTAAAGGTTTACATGATGACAAATGTACACACATGGTTTTGAGTCAAAAAATAGAACTATAAAATTCATGCATTTATGGTCTAGGCACATGAGTTAGTGTGATGAGGGTGACTCATCGTAGGTTAGGCATAACATCATCATTGAAAAAAACAAAAACCCCAGAGCAAGTTAGCAGTTGAAGTTCATATGTCAGTATGTGTGTCTGTACCGGGTTGTTTTCGACTCGCAGTTGGGGCTAGGTCTTGATTCGTGCTAATTCGATTATAGGATGTCGAAGTGTCCTGTGATGAGGCAGACTTCCCAGTCTGAGGGCGAGTCTTCGGGTGCCTAGAATAATGCAATGATGGAGAGTCTGCGACATAGTAATGAGGCCTTGGCAAGGCAGATGGTGGATGTGCAGTCTCAGATCCAGTCTATATTTTCCATGGTGTCTGGGCTAGCTCTGAGGGTACAGAACCCTACTGTAGGTTCAGCTGTTCCTCCCCCTCCTACTCCTATGGTTCCTCCCATAGTGGTTCCACCCGAGATGACATTTATCTCCCAGTTTCAGCTACTTGGACCACCTACTTATGATGGAAAAGCGGATTTTATGGTGTTGGATGATTGGTTGATAGCAATTGAGGAGTTGTTTTCCTACACTGGCGTCACTGATGATCAAAGAGTGATGATCGCTGCATATCAGCTTAATGGGTTAGCAAAGAGTTGGTGGTTGCGAGAAATGGAGAGCTTGATTGAGGATGCTCTTGGGAGTCTTTTAAGGGGATGCTCCTAAGGAAGTTTTTACCCTCGGACGAACTGGACCGTTTCATGAACGAGTTTTTACATCTGAAGCAGAGGCAGCTCACGGTTAGTGAGTATGAGATCGAGTTCAGCAAACTGAGTCGATTTGTCCCCGACATGTTAACTTCCTAGGTGGATCGAGTTAAGCGTTTTCTTGGTGGCCTAAGAAATGATGTACAACAGTTAGCAAGTGTGTATGGAGCGGCAAGCTATGCTGGCGTAGTGGAAGCTACTTTGAGAGTTGAGGCAATTGAAAATGCTAAGAAAAGAGGGCAGTGGATGAGGAAAGATAATAGAAAGCTAGTGGAAGGGAAGAGCCCTCAGGTGCCTGAAGCTGCTTCAAGGAAGAAGAGCAAAGAGGTTTGTAGCTTCAGTGGCCGGTCAGTCCACCCCTTTGAGAGATGTTTCAAGAGGATAGGAGCTCAGAAGAAAGAGCAGGTTCATGCGATTCAGGGTGCCCCTAAGAGGGACTAGCAGTGCACTTCATGCATGAGGAAGGGGCATGATGTTGGTCGTTGCTTGTCAAAAGATAAAGTTTGCTATCAGTGTGGACAAAAGAGGCACATCAAGACACAGTGCCCGCAGTTCCAGCTTATGCTTCAGCCTGTGCCACTCCAGGCATTGCCAACGCCTCAGCAATTGGATAAAGGCAAAGAAAAGCTGAACATGATTTCTTTTGAGGACGCTCAGACTTCGACTCAAGTTGTATCAGGTTAGACTTTCTCCCTAGTTCTAATGGTTTAGTTCGTAATGATAGCTTTACCAATTGTTTTCTTAGATACGTGTGCACCTTTCAAGGAAAATTTAAGGTAAAGAACCGTTGGGCGCGTGTTCTTTTCGACTTTGGCACTACCCACTCATTTGTGGCTAGAGCCTTCGTGGTCCTGTACTGTTTGGAACCAGATCGAGTGGGGGATTCTTTTTGCGTCAAGTTCTCTTCTAGTGATTCTGTGTTTTCAGACTGGGGCATTTTGGATTGCCCGATTATCTTGGGGGATTTCTTAGCTAAGGCAGATCTGAAGGAAATTGACTTGGAAGACTTTGATGTTATCTTAGGCATGGATTGGTTGTCGAGGTATGATGCTGTGATCCAGTTCAAGGGTAAATGCTTGGACTTCAGAAAGGACGACAGTCAGCCTGGGAGTGTTTATGGTGATTCGCGCCAGGATTCTCCAGCTATTTTCGTAGTATGTGCTCGAAAGTTGCTAGTTTCCTACGGTAGAAAGCGCGACATGGGAATTAGAGTCGGCTTTGAGGGAGGCTCACCCTCATCTGTTTCCTTAAGTTTATCTGGTATGGTTTCTTCCATTTACCTCTTTGGTTGTTATGTTCCTTCTTTGGTAGAAATGCTGTGTATAAAGTTTCGAGGCGAAACTTTCTTTTAGGGGGAGTGACTGTAACACCCCAAGTGTTTCGGCGATTGTGTAATCTTCGTTGGCGTTACGTTGGCGTATTTTTGGCCTTTGCCGCTGTTAGAGCGTGGTCTTCTCCCTTTAAGCCTTTTCGTGGCTTGTTTGGAAGCCAGGTTGCAAGATTCCCTAGTAAGCCGGAGTCTGTTTTGGTGACTCGGTCGTGCCTCTTCGGGAATGATTGTGTTTTTGCTTCGGTCAAGGTTAGCCCGAGTTTTGTTTGTCGAATGATGATTTTGACTATGCCACTAGATTCGTAGCGTGGGTAGTTAGCTATGGCATGAATATCGTTAAATTCCGAGATAGTTTGCTCGAGCTTGGATTATTTTGCTCGGGAATAGCATGGCTAAGAAGTTGTTGTAACAGATGAATATGAGGTTATAACATATTGGTTGCTGGTTTCCTCCCTATGTGCATGCAATGGATGAACGAAAATTATGATAGAGGGGAGGGTTGTAAAATGTCAAAATTGTGGAGTTGGCACAAAAAACTTGTGTGACACGGCCGGGAACACAGGCGTGTCCCAGGGTGTGTCCAGCTCGGGTTGAGCAGTTGGCCGCGTAGTCGACAAATTTTCGGTCGACGAAGTTTTCGGGAGGTCACGCCAGGTGACACGGGCGTGACATAGGGAGTGACGGAGGGCGTGTCTTTCTCTGGTCGACGATCTTCGCTCGACGATTGTCGAGTGTCGAGAGGAGGGGTACACGGCCTGTGACATGGGCGTATCACAGGGCGTGTCACGCTGTGTCGACGAACTTCGCTCGACGAAGTTTGCTGGACGAGTGTCGAGTCACGGGTTACATGCCCTGAGTCACGGGCGTGACTGGGCTAACACGGGCATGTACCCTGGCCGTGTTCATTCTGGATAAGCCCGAATGGTCGGTTTGTGTGTCGCCCATGTCACAGTGCGTGTCAGGGCCAAATAGGGATTGTTTCAGATATTTTCAGCCGTTCAGTCTCCTTATTTTGGATCTAAGGGACCATATTTCTTCCCTTTTGTAATAAGGCCGAGAATGAGCATTTCTCCTTCTCATTCCCCATTTCCAAGAGAGAGAGAGGACAATGGAAGGAAAGGAAGGAGAAATTAGATGTTATCACCTAGATTTTTTTGCTCCTTAGGTAACGTTTCCTTGCTTTTAGGCTAGGGTAAACGCTATGAGATGTCAAAGTTCTCAGTTTTTCCCTATTTTGTTAACCTCGGGTTTTGCGTTTTATGGATGATCTTACCTTGCTGTGCTAAAGCTGAGAAAGCGGCTGTTGTGCCTTGAAGGTTGAGGCAAGTGGTGCTCTTTGTCCTTGCCAAGTTTGCCTTTACTATTCCTTGTTGAAGTTAGGGTTGCTGATTTTTACGTTCATAAACTATGGCTAGTTGTGTGATAGATTCCTTATAGAAGTTAGGATTGCTGATTTTGTGCCCAAACTATGGCTGGAGGTGGGACTCGACTTCATTAAGGAAGTGTATTCTAGCTTAGGAATAGTTGTAGCCAGGTAGAAATCAGAAAGTAGAAAGCTTGTTTGTTGTAGATCTGTATCAAAAACATCGCGTGGTTGCTTAGGATGGAATTTTAGGTTTTTTGGCTATGTATTTTGACGTTGAGTGAGTAGAGCTCACTCAACGCGGCGTTAAGTCGACTCGTTGTCGTTTTCCTTAGGATGGTGTTTTCTCCTGCGTTGTATTAAGATGGGGTATGTCGGGTTGTTGGTGTTTCTCAGCTAGGTTTGACGGCCGAATCGTGAGTTGTGGTAGGTGGTTTGGTTTGATGTCTCTGTGAGGGGTGGTGTGGTGTAGAGCCTTGGTGGCACCAGCCTGGTTTTTTTGTGGGTGTAGAGCACCATTTTGGCCCCGATTTGGGCTGGTTTTGTTTTATGGTCTATGGTACCATTTTTGCCCCGATTTGGGCTGGTTTTGTGGGTGTGTAACACCTTAGGGGTGTCACCGTTGAACCCTTGAGTATTTATGTCTTGACCACTTGCTAATAATTCACAAGTAGTTCATTCCTTTGTTATTTTGGCATATGCTTGCCTTGTTGCTCCTGCAGATTTTAGCACGGTATGTTGATTCTCTCTCGCACTTGGTTCATTTGATCCTCCCTTGGGCAGTGTGTTAACTTTATTATTCTATTCAGTTCCCTTTTGCTCATTGTATAGCATTTGATGTGGGGTTGGTAAGCCCTCTTTTATTACCTATGGATCTAATGCTTCATTTTTTTTCCTGATATACTTGCTGAGGTATTCTTTCTTTGAATGCCTCAGGTTCAGGTTGTAGCCGATTGAGTGCCTAGCGTTTGGTGGAGCTTTCTTGTGGCCTCCGGGGTAGTTGAGGTTGCAGTTCCTCAATTTGGCAAGGTAGTTTTCTTCTTCTGTATAGACATACATACTCACCAGTGGGTTCGTGTCAGGTTATTGACGCCCACTAGTGGCTTACTTTTGATAATTAAATATGAACTGAGTACTGCTAGTTTTACCTTGTTTGACGGTTGTTTAATTGCTTCTGTGAATGTTTTATGTTAGGTTGCATTTTAGGTATTTTAAACCCTAATCATCTTATTATATGTATCTCATGCATAGCATCTTTATAAAACTCAATCCTTAATTTCCAAAATGACGTAAAAGCTATATTTTATACTACAATAAATCTAGAGTCATACTTTCCATAAGTTATTCCTTGGGGACACTTATGCTCATGAAGGAGGTCAAATTAACTAAACCAAAGTATTTTCCGCTGCTTATAAATATATTTTCATTGTGGACTAGCTAATCCATGGTACCGAGGGATACGGCCATCAAACTGAACTGGTTTTCTGTCATATTAACCGATGATTTTATCCAAAGAACTAGAGTCTGGGGTTTTTCCTGGGCGCGTGCTGTTATCCCCTACAAGGCGTGGCATCATAACACGTATTTTCTCTTGCCCTGATAATATTTAAATGTTTGAGAAAATACGGGTTGTGATAGTTGGTATCAGAGGGAGGTTTGCTTGACAATTGGTTGGGCAACCTTTCTTTGTTAGTGTGAGTTGTTTGCATCATACCATACACACAACGAGGTGTCATTAGTACGTCTTTGCTGAAGCATGAACACTACACTCATAAGCATGACAAGAAGTATCCGGGGCATATTATGTAGTATGTGATGCATCATATGTGTCTGGATATGGATCCACCATAGGTGGAAACATGTGAGGGTTATGTAGTATGGGATGCATAACCTCACCACATGGCTGCGACTAGCACGTTTTCTTTTTTCATTGTATGTATTTGTTTGTAGTATGGGATGCTTAACATTGAATGTCTACGCCTCTCATAACAAGCATTAAGGCCTTTTTAGAATGCATAGAACAACATGCATAACATAACATTGCATAAGCACAATGTGCCAAGCTAAAAGTTTACATGATGACATATGTACACACATGGTTTTGAGTCAAAAAAAAGAACTATAAAATTCATGCATTCATGGTCTAGACATATGAGTTAGTGCAATGAGGGTGACTCATCATAGGTTAGGCATAACATCATCATTGAAAAAAAACAAAAACCACCAGAGCGAGTTAGAAGTTGAAGTTCACATGCCAGTATGTGTGTTTGTACCGTGTTGTTTTGGACTAGCAGTTGGGGCTAGGTCTTGATTCGTGCTAATTCGCTTATAGGATGTCGAAGCGTCCTATGACGAGGCAGACTCCCCAGTCTGAGGGAGAGTCTTAGGTTGCCTAGAATAATGCAATGATGGAGAGTCTGCGACATAGTAATGAGGCCTTGGCAAGGCAGATGGTGGTTGTGCAGTCTCAGATCCAGTATATGTTTTCTATGTTGTCTGGGCTAGCTCCGAGGGTGCAGAACCCTACTATGGGTTCAGCTGTTGCTGCCCCTCGTACTCCTCTGGTGCCTCCCATAGTGGTTCCACTCGAGATGACATTTATCTCCCAGTTTCAGCGACTTGGACCACCTACTTATGATGGAAAAGCGGATTTCATGGTGTTGGATGATTGGTTGATAGCAATTGAGGAGATATTTTCCTACTCTGGCATCACTGATGATCAGAGAGTGATGATTACTCCATATCAGCTTAAGGGGTTAGCAAAGAGTTGGTGGTTGCGAGAAAAGGAGAGCTTGATGGAAGAATGCTCTTGGGAGTCTTTTAAGGGGCTGCTCCTAAGGAAGTTTTTACCCTCGGTCGAACGGGACCGTTTGATGAACGAGTTTTTACATCTGAAGCAGAGGCAGCTCACAGTTAGTGAGTATGAGATCGATTTCAGCAAATTGAGTTGGTTTGCCCCTGACATGGTAACTTTCGAGGCGGATCGAGTGAAGCATTTTCTTGGTGGCCTAAGAAATGATGTGCAGTAGTTAGCAAGTGCGTATGGAGCGGCAAGCTATGCTGGCGTAGTGGAAGAATCTTTGAGAGTTGAGGCAATTGAAAATGCTAAGCAAAGAGGGCAGTGGATGAGGAAAGATGAGAGAAAGCTAGTGGAAGGGAAGAGCCCTCAGGTGACTGATGCTGCTTCAAGGAAGAAGTACAAAGAGGTTTGTAGCTTCTGTGGCCGGTCAGGCGACACCTTTGAGAGATGTTTCAAGAGGATAGGAGCTTAGAAGAAAGAGAAGGTTCATGGGATTCAGGGTGCTCCTAAGAGGGACTTGGATTGTACTTCGTAAATGAAGAAGAGGCACGATGTTGCCCGTTGTTGGTCAAAAGATAATGTTTGCTATCAGTGTGGACAAAAGATGCACATCAAGACGTAGTGCCCGCAGTTCCAGCCTGTGCTTCAGCCCGTGCCACTCCAGGCATTGCCACCGCCTCAGCGATTGGATAAAGGCAAAGGAAAGCTGAACATGATTTCTTTTGAGGATGCTCAGACTTCGATTCAGGTTGTATCAGGTTAGACTTTCTCCCTAGTTCTAATGGTTTAGTTCGTAATGATAGCTTTACCAATTGTTTTCTTAGATACGTGTGCACCTTTCTACGAAAATTTAAGGTAAAGAACCGTTGGACGCGTGTTTTTTTCCACTTTAGCGCTACACACTCATTTGTGGCTAGAGCCTTTGTGGACTGGTACTGTTTGGAACTAGATAGAGTGGGGGATACCTTTTGCGTCAAGTTCCCTTCTGGTGATTCTGTGGTTTCAGACTGGGGCATTTTGGATTGCCCGATTGTATTGGGGGATTTCTTAGCTAAGGCAAATCTGAAGGTAATTGACTTGTAAGACTTTGATGTTATCTTAGGCATGGACTGGTTGTCGAGGTATGATGTTGTGATCCAGTGCAAGGGTAAGCGCTTGGACTTCAGAAAGGACGACGGTCATCCTGGGAGTGTTTATGGTGATTCGCGCCATGATTCTCTAGCTATTTCTATGGTATGTGCTCAAACGTTGCTAGTTTCCTGCGGTAGAAAGCGCGACATGGGAATTAGAGTCGGCTATGAGGGAGGCTCACACTCATCTATTTCCTTAAGTTTATCTGGTATGGTTTCTTCGATTTACCTCTTCGGTTATTATGTTCCTTCTTTGGTAGAAATGTTGTGTATAAAGTTTCGAGGCGAAACTTTCTTTTAGGGGGAGTGACTGTAACGCCCCCGGTTTTTCGATGATTGTGTAATCTTTGTTGGCGTTACGTTGGCGTATTTTTTGCCTTTGTCGCTGTTAGAGCGTGGTCTTCTCCCTTTAAGCCTTTTCATGGCTTGTTTGGTATCCAGGTTGCAAGATTCCCTAGCAAGCAGGAGTCTGTTTTGGTGACTCGATGGTGCCTCTTCTGGAATGCTTGTGTTTTGGCTTCGGGCATGGTTAGCCTGAGTTTTCTTTGTCGAATGATGATTTTGACTTCTCCACTAGATTCGTAGCGTGGGTAGTTAGCTACGGCGTGAATGTCGTTAAATTCCGAAATAGTTTGCTCGAGCTCGGATTATTTTGCTCGGGAATAGCATGGCTAAGAAGTTGTTGTAATAGATGAATATGAGGTTATAACATATTGGTTGCTGGTTTTCTCCCTATGTGCAATTCTTGGATGAAACTTTTGATAGAGGGGAGGGTTGTAAAATGTCAAAATTGTTGAGTTGCACAAAAAAATTGTGTGACACGGCATGGGACACGGGCGTGTTCCAGGGCGTGTCCAGCTCGGGTTGAGCAGTTGGCTGTGTGGTCGACGAAGTTTCGGTCGACGAAGTTTTTGGGAGGTCACTCCTGGTGACACGGGCGTGACATAGGGCGTGACGGCGGGCGTGTCTTTGTCCGGTCGACGATCTTCGCTCGATAATTGTCGAGTGTCGAGTGGAGGGGTACACGACCTGTGACACGAGCGTGTCACAGGGCATGTCCCGCTGTGTCGACGAAGTTCGCTCGACGAGTGTCGAGTCACGGGTTACACGCCCTGAATCACGGGCATGACTAGGCTAACACAGGCGTATACCCTGGCCGTGTTCATTCTAGATAAGCCCGAATGGTCGGTTTGTGTGCCGTTAAGGTAGAAGCCCGGTGACACAGTCGTGTCACGGGGCGTGTCAGGGATGAATAGCGATTGTTTCAGATATTTTCAGTAGTTCAATCTCCTTATTTTGGATCTAAGGGACCAAATTTCTTCCCTTTTGTAATAAGGCCGAGAATGAGCATTTCTCCTTCTCATTCCCCATTTCCAAGAGAGGGAGAGGACAAGGGAAGGAAATGAAGGAGAAATCAGCTGCTCTCGCCAAGAATTTTTTGCTCCTTAGGTAACGTTTCCTTGATTTTGGGCTAGGGTAAACGCTATGGGCTGTCAAAGTTCTCAGTTTTTCCCTATTTTGTTCACCTCAGGTTTTGCGGTTTTATGGAGGATCTTACCTAGCTGAGAAAGTGGATGTTGTGCATTGAAGGTTGAGGCAAGTGGTGCTCTTTGCCCTTGCCAAGTTTGCCTTTACTATTCCTTGTTGAAGTTAGGGTTGCTGATTTTTACATTCATAAACTATGGCTAGTTGTGTGATAGATTCCTTATAAAAGTTAGGATTGCTGATTTTGGGCCCAAACTATGGCTGGAGGTGGGACTTTATTAAGGAAGTGTATTCTAGCTTAGGAATTGTTGTAGTCGGGTAGAAATAATAAAGTAGAAAGCTTGTTTATTGGAGCTCTGTATCAAAAACGTCGCGTGGTTGCTTAGGACGGAATTTTAGGTTTTGTGGCTAAGTCTTTTGACATTGAGTGAGTAGAGCTCACTCAACGCGGCGTTAGGTCTACTCGTTGTCATTTTCCTTAGGCTGGTGTTTTCTCTTGCGTTGTATTAAGATGGGTTATGTCAGGTTGTTGGTGTTTCTCGGCTAGGTTTGACGGCCGAATCGTGAGTTGTGGCAGGTGGTTTGGTTTGATGGCTCTGTGAGGGGTGGTGTGGTGTAAAGCCTTAGTGGCACCGTTTTGGCCCGGGACGGGCTGGTTGTTTTGTTGGTGTAGAGCACCATTTTGGCCCCAATTTGGGCCGGTTTTGTTTTATGGTTTATGGTACCATTTTGGCCCCAATTTGGGCTGGTTTTGTGGGTGTGTAACACCTTAGCGCTGCCATCGTTGAACCCTTGAGTATTTATGGCTTGACCACTTGCTAATAATTCATAAGTAGTTCGTTCCTTTGTTATTTTGGCATATGCTTGACTTGTTGCTCCTTCAGATTTTAGCATGGTATGTTGATTCTCTCTCGCACTTGGTGCATTTGATCCTGCCTTGGGCAGTGTGTTAACTTTGTTATTCTATTCAGTTCCCTTTTGCTCATTGTATAGGATTTGATGTGGGGTTGGTAAGCCCTCTTTTATTACTTATGGATCTAATGCTCAGTTTTTTTCCTTATATACTTGCTGATGTATTCTTTCTTTAAATGACTTAAGTTCAGGTTGTAGCCGACTGAGCGGCTAGTGTTTTGGTGGAGCTTGCTTGTGGCCTCCGTGGTAGCTGAGGTTGTTGTTCCTCGATTTGGCAAGGTAGTTTTCTTCTTCTGTATAGACATACATACTCAGCAGTGGGTTCGTGTCTGGTTGTTGACGCCCACTGGTGGCTTACCTTTGATAATTAAATATGAACTGAGTACTGCTAGTTTTGCCTTGTTTGACGGTTGTTTAATTACTTTTGGGAAATTTTTATGTTAGGTTGCATGTTAGGTATTTTAAACCCTAAACATCTTATTATATGTATCTCATGCATAACATCTTTATAAAACTCAATCCTTAATTTCCAAAATGACGTAAAAGCTATATTTTATGCTACGATAAATCTAGAGTCATGCTTTCCATAAGTTATTCCTTGGGGACACTTATGCTCATGAAGGAAGTCAAATTAACTAAACCAAAGTATTTTCTACCGCATATAAATATATTTTAATTGTGGACTAGCTGATCCACAGTGCCGAGGGATACGACCATCAAACTGAACTTATTTTCTGTCATATTAACCGATGATTTTATCCAAAGAACTAGAGTCTGGGGTTTTACTTGAGCGCGTGCAGTTATCCCCAACACGGCGTGGCGTCATAACACGTATTTTCTCTTGCTCTGATAATATTTAAATGTTTGAGAAAATGCGGGTTGTGATATAATTGGCTTATTGAGATGAGGTTATGCCTGAGTCGAATTACATAGGTCACTTTCTTGAAGGTGACTGCTCCAATCTTCCCTTCTCCATAGCCTTCAGCCTGGCCACACTTGGAATCCCCAAAGATTACCTTTGGCCCCAGCTTGGACTTATAGTTGGTTAGGTTGTCCTTGCTGCCATTCATATGTTTGGATCAACCACTGTCCAGGTACCAAGGCTGATTCACACCTGGACAGCCCTGTATATATAGAGAAAATAATTAATTGTTCTTGACCCAAGTTACCTTGGGTCCTTTATTTTGCTGATAAGAAAAACTTGATATTACAGAAAACTCTGGTTGAGATTTGTATCCTAGTGGATGATATCTTCTAGGTGGTATGATCCAATCAACTAATGGATTAAATAGTTTCCTAGATTTATTGAGGTTGCTGTTAAGTTATAATTTCTGTTAAGTCTTCTTGGGTTCGACGAATTATTGTGATTTCGTCGACATGATTTCCACGAATTGGGATGAGATCGTCGATCTCTGCCCAGATAATGAACATGGTCATTTTCTGTGCCCTAAGTTTGCCGATCTCTGCTCGACAAACCATATAGAGTTCATCGATCGCAGTTAGACGAATGATTATAGCTAAGAGTTCTTTTAGTGTTCGTTGAGTTGTGTTCGACGAACTTGCCACATTTCGTCGATCTGAGTTCGACGAAATCTGCTGAACTTTATTTTTACTTGTTTTCTGGTTTATGTTATTTTGACCTATTGACTTTGGAACAACGTCTAAGGATTGTTTATTGTTCATAATTTCTTTCTCCTTAGTTGAAACAAACTTGATGGGGGTTGACAAAATGTTTTTCTTGAGAATGTGGGGCAAACCTGATGATGCACCAAAGCCCAGCTTGTCATTCAATCTGGCATTAACTGTGTTTGTAATGTCCATCAGCTTGAGGCTTCTCCCATTGAGAGTCTCCTCAAGTTGTTTAGCCTCACATAACTCAGTCTTTAACATTATAATTTGTTCATTAGCTAAGATTAATTCATCCTTTAACTTATTATTTTCAGAGTTAACAGTCTCTAGGTTTTCTAGTTTTTCCATAAGAGTCTTAATTTCCTTTTCTGAGTTATTTAGATCTATGCACATGGTTTTGAATTCAGATTTAAATGATTCCAAATTATAATAAAAAAAGATAATACGTTTTCAGCTTCAGAATCTGAAACTACTTCATTATCAGAATCTTCTTCTTCTAAATGACTCCTGGAGGCATCAATGGCCATTAGGCAGACTTCTTTGGCCCTTGCCTCTTCTTCATCTTCACTGGAGCTGGAAGATGTTGATTCATCCTCAGTTTCACTCCAGGATTCAGCCACAAAACCTTTCTCCTTCTTCTTGTATTTGCTGGAGGAAGGCCTGCTGTTGTGCTGTCTTCTTGTGTCCTCTCTTCTCCTTCTTCTGATTCTCTGGACACTCAGAGATGAAGTGTCCAGGTTTCCTGCAACTAAAACACAACACTTCTTTAGTTGGTGTTTTGTCATACCTTGGCTTGTCATCCTGCCTGGATGACTTTCTCCTGAAGTCTTTTCTTGCCATCTTGTAAAATCTCTTGGTAAATAGAGACATCTATTCTTCATTCATGGTTGAAGTCTCTATCTCCTATACAGCCTTGAAAGCAATACTGTGCTCTTTTCTTGATGGAGGAGGTGTTCTCTGCTCAGCTGCCTCTCTGGAGTTGATCAGCTGTTCATAGGACTTAAGCTTTCCTAAAAGAGATTCAGTGGAAATCTCATTTAGGCTTCTAGCCTCCTTGATGGGCCAGATCCTTGAATCCCATGAGCTTGGGAAGCACATAAGGATCTTATCATTCACCTCTGTGAGGGTGATGTCCTTTGTTGGATCCCTAGTTAATTTGGGCTAGGTTCACTGACTTAGGATGTGACCCATCATGTATAGCCACAGTCAAGTTTGTGTTCTAGAGTCTAGGCCAAGTCCTTATGTTCAAATTCAGATGGACCAGCTATCATCAAGACAATCAGAGACTCAAGATTTAGAAGTTTTCAAGACTAAGTCAAATGGGCTCGACGTTCGTCGAACTCAGCTCGACGAAAGGTGTTCTGCGCTCGACGATCGTGAGACAATTCTTGTTGCTGAGCTCGACGATCTTTGTTCTCTATTCGACAAAGACTGAGTTTCTACATCAAGCTACAGTCAGGACATCTTCAGAATATTTCTAAGTCCAGCTTCAAGATTTGGTCGATGAATTAGATTCTGAGCTCGACGAACTTGGACATCAAGTTCTCAACTTCTCAGGTCGACGAAGTCAGCTTCTCAGGTCGACGAATGAAGTACTCTACTCGACGAATTCTGAATTCAGAGAACCTGTGTTGACACTTAGGGTTTGTGTCGACACCAGACAATTTGTGTCGACACCAGACAATTAGTGTCGACACCAGACAATTTATGTCGACACCAGAAGATTTGAGTCGACATCAAGATCAATCAGTCCACACCAACTTATGTCGACAAAGAATATCAGCAGATGCAGAATATTTGGCTAAGTCCACAATCTTTCTTCACTCGACGAATCCGGATCTCTGCTCAACGAATGAAGATTGTCTGGTCGACGAACACAAGCTCAGCTCGATGAACTCAAGCTCAGCTCGACGAACTCAAACTCAGGTCGACAAATTGTGTTCTTCGTTCGACGATTCCCGATTAGGTCTTCTCCAGTTTCCCGTCCCGTTTCTTGGCGATGATTCCGGAGTTATTAATGCCAGATCTTCTCGAAATGTTACCGTTAGAATGCGCATTGACTATGGACTATTACATGCCGTTTTTCTATGGGACAGTTAGGGAATTCTTTGATTGCCCCTTCCTTCCCAGGCCGACTGCATTTACTGCTTAAGATTTCAAATTTCCAGTGTGTTCTTCAGTTAGTAGAAGTCAGAAAAGAAAGAATCAAGTATTACTACACAGTTATACAGACATACAGTGACATACACAGACAATCAGATAGACACACTAAGATTGCACAGAAGAACAATCATTCAGAAATCTAAAGTTCTACTGCAATAAGCCTAACCAGAGAACACATATTAAATAAGAAGAAGAAGAACAACCAATTACTATCAAGTGTCTTCTTCCTTAATTTCTCAGGACAACTTCAAAGGACAACAAATTAATCAATCTGTCAAAGAAGTTCATGAAGCATCTCTGGTGCAGACACTCTAGGTCTTTGAAGACCTATCACCCTGTAGCAGTGCTCCAGCTTTCCTAATACATTCAAGATCTCAGGGGAGCAAAATCTGCTATCATCAATCCACAAGTCTTCTCAAGTTGTTATTGAGAAAGAGAAGACCTCATCACCCTCTTTTCTAATTCCTGTACAGGGTTTTAATTCCCTTCAAAACTATTCTGGTTGCAAGTCTCCTTCCAAAAGACTTGAGGTTTTGGTTTTTGAGCACCTGAACAAAAGCTCATTGGTGTCAGGCACCTGATCAAAAACCTGAGTGGATGCCTTCCAGTGTGGTAGAAGAGTGGATGTACCCATGTTGGGGAACCACTATAAAATTTCTTGTGTCGTCTGGTATCCCTTTATTTTTGTTTTGGCTGTGATCTGTGATTGTTTAGGTTGCTGTGCTTAGTTTATTTTATTTGCTGACTTGTTCACCTAGGCTTACAATAAAAGTTGTAAAAAGTTTGAAGAAATCACACCCCCCCCCCTCTAGAGTATTTAATATCTAACCTGCACTTTCAATTGGTATCAGAGGCAGGTTGGTTAAAAAAACCACACCTTAATTGGTTGTACAGGCTAACACGTGAACCACAAAGATCCCTCTTGTTAGATCTATTTGTTTGTTTTTGTTATTAGATTTATTTCTACACAGAAATGGCCCAAAACAAAGATTATGCAAGCATCAGACCTCCAGTTTGCAATCTTAACAAGTTTTCCATCTGCAAGGCAAGAATCAGATTATACATGAATTTTATTGATGAGAATATATTTTCTGTTATCTTAACAGGTGTACCTCCAGCACCTACCGCTTCTACAAGCACCTCAACAAACATGATTGCAGTACCTCCTCCAGAGAACAATGAAGCATACAAGAAAGCCAAAATGGCAGATGCTAAGGCAATGAATATCTTGGCTCAGATAATGTCAGATGACATATTTCAAAAGGTGGCTGAGTGTACCTCAGCCAAGACCATTTGGGATTCCCTCAACCAAATAGTAGCTGGCTCAGCAGATGAGAGAAAAGACAGGAGATCCAATCTCATCTCCCTGTATGAGAACTTCAAAAGGATGAGAGAGAATCAGTGGCTGAGATGTACAACAGGTTGAGTTCAATCATCAATGAGCTCAAAACCTTGGATAAAGACATCACCTTGACAGAAGTGAATGATAAGATACTGATGTGCTTTCCTAGCACATGGGATTCCAGAATCTGGCCAATCAAAGAAGCCAGAAGCCTAAATGAGATATCAACTGAATCTCTACTAGGCAAATTAAAATCCTATGAGCAGCTGATCAAATCAAGAGAAGCAGCAGAACAGAAGGCTACAACTCTGGTGAGAAAGGATCACAGCATAGCCTTCAAAGCATTTGAGGACAATGAAACATCAACTTCCAATAAGGAACTCATGAGCCTCTTTGCAAAAAGGTTCTACAAAATGGCTAGAAAGGATTTTAGAAGGAAATCAACCAGACAAGATGACAAGCCCAAGTATGACAAGACACCAACCAAGGAGGTTGTGTGCTTTGGGTGCAGAAAGCCTGGACATTACATCTCAGAATGTCTAGAAAACCAGAAGAAGGACAAGAACAAAGAAAGAGACTCCAGGAGAAAACACAGTAGCAGACCCTCTTCCAATAAATACAAAAAGAAAGACAAGGGTTTTATTGTTGAGACATGGAGTGATACAGAAGAAGAAACATCTTCCTCCAGTTCAAGTGAAGAAGAGGAAGAAGCTAGATCCAAGGAGGTTTGCCTAATGGCAATTGATGCCTCCAGGAGCAATTCTGGATCAGAAGGAGAATCTGAAGATGAAGCAGCCTCAGACTCAGAGGCAGATCAGGTTCTTTCTAGTTTTGATTTTAATTCTGACTTATTTAAAACTGAATTCAAAACTATGTGCTTAGACTTAATCAATTCAGAAAAAGAAATAAAAACTCTTAGAGAAAGACTAGGAAATCTTGAATCAGTAAATTCAGAAAATGTTCAACTAAAATACCAACTAATCTTATCTAATGAACAAATAATTAAAATAAAATCTGAATTATGTGAGGCCAAACAACTTGAGTAATCTCTCAATGGGAGAAGTCTCAAGCTGATGGACATTACAAGCACAGTGAATTCCAGATTAAATGGCAAGCTGGGCTTGGGTGCTTCATCAAGTTTGCCCCCCATAATAAAGAAAAATATTCTTACAACCCCTATCAAGTTTAGAAAAGTTAATAAAAACAAAGTTCAGCAGCATTTTCTCTGCCAAGGGTAAAGAAAAGTTAATAGACAAACCAATGTCATAAAACAACCCAAAACCCCTAGACAAGAGAAACAGAAAACAGAAAATAGTTAATAAAAACAAAGTTCAACAGCATTCGTCAAACTCAGATCGACGAAATGTGGCCAGTTCGTCGAACCCAGATCGACGAATGCTGAACGCAAACTTTAGTTATAACAATTTGTCTAACTGCGATCGACGAACTTTATATGGTTCGTCGAGCAGAGGTCGACAAACTTGGGGCGCAGAAAAAGACTACTGTCATACTCTAAGCAGAGATCGACGATCTCATCCCTATTCGTCGAACTCTGGTCGACGAACTTACAAGAATTCGTCGAACCCAGAAGGACCAAACTTAAATCTTTTCTCTTACAGAAATTTTAAACCAACTAATAAGACATTTAATCCAATAGCTGATTGGGTAATTCCACCTAGGAGATATCACCCCTTAGGTTATAAATCTCAACCTGCTTTATCAGTTATTTCTAGCTTTTCTTATCAACCAAATAAAGGACCCAAGGTAACCTGGGTCAAGAACAATTGAAATTTGTTTTTCTTTGCAGGTACAGGTGAAGAGCTTTCCAAGGGTAAGTCAAACCTGGTACTTGGACAGTGGTTGCTCTAAGCATATGACTGGCAGCAAGGGCAATCTATCCAATTACAAGCTCAAGCTAGGACCAAAGGTGATTTTTGGAGATTCAAACAGTGGCCAGTCAGAAGGATATGGAGCAGTCAAGATTGGGATAGTCACTTTCAAGAAAGTAACATATGTAAGAGGACTTAAACATAACCTAATATCCATAAGTCAATTATGTGATGAAGGTTATCAGGTACACTTTAACTCTAGCTCTTGCTCTATTATTAATAGTGAAAACCAAACTGTTTTAATTGGACTTAGACAAGGCAACATATATCTAGTAGATTTTATTTCTGCCAAAACAGATGTTTGTTTACTCAATATCACTAGTAATCAAAATGAGTTATGACATAAAAGATTAGGGCATGTAAACATTAAGAATATATCTAGGTTATCTAAATACAACCTTGTTAGAGGTTTACCTTCTAGCCCCTGCAAGAAGGAAAGCTTATGCATGGCTTGTCAATTAGGCAAGCAAAGCAAAACTAGTTTCAAATCCATTAATAAATGTGATTCACCTAGGATTTTGTATTTGCTCCATGTGGATCTATTTGGACCCATTGTTGTACAAAGCCTAGGAGGGAAGTCTTACACTTTAATGATTGTTGATGACTTTTCTAGATTCAGTTGGGTAGCCTTTCTGAGAGCTAAGTCAGATACATTCAAGGTTCTTACAGATTTTCTCAGGACCATACAGATTGGTTCTCTACTCATGTTGCATTGATCAGAAGTGATCATGGCACAAAGTTTGAGTCTCTTCTTATGCATGAGTTCTATGAGAAGGAAGGTATCAGGCAGTGCTTCTCATCTCCTAGAACTCCCCAACAAAATGGGGTATATGAAAGGAAAAATAGGACACTCATTGAAGCTGCAGGCACATTATTGGCAGATGCTTACATGCCTCTATCCTTTTGGGCAGAAGCTGTAAATACTGCTAACTATGGCCTGAATAGAAGTCTTATACATAAGCTGAAAAATAAGACCCCCTATGAATTACTTAAAGGGAAGAAACCTAAAATCACATACTTTAAAGTTTTTGGTTGTATTTGTTACATTCACACTAATAACAAGAGATATATTAGAAAGTTTGACGCTAAGGCTCAAGAAGGGATTTTTTTAGGATACTCCCAAGTAAGCAAGGACTATAGGGTTTTCAATAAATCATCCCTTAAAATTGAAGAGTCTGTTCGTGTATCTTTTGATGAAGCTAACATGTCTTATAGGGAGAAAGAGATTTCTACCAATAGTTTTTTGCAGGTTCCACAACTGTGTGAGTCTATGGATGTACTAAACCATACCCAAGAGGTATCAACCCATCCTACTCCATAGGTTGCTGAAGATAGTGAAGAAGATATTCAAGTAGAAGTGGCTGAACTTCCATCAACAGCTAATATCATTCCTCAAGAGGAATTAATTACAGAAGCTGTTGCTCAACCAACTCCACCAACTGATATTGTCACACTTAGAGATCACCCTAGATCTCAAGTGATTGGAGACATTTTAGTAGGTGTACAGACAAGGCATCTCAACCAAGACTTGATGCATGCCGGTTTTCTCTCTCAGACTGAACCTCTCACCATTCATGAAGTTGAGCAAGATCCCCACTGGATCATTACAATACAAGAGGAGCTAAATCAGTTTGAGAGATGTAGAGTTTGGGATTTGATTCCAAGACCCCATAACTACCCAGTTATTGGAACCAAATGGGTCTACAGGAATAAGTTGGATGCTCAAGGGAACATAGTGAGAAATAAGGCCAGGCTTGTTGCTCAAGGCTACAGGCAAGAGGAAGGAATTGACTATGACCAAACCTTTGCCCCTGTTGCAAGGTTAGAGGTCATAAGAATATTCCTTGCCTATGCAGCTCACAGGAGATTCAAGGTCTTCCAAATGGATGTCAAGAGTGCATTCTTGAATGGAGTGCTTCAAGAAGAGGTTTATGTATAACAACCTCCAGGTTTTATCTCTCTAACTCAACCCTCTTTTGTATTTAAATTGCATAAAGCTCTCTATGGTTTAAAGCAAGCTCCAAGAGCTTGGTATGAGACCTTAGCAAGCTTTCTTTTAGAGCATAAATTTACAAGGGGAACCATAGATAAAACTCTTTTCACTAGAAGTCATAAGGACCAAGTTTTGTTAGTACAATTATATGTGGATGACATCATTTTTAGGTCTACTGATCCCAAATCATGCAAGAGGTTTGCTGACCTCATGCATTCTAAATTTGAGATGAGTAGCATGGGTGAGCTTTCCTACTTCCTTGGTCTCCGAGTGAAGCAGCACCCTGATGGTATCTTCCTCTCCCAAGCTAAGTATGCTAAAGAGCTTATTAAAAAGTTTGGGATGGGTGATGCTTCAGGAATGAAAACACCTATGGCTACTAATGTTGTTGTGGATTCTGATGCAGCAGGGAAACCTGTAGATCAGAAAAATTATAGGGAAATTGTTGGATCCCTATTATACCTAACATCAAGCAGGCCTGATATAATGTTTGCCACATGCCTTTGTGCTAGGTTCTAAGTGAACCCTAAAGAATCTCACCTTATTTTCCTAAAAAGAATATTGAGATATATAAAAAGTTGTCCTATTATAGGACTCTGGTATCCTGCAGAGTCAGAATTTGAGTTAACTGGATACTCAGATGGTGACTATGCTGGATGTAGAGTGGACAGGAAGAGTACCTCTGGAACTTTCCAGTTCTTGGGTATGAGACTTGTCTCCTGGTTTTGTAAAAATCAAACATCTGTGTCTACATCAACTGCAGAAGCAGAATACATGGCTGCTGGCAGCTGCTGTTCACAAATGCTACGGATACAAAACCAAGTACTAGACTATGGTGTCAACTACAATAATTCAACATTATTTTGTGATAATACTAGCGCTATTGCTATAACACAGAATAAAGTTCACCATTCTAGGACTAAGCATATTGAAATAAGACATCATTTCATTAGAAATAATGTAGACAAAAAGAATATTAACTTGATCCATATTCCTACTGATTTACAGAGAGCAGACATTTTCACCAAGCCCTTGGATGAGAAAACTCATTTGTTCTTTATAAATCAATTGAGAATGGTTAATGGAGAAGAGTTAACTTAGTTTCTGTCTGCATTTGTCGAATTTTCCAGAGTTCATTGAACGGAGTTCGACGAATTACGGAAAGTTTGAGAGATTCTTGTCGACCGGCGATCGACGAATTCTCTGTGTGGAAATAATTTTCGTCCATCGTAGATCGACGAACTTTGCTTCAGAAGACGTTTCGTCGAACGGAGTTCGACAAACTGTTTTCGATTCTTCTGGATGAGATTGATGAATTATCTATTTATAATTTATTTCGTCGAGCTCAGTTCGAAGAATTGTTTCTTTTTCGTGGAACGGAGATTGTCGATTCATATTCTGAAAACTTTATATCTAGGTTTTCTTCGACCTCTGTCCCGTGGTTTCTGTTCTCTTGCTCTTGATCGCCGTTTTCTCTGTGTCTTTTTTGCAGGTCATCAATGGCGATTCCCGCAGGAGCTTTGACGGCAATGAAATTTGATACTAGTTTTGATATGGACTTCGATTCTTTCCAACATTCTGACCCCATATTTCTTTATATTCTGGAACTGCTAGAAGAACTTCATCTCAAGGATTTCATGACCAGACGGATTAAACTCCATGGAACGGAAATCAGAGAATTGGTGTATACATCGTCTATTACTGAGGAAGATGTGCTGACAGGCAATATCGGGAGTACTGCTGTTCCGTTATCTCCCGCAATTCTTTCTGAAATTTTTGGTTTTGTGAATGGAGAAGATAACATGGAAATGGATTCTGAAGAATTTGATGATATGCTGAAGTTAATGGGGTTTTTTGGAAGCAACCCTAACAAGCTGTTGAAGAAGCAACTGTCTGCCGCGTACCAGTTTCTGGCGGACATCGTGGGAACAATACTGATGGGCAAACACTCAGCGCATGACTACATTACCCATCATCAATTTCTCATCATGTGTGCTGTGGTGAATAAGTGTTCTTTGAATTGGAGTAAAGTTTTCTTTGAGTTGATAAAGAAAAAGAACAGAAAGAAGGAAGTTTGTTTCAGAAGAATCCTGGGGATCTTCCTCCAGGAAAAGGCTGGTTAATTAATGGTCTCCCCGACCATTTTCATCAATGCCAGCAAGCGCCTCACCTGCACCTTGTTTGGCAGATGGGAGAGGACTATCTCCAAGTCCTCCAAGGCTTCCACCTCTTCTATCCCAGCTTTTGAGAGCACCAGGGATGTGAAGGCCACTCCCCTTCCTGCTGAAGAGGTCCTCCCATCTCCAACATCTCTTCCAGCACCCCTTCCACCAAAACAGCCTCCTCATGTGCCTACTCCATCCCCATCTTCCCCTTTGCAAGCAAGTCAACACCCAACACCTCCAGCTTCACCTCATGACACCCATATCCCTACACCTCCTCAGTCTCCACTTCCCCCTCATTTGTCCACCATTCCATCTTACAACATACCCACGGACACTGTCATGTCAGATGCCCCCATTCTATCTGTCATTCCACCTTCCATTCCATCCTCTTCCCCTTCCCCATTTGATCCATCCACCATCATATCCTTGCTCACTCCTCTCATCAAATCTCTCATCCAATAGGCCATTACACCTCTTGTGACCTCCATCAATTCTTTATCTGCCCAGTTTTCTACCGTATCTGCTGCCCCCTCTTCATTCAGGGGCCTGGCTCCAGGTCTTCCTGACCCAGGCAGGGGGAGATGCTCTATGATGAAGCTGCAGCAGATGAAGATACAGAAGCAGCAGCAGCAGATACAGTAGCATCTCCCTCTACAGTAGTAATTTCAGATACAGATACTGATAGTTTGCCAGATTTTGATTTTGATTTGATTGAGTTGTTTGATTTTATGGATACTGACATTGACCTAGATGAGTCAGTTGTGCAAATAAAAACTGTTGGTGATTTCCATTTAAATCCCACAGTAAATTTGTCTATTTTATTAAGAAGTTTTGATACAGCTTTTTTGCAGTTTCTTCCAGCAGATTTTACTGAGCCACATTTGGCTATTGTACCCTATACCTCCCCAATAAGTCCAGCAGTTGCTAAGCAACTCTATGACAGTTTTGCTCCTCCAGTTGTTGCTCCATCATCTACAGTCATTTCAGAAGATATTTCAGCCCTAGTCTTTGTTATGGATGACTCACCAATGCCTGATTTGGATGAGCTTATCCTGGCTGACATTGAGGAGGAAAACAAGGTAGCAGCTAAAATCTCTCTCCCCATTGTTTTTTTTCCTGTTCAGTCCCCTCCTCTCCTGTTGCTGAGACTCCAGTTCCAATTTCAGCCCCAGCTCCAGCTCCTGAATCTTCTGCCCCACCTCCAGCAAAAGCTGTTATTTCTGATAAAGCTTTAAAAGCTTTGGATGCTCTTTATGATAACCCTCAGGTTTCTAACAATGAAGAAGAAGATGATGATGATTCAAATGAATATGCTGCCAGTAAGAAAAGGAAGATGCTAGCAAAGAAAAGGAAGGCTCCTCCTCCTCCAGCTCATAAGCCTAATCCCACTGCAGACACCCATTACTACATGCTGCACAATGTCACCCCATACAAGGGAATGCCTGCATGGATATGGCTATCCAAGAACCAACAGAAGGATAAAAAGATAAGTAGGAGATATTCCCCTCCTCCAGTGCACATATACAGGAAGGATCCTCCTCCTCCTCCTCTGGCAGCTAGTGCCTCTGGCTCTTCTAGCTCTCAGAGATCTGCCCCAATGCAAACATATCAGAGACAGTCAGGGAGATCCTCTAGAAGCAGCCACCAGAGGCAGCCATCCTCAGGTAATCAGCACCAACAACATCAGCAACAGCATCAACAAATTTCTGAAGTACAGAAAGCTGACAGTCCAAAAAGGCCATACTCTCCTCCAATCTCATTTAAAGATCCTGAAACTGCAAATACTGCAAAAATGACCAGATTCCAGGAGTTAATTGGCTTATCTCTGATTAATAAAGCAAAGGCTGTAGGCAAAGATACATCAGGGTTAACAACAATATCAAAGTACAAAAAAGAAGAGTTGAAAAGATTTGACAAAGGCAATAAACTGTTTAATGTTGATGACTATATGAAACTCCATCCAGAAGCAGTTGTCCCCAGAGCTACATCATTGAATATTATTAGGGCAGCTGATATGACTATGACAAAGGCTTAGGCTTCAGATCCAAAGAGAGAAATCATCTTCAAAAAGCCAGGAGAAAAGAAAACTGAAGACAAACCTATGCAAAAGAAGAAGTAATCCTTATTTTGTTTCATTTTCTTTCTGCATTTGTTTTCAAACTATGCTTTTTGTTTAAACAAAGCCTATGTATATATATATATATTTGCTGCATGTGTTGGCAATTCTCTGCCAGATATATTTCTTTTCCTGCTTTGTTTTTCTGTTTGTTTCTGTTTTGTCTCTATTAGTGACCTCAACCAAATAGGGGGAGATTGTTGGATCCCTAGTTGATTTGGGCTAGGTTCACTGACTTAGGATGTCACCCATCATGTATAGCCAGGGTCAAGTTTGTGTTCTAGAGTCTAGGCCAAGTCCTTAGGTTCAACTTCAGATGGAACAGCTATCATCAAGTTCATGAGAGACTCAAGATTTAGAAGTTTTCAAGACTAAGTCAAATGGGTTCGACGTTCGTCAAACTCAGCTCGACGAAAGGTGTTCTGCGCTCGACGATCGTGAGATAATTCTTGGTGTTGAGCTCGACAATCTTTGTTCTCTGTTTGACGAAGACTGAGTTTCTACATCAAGCTAATGTCAGGACAGCTTCAAAATTTTTCTAAGTCCAGCTTCAAGCTTTGGTCGACGAATTAGATTCTGAGCTCGACGAGCTTGGACCTCAAGTTCTCAACTTCTCAGGTCGACGAAGTCAGCTTCTCAGGTCGACGAATGAAGTACTCTACTCGACGAATTCTGAATTCAGAGGATCTGTGTCGACACTTAGGCTTTGTGTCGACACCAGACAATTTGTGTCGACACCAGACAATTAGTGTCGACACCAGACAATTTATGTCGACACCAGAAGATTTGAGTCGAATCAAGATCAATCAGTCGACACCAACTTATGTCGACACAGAATATCAGCAGATGCAGAATATTTGGCTAAGTACACAATCTTTCTTCACTCGACGAATCTGGATCTCTGCTTAACGAATGAAGATTGTCTGGTCGACGAACTCAAGCTCAGCTCGATGAACTCAAGCTCAGCTCGACAAACTCAAACTCAGCTCGGCGAATTGTGTTCTTCGTTCGACCATTCCAGAGTAGGTCTTCTCCAGTTTCCCGTCCCGTTTCTTGGCAATGATTCCGGAGTTATTAATGTCAGATCTTCTCGGAATGTTACCGTTAGAACGCGCATTGACTATGGACTGTTACATACCGTTTTTCCATGGGACAGTTAGGGAATTCATTGATTGTCGCTTCCTTCCCAGGCCTACTGCATTTACTGCTTAAGATTTCAAATTTCCAATGTGTTCTTCAGTCAGTAGAAGTCAGAAAAGAAAGAATAAAGTATTACTACACAGTTATACAGACATACAGTGACATACACAGACAATCAGACAGACACACTAAGATTGCACAGAAGAACAATCATTCAGAAATCTAAAGTTCTACTGCAATCAGCCTAACCAGAGAACACATCTTCAAGAAGAAGAAGAAGAAGAACAATCAATTACTATCAAGAGTCTTCTTCCTTCAATTCTCAGGATAACTACAAAGGACAACAAATTAATCAATCTGTCAAAGAAGTTCCTGAAGCATCTCTGGTCCAGGCACTCTAGGTCTTTGAAGACCTATCACCCTGTAGCAGTGCTCCAGCTTTCCTGATACATTTAAGATCTCAGGGGGAGCAAAATCTTCTATCATCAATCCACAAGTCTTCTCAAGTTGTTATTGAGAAAGAGAAGACCTCATCACCCTCTTTTCCAATTCCTGTACAGGGTTTTAATTCCCTTCAAAATTATTCTGATTGCAAGTCTCCTTCCAAAAGACTTGAGGTTTTAGTTTTTGAGCACCTGAACAAAAGCTCATTGGTGTCAGGCACCTGATCAAAAACCTGAGTGGATTCCTACCAGGGTGGTAGAAGAGTGGATGTACCCAGGTTGGGGAACCACTAAAAAATTTCTTGTGTCGTCTGGTTGCCCTTTATTTTTGTTTTGGCTGTGATCTGTGATTGTTTAGGTTGCTGTGCTTAGTTTATTTTATTTGTTGACTTGTTCACCTAGGGTTACAACAAAAGTTGTAAAAAGTTTGAAGAAAGCACAATACTCTATTCAGCCCCCCCCCCCCTCTAGAGTATTTCAGATCTAACCTGCACTTTCATCCTTGTCCAAGGTTTTTAGCTCACTAATGATTGAGCTTAACTTGTTGTACATATCAGCTACTGTCTCAACTTCCTCCTTCTGGAAATTCTCATATAGGTATATGAGATTGGATCTCCTGTCTTTCCTTTCATCTGCAGATCCAGACACCATTTGATGTAGAGAGTCCCAGATGGCCTTGGCTGATGTGCATTGAGCCACCTTTTGAAAATTATCATCAGACATTGTTTGGGCCAGAATATTCATGGTCCTGGTATCAGCAATTTTAGTCTTCTTCTGTGCTTCAGTTCACTCAGGTGGTGGAACTGCGTTTGTGCTTGAAGCTGTTGTAGAGGTAGAGGCAATGGCTTGAGGAGGACCTGTCATAATAGAATTAAAGATATCCTTATCAATAGAGTTCATATACAATTTGATTCTTTCCTTCCAGATGGCAAACTTATTCAGATTGCATACTAGAGGTCTGGTGCTTGCATAATCTTTGTTTTGTGCCATGCTGTGTGAGAATAAATCTAATGGAGATAAGGTTTCAGATCTAATAAAGGATCTTTGGTTCTCGGGTTAGCTTGTATAACCAAGTGAACTAGCTCTGATACCAATTGAAAGTGAGGTGTTAGATCTAAAATACTCTAGGGGGGTGAATAGAGTATTCTTAAATCCTTTACAGCTTTTGCTGTAAATAAAAACTGCAGAATAAAATTAATAAAGCATAAACACAGCAATCCTAAAAAGGCACAAACACAGCAAGAACAAAAAGAAAGGGCATCCAGACAACACAAGAAATTATAGTGGTTCCCCAACCTGGGTACATCCACTCTTCTACCACCCTGGTCGGAATCCACTCAGATTTTTGATCTGGTGTCTGACACCAATGAGCTTTTGACCAGGTGCTCAAAAACCAAAACTAAAGTCTTTTGGTCAGGTGACTTGCAACCAGGAATAACTTTTGAAGGGAGTTATAACCCTTTATACAAAGGGGGATGAGAGATGATATTGTCTTCTCTTTCTTAATATACAACTGAGAAGACTTAAGTGGAAATGATATTAGCAAAGAACTCCCCCTGAGATGTAGAATGGTTCAGGAAAAACTGCAGCTTTGCTTCAGGGTGATAGGTCTTCAGTTTTTATCAGCCTTGACCAGAAAGTATTCAGGAACTTCTTGACAGATGGATTTATTGTTGTCCTTTGAAGTGTCCTGGAGTGTTGTAGAAGAAGACTCTTGATCTTGATTTGGTGTTCTTCTTCTTCAGATTGCTGATGTTCTTCTGGTATAGGGCTACTTTTCTATATCAGAGTTCTCTATCTTTTTATCAGAGTTCTGTCAAGAGAGAACAATAGAGAATTCCTTGTTGCAGACTGACTAACTCTATATTTATGTTGTCTATTTATCTCTGTATGTCTGTGTATATGTCTGTCCAGGAAAGAAGAGGAAATTTATTTTATATTTCTTGTCAAGAAATTCACTTTCGAAATTTGAATTCCTCTACATTAATTGCTGACAGCCTTGAAAATAAACTGTATTGATTTATTTCCCCAACTGTCCCATGGAAAAATGGAAAGCAATAATCCTGGAGAAGACCATAATCAATGCTCTGTCTAATGGTTATTTTTAGCATTGATTACTCAGGAATTATTGCAATAGGAAGGGGACAGAATGAAGAAAATAACTAAGTCTGGATTCGTCGAACAGAGAACAGAAATTGTCGAGCTGAGTCCACAGTTCGTCGAGTTGAGAAGCTGTGTTCGTTGACCAGATGGCTTCTGTTCGTCGAGCTGAGTTCCAAGATCATCGAGCAGAGAGTAGAACTGCATTGATTAGAAACTTTGACAATTCTGTGTATGAAGTTCATCGAGCTGATAACTGGTTTCGTCGACTGAAGTTCAGCAAAGTATTTCTGGACTTAGAATATTTTAGATGCTTCTAGAATGAAGTGTTGAAGTGAAGTATCCAGAGTCGTCGACCTGAGAATTTGTTTCGTCGAGCTGAGTCCACTAACTGCTGCTTCATAACTCTTGCCAAAGTGGTCAAAGTTCGTCGAGCTGAGAATCTTGAATTCATCGACTGAAGATGATTCTGGACTTAGGAAACTGAGAGGCTTCTGGATTAATAAGTTGAAGTAGAGAATCCAGACATCGTCGACCAGATAACTAAGTTCGTCGACTGGAGTCTAGAGAATAGAGTCTGGAATTGGAATGCTGAAGGTAGATTCCAAAGATCATCGACCTGAGAATCAAGTTCGCCGAGCTCAGCTCAGAGAATTTTCTCTGAGATCGTCGAGATGAGCACGACAATCGTCGACCTGAGTTCGACAAACGTCGAACTCATTTTAATGAGTCTATGGAAATTTTCGAAGTCTTGAGTCTCTTGCAGTCTGATGAAGGCTGGTCCATGAGATGTTGAAACCAAGGACTTGGACTAGACTATAGGACACAACTATGACCCTGGCTATACAAGATGGGTCACAAGATCCTAACTTAGTGAACCTAGCCCAAATCAAACTAGGGATCCAACATATGCCAACCCAACCAAAATATAAACTAGAAGTCAAATCCACATATAAGCATAAAAAGTCCAAAGTACACAAAATAAAGAAGCTACAACAAGCTTCTACAAAGTATCAGAGTACAGCTAATCTATGACCAAAATGGCTACATCAAATCGCTCAACAAAACTCACATCAGTAACTGACGGTAGCGACGACACCGTCCCTTCAAGCCCTGTCGTCCTGGCCTTGCTGCCCTGCTGCAAAGTCTGCGGCTCCTCTACCTGTAGGGTGACCTCCTAAAAAGGAAGAAGTAGCAACCGTTAGTCAAAATACTAAGTGGCTATCACATCCGCTACCCCGGTTACTTCTCGGCACCAGGCGGAGAAAAGAATAATGGTACAAAGTATAATAAATAATATAAGCAGGTACAAGTAGGTGGTAATAGTACAACATGATTAACAGCATTATAATCTAGCAGTTCTACATGAGCAATAACAAACCATCAGTTATAAGTATCTACAGCATGAAAGTAACTTAACTTATACGGATGCCCATACAAACTTATAAGTTAAGGATCAGTTTAATATAAAGTAACTCATCGTATATGAGTGCCCATAAAAACGTATATGATGAGGATCTTGTTTGTGCAATGTAATGAAATGGTATGTATGCTATGCAATGACTCACCCATGATCACACACATGCAACCTCTATGTCGACACAGACTAGTAGTTCCCACATTTCGAGCAGGTAGCTAACCTCTCAGGCATCAACCGCCGTGGCCAGGTGGCGACAGTAGAGCGGACTTCTCTACTACTAAGCGGGCATCCACACTGCTTCACTTAGGCCTCTGTACGCCTCAACGGTAAGAACACAACAGCAGAGCCCCCCCTTCGCGTACTATGGCCCAGCAGGAGTCTCGGGTAGATGTGCACCGAGAACCAAGCCCCGAAATGGCCTTGTGTGACCAGGAAGGAGCCTCGGAAGAAAGCACGAGGACCAAGCCCAACCGTTCACTTGGCACGGAAGGAGCCCCTGGACATGAACACCAAGGACCAAGCCCAACCGCCCAAAGTCTAACTGTCAACTCCCATCGGTGTGATAACTGGCGAGCCCGTAGACCTGCCACACTATCCTTAACCCAGGATTATGACACCACGTGTCGACTCACACCGCAAACAATTCCACATCACCGTGGTATGGAAGGGGCCTCAGAGAAAACACGAGGACCAAACCCAACCGTCAACTCGGCATGGAAGGAGCCCCAGGAAATGAACACCGAGGACCAAGCCCAACCGTCCATTTATAACTCATCTCAACACTAACCAACTCAGTGCAGTCAACACTCGCACTTAAACCCTTTAACAATACTACCCGTAGGGAGACGCCACTCTAAGCATTAGATTACTAAATTCATTCAGTTAAACAATCATTCACATGCCCATAGATTATCATCCTACACTACATTTCAAAATGATTACATCACATTATTAACATGATGCGCATTTCAATTGATTTATCAATTTCTACCAAATTGTTTCGTTCGAGTATGCTTCATTTCACAAATCAATTACATGGGATCCATTAATCAATTTCATCATTCATAGAACTAAGATGGCTATCATAAAAGAGTTCACTCAACCTCAAGTTAATTTACTACATTGTCCCCACCGAGTCCAAATCTGACTCTACTCCAACCCAGAATTTTAAGTATAGAAATAATCTGGACATCAACTTCGACCGGAGAATCCTGAAACTACAGGAATCCGGTGAATGCGTGTAACCAATCGATGGAAAGGTATTTCCATGGGTTACAACTATCATATTCAGTTCACAACCCAGATCAGAGAGTATCATTTTTGAAATCGTCTTCAAATTCCGCTGCGTACAGAACAACGTTTCTGCATGCTTGGTTTGCAGGCCGTAAAATTCGTTCAGACTTTTCCATGGCTACAGACTTCGGCCGAAGTCGTGCAACCACTCGTTGGAAAGGTATTTTAAAGGGCTTTGAATTTAGTGTTTAGTCGAAAGCCCAGTTATGAACATATCACACCTAAAAATGGGCAAGAAGGTCGCTGCATGCAGAACACAGATTCTGCACGCATCTTCAGGCGGAATGAACGACATCGGTTCATCATCCTCCTCAAGTAGATCTTCCAAAATCACCTCCAGAAATTCCTCCTCCCTTATACACCCTCATGAGGCCATTACTCTTCACGAAACCATCCCCAATCCTCGCATAGAAGGTTGGAGAGGTTGAAGACATCACTATCCTTAGAGAACAAGCCCTAGAACGGCCTCTTCCAAGAGAAACCATCATCTCGCAAGTCTAGAATATTTTGAGTCAACACCTCGCCTAGATATAACTACAGATCTAGCACCAAGGGAGGGGAGGAAGCTCACCTCATTTCCGGTGTTTCCACCATTTCCGGCCAAGGATCTCGTAACTCTTCACGGCGACAACTTCTTCTTCTCCTCGGCGGCGGCGGTTCTTCTCCTCTTGGACTTGCTCCAGCAGCTTCTCCCTCTCTACAACAGTTTCTCCAGGAAGAAGGGTTGGAATGAGGAGTGATAACGGCTAGGGTTTTCACATCCCTTATAAATGAAAAGTGACACGGGTAGGGACACGCCCATGTCCTTACCCGTGTCCTGCTCGGGCGAAGCGTTACAGGCGGTTACCTTACCTTTCGATAGACAAACATGGTTAGGGACACCCGTGTCCAAATGACACGGTCGTGTTCTCTAGTCATTTCCTCCTCTAGACACGCCTCGTCGAGCTCAACTCGACACACATGGGTAGGGACATGCCCGTGTCGCTACCCGTGTCCTTCTCGGGGTACACTTCGTCGATCTCAACTCGACGTACACGGGTAGGGAAAATTCCGTGTCTCTACCCGTGTCATCTTCACACGGGTAGTGACACGCCCGTGTCACTACCCGTGTCCTTCTCTGAACATACTCGAGTCATCGAATCGAGAGCTTTCCTCAACCACACAGGTAGGGACACACCCGTGTCTCTACCCGTGTCCTATTCTATATTTATTCGTCCTCCAATTTAAAAGTGCAGCCCTGCTTCGAGCAATTCCCGGAACCCAAGTCCTCTCTCCTGACTCAAAAACGTGTACGAGGGGCCTAGTGCGTATCGGGACGTTACACTCGGTGGTTTTATTAGTGGGCAGGATTGCCCGACGAGCAGATTGCTCAGTAGGTGGTTTGATGGACGGGTTAGCCCGGGGAGCCTATGGCTCAGAAGTTCTTATTTGCATGTGCATAATATAAGGTGGCGGGTTTTGTTACTTGACTGTCGTTCATGCCGACATCGGTATATTGACTCGGTGAGTGTGGTTCACACTTAGGCAAAGAGAGACGGGTGGTTTTGCCAGCATGGTACGCAGAGGCACCGTGGTGTGTCCTTCATGTTAAGGCATACAAAGGTCTAGGTTGGGTGCCGTGAATACCGGCATAGTAGTGGGGTCGCCTGACCCACTACCTCTGTTTGCCACAACGCGAGGTACCTGAGAGTTTAGCTAACTCCAAAATGGGGTAACTAAATGTCTGTGTGCATGGAGTCGTGTGCGTGAGTTGCACTTGTGTGAACATAGCATTTCATCCGTATAAAATTTCACTACACTTATACTTGTATAAAACCTGACACCCCATCATATAACCTAGTATGTGATAGCTTATACGATGAGAGCCTTGTAAAAGACCCCTAAACTTATAAGTTTGTATGGGCATTCATATAAGTTAATGTTATTCTTCAATAAAGTTGCTCTCATACTGTTCTTACTTTACTGCCTTACTTTAGTATTATCATATTACTGTTGTACACCTTTATAGCTCTGTGATATCACTGCTAGTTTAGGTCCAACTCCAACTTCTTTGACACTTCTCCACCACAATATCTTCCCTACCTCCCTTACCGTACGGTACGTAGGAGTCGCGGGGGGAGGAGGGGATGATAGTTGTCTTAGTCTTATGACTAACGGTCGGTGGACAATATTTTTTACAAGGGCTCCAGATGGGAGACAGGCAGCAGCCGGAGAGGCAGCACCAGCAGGGCACGGTGCATATGGAGGTGGGCTAGTCACGATCAGGAGCACCCGCTTCTGGTTCTTTGAGTGTTTAGTTTTATTACCTTCCGCGAGTGACCTTGTAGTGAGGATTCTTATGTACTAAGCATAAGCCCGTTTACCTTTCCGCCCTTTTTGACACTCCTTTTATTCCTGGGACATGTTGTGATTCATGCAATATATTTATATATGATATGTTTTGTGTACTTGGCATTTACTATCTTTTTTATAAGCTTTTACATCTTTGGTGACTCTGTTGTGCCGGCAGGGTTGGCGTTTCGTAGTGTCGACCTTCCCAAGAGAAGGTGTCACCGCAAAACAGCAATTCTTGGTGTAAGACCCGGTAGTGTAGTAAAAATATGGGGTCTTACAAACTGGTATCAGCGGCAACCTCGATCCAAAAAGAAAAGAATTCTGCAAAACCCTGGGCCACCACGCACGAGCTTAGTGTGGGGACAAACTAGCAGTGAAAGCAATGGTGTGCCCATAAGGGGACATCACATGCAAAAGTCCCATCTCTTTTCTTCCTCTGCTTTATCGCCTAAAAATTGGAATTCTCTTTTGTAGCCTGCAACAAACCCTACTCCCCAGCAGTGGGCATTGCAGGCTCAGAACGTGATTCCACCCCGCCAGCTCTGCCTCTGTTTCAGCATACAGAGATAGGACATAATTTGACTGCTATTCTGGAGTACTTCATGGCTTAGTAGGCTCCGGATCCTCAGCCAAATTTCGGGGCAAACTAGCTGAGAGTCTTCCGGGGCTTTCTCCCCCATCCTATCTCGGGACGGAGACTGCAGTTCGTACAAACGAGTGGTTGGACATAATTTACAAGATGCTTGTCGGTATTAGATGCCCGACGGAGGAGGCTGTGACTTTGGGAGAGTCATGTTTGGATTCGCATACGAAGAGGTGGTGGAAGTAAGGTCTGTACACCACCTTTGCTGGAGTGGATAGTGCGGACATTTCCTGGGAGGAGTTCAGGGCAGCCTTACTGGTGTATTTTGTACCTCAGTCAGCGAGGGATGAGTTGGAGGACATGTTCCTGTTGTTGATGTAGGGAAGAAGTACAGTTTTGGAGTACTATCGAGAGTTTACTCAATTAGACCGCTTTGCGGATTCGTACCAGCTGGACGATGCGGCCTACGCAAGGAGGTTCTACAAGGGCCTTCACGACGACATGATGTAGGCCCTCCTAGTCTTCTATGATGGGAGTTTGTCCAGGATCTTGGAGATGGCCAAGAAGCTGGAAGGAGACCAGCTTGTTGTTCGGGTCCGAAAGAGATCGGCCAATGATGCTGTGATCGGTGGTAGGAGAGACCAGCCAGGAGTTCGATTTATTGGAGAAATGAGGAACGGGGATCAGCCCCGTTAGGAGGGTTGGCAGGAGCAGAGGACCCCGGTGGTGTTAGCGCCTCAGTCACTACAGATGAGGTAGATGCCGGGGGTAGTGAAGGAGCCATTGACATGTTATCGGTGCAACCAGCCGGGGTACATTCGGAGGAACTGCCCTATAAGAGGAGCACCATTACCAGCACTCCAGGAGGCCCCAACTGCTTGGCAGTTTGGTTTGTATGGATGTGGCCGGTGCCGTGGATTTCAGTGGAGAGAATACAGGCAGGACAAGGGGCGGGTTTATGCCTTGGATCTGGCACAGCCCCGCGACCCGAAGAGGGTAATAGTAGGTACATCAAATTTTTTTTAAAATTCTTTTCTTTCTAAGATGGGATTATGTAGATTTGAAATAGTTTAAATGTTAAGAAAGAATCTTAAAATAGATAACTAAGAATAGTCTAATAAACTAAGGAGTAGTGATGGTGTGTGTCAAGCCTACCCTCACTCTCATCGACATGAGGGCATCACACAATTTCATCTCTGATGACTTCATCAAGAAGCTTGAGGGCGTTAGATTTTATGCATTAGTTTCTAGGAGGGTGCGTCTCACCAATCGGATGGTGGTCCAATCTACTAGTAGTTGCACCCTGAGGGTGACCATTGATGGGTTGACCCTAGAAGCGCTGGCAACGACCCTGAGCATGTCAGACTTCGATCTCGTTCTGGGTATGGCATGGCTCGCCCAAATCCACGCTCAAATTAACTGCCCGACAAGGAGGGTTGTACTCAGATGTGGCGGTGTCTTTGCGACATTCGAAGGTACTGCTCCAGTTTCCCGCCTCTTTCTCTCATCTATTCAGGCTGTCAAGGCCCACCTGCAGGGAGACGAGGTTTACCAGGTGTTATTTGAGATGGTTGAGGTGAAGGGCTCCGTTGCTGATATTTCGATGGTTCGAGACTTTGCTGACGTATTCCGAGAGAAGCTACCAGGGTTACCACCGCATTGGGAGCAGGATTTCTTGATATAGCTCGTACCGAGGCTAAACCGGTATCGAGAGCACCCTACCGTATGGCCCTGAAGGAGCTGGTAAAGTTTTGGAGCAAGTTATAGTTGCTGGTAGAAGCAGGATTTGTCAGGACGAGCTCTTTTTGTGGATCTCTAGTTTTATTCGTGAGAAGAAGGACGGTACGCTCCGCTTTTGCATTGATTACAAAGCCATGGATAGGCTCACGATCTGAAACACATATCCTCTGCCCAGGATTAATGAGTTATTTGACCAGTTAGAGGGAGCTCATTGGTTTTCGAAGTTGGATCTGCGATCAGGATATTACCGGCTGCGTATTCAGGAGGAGGACATTCCAAAGACAGCCATTAGCAGCAGATATGGGCTATTTGAGTTCACAGTGATGCCCTTCGGCCTCACGAATGCTACGTCCATGTTCAAGAGACTGATGAACCGGGTATTCGAGGCTTACCTTGACATTTTTGTCATAGTTTTTATAGATGACACCCTCTTATATTCGAGGACTGAGTAGGAGCATGCTCGTCACCTGGCACTGACCTTGCAGAAGCCCCGGGATTAAAGGTTGTGTGCGAAATTCAGTAATTGCCAGTTCTGGCTGAAGGAGGAGGCCTTTCTAGTACATATTATCAATGGAGCAGCTTTGGCAGTGGATCCAGCAAAAGTTCAGGCAGTTTGAGACAGGGCACCGCTGAAGACAGCCACCTATGTGAGGAGTTTTTTAGGTCTTAACGGCTATTACCGGACGTTTTGTCACAACCCGCATTTTCTCCACGGTAAAAATTGTATCAGAGTAGGAGAAAACACGCGTCGTGATGCCACGTCGTGCAGGGGATAACTGCACACGCTCAGACAAAACTCCAAACGTTAGATTTTTAGGAAAAAGGTTAATTAAGTATGAAAGAAAATCAGTTATGTTGAATGGCTGTATCCCTCGGCTCGGTGGATCAGCTATTCCACAGTTAAAATTATATTTATACGCAGCAGAAAATACTTTGGTTCAATTAACTTGACACCCTAAATGAGCATAAGTATCCCCGGGGGACGACTTATACGTGCATGACTCTAAGGTGAATATAATAGGTATGAAAAATAGTATTTTACGTTGAGGAAAAGTAGTGTCTTTGATTTAGAAACATGTTATGCATGGGGGTACATATAATAATACTTTTAGGTTTTAAAATATCTAACATGCAACCTAGCATAAATCCTTCCCAAAAGCAAGTAACCAACCTCAAATAGGCAAACACAGCAGTTTAAATTCTTATTCAGCATCACAAAAAGCCACCAGTGGGCGCCAACAACCTGACACGAACCCACTGGCGAGTATGTATGTCTATACAGAAGAGTAAAGAACTACCTCACAACAAACGGGGATCTGCAATCTCAGCTACCCTAGAGGCCACCAACAAGCCCCTCCAAAGAACTAGCCGCTGAACAGGCTACAACCTGGACCTGAGGCATTCGAGAAAAGAACACCTCAGCAAGGAAACAATCAAAAGTAATTAGAGAAATAGGTTAATGAGCAATAAGATGAAGGGTTTACCAACCCGGCAACAAGCTGCTATAAGAAAAGAAAAAGGGAAAGGCAGCAAGAAAAGAGTACTGTCTAAAACACCACAGAGCACACCAAGGGTGAGCATTTAAAACCAACATGCCCTACCAATAAAGCCTGCAACAGCATCAAGACATATACATATGCCAAAAGAAAGGAAAGCATAAACAGGAAAGGGACTAACAGTCCTAACACGTGGGTAAGTGGCAGCGGTCAAACATGGTTCTGATTGCATAACTAGAATCAGACCCAAAAAGGGCTAAGGGGTCAAACAGTGGCAGCTTTAGGGTCCCACACACACCAACCCAAACCGGGGCAAAAGGCGCTGGCCACAGCTCTCCACATAAAACCACCCCTCTAGAGGCCACCAAAACTCCACCACCTGCCACGACCCAAGAGTCGACATGCAGAAATTAGCCGACCACCCAAAGCACCCCCCCCCCTAGGGAAAAAGTCATTCTAACAATCCTAAGAAACACACGAACCCAAGGCAAAACGTCGGGTCCCACCGACGAGGCCTTGCACGCCTAACCCAAACCATCCCCGAGTCTAACTGACCCCAAAACAAGCGTAGCACCAGTGTTGACATGATGTGTCGACACCTCGACAAGCCGGTGTCGACACAAGGTGTCGACACAACCACGGCCGGTGTTGACACCAAGTGTCGACACCAAGTGTCGACACTACAGCGGCCGGTGTCGACATGATGTGTCGACACTGCCGCGGCTGGTGTCGACACCAAGTGTCGACACCGCCGCGGCCGGTGTCGACACCAAGTGTCGACACCGCCGCGGCCGGTGTCGACACCATGTGTCGACACCGCCGCGGCCGGTGTCGACACCATGTGTCGACACCACCGCTGCCGGTGTCGACACATGGTGTCGACACTGCAGCTACTGGTGTCGACACCAAGTGTCGAGACCACTGCTGCCGGTGTCGACACATGGTGTCGACACTGAAGCTACTGGTGTCGACACCAAGTGTCGACACCACTACTGCCGGTGTCGACACATGGTGTCGACACTGCAGCCGCTGGTGTCGACACCAAGTGTCGACACCACTGCAGCCGGTGTCGACAACTTGTGTCGACACTGCCGCGGCTGGTGTCGACACCAAGTGTCGACACCACGATTGGCCGGTGTCGACACCAACTGTCGACACCAAGACTGGTCGGTGTCGACACAACAGTGTCGACACCCCACCTGGCTACAGGTGCCAGATCCAGCAACGACCAAAAACGAGAATGGGGATTCTCTCTTCTCTCTCGAGTACAACCTCCATCGTCAATGGTAACTACTCGACCTAGACCGAACCAAATCTGTCCCTAATAGACACAATCCCTCAGGAAAACTGAGATTAACTGGAACCTTCTACACTAACCACGGTATGATCGGGAACAAGCCCTAGCTTACACCTAAAATCCCAACAAGAAAGAGACAAAAATTTAAATCAACAGAAGGCAAAGATCAACTAAGGCAAGGATGAGGGTACACCACTTGCCTCAATACCAGAAAAGCTTGGCCGGCGGCGTCCCCCACTCTCGGATCTAGCCGCAGAGCACCAGCTGAGGAGCAGAAAGAGTGCAGATCCAGGCGAGGGCAGTCCAGATCCACTCTCGAAACCAAAATCCGACCGCAAAAACTCCAGGAAAACGGCGTCCGAAGGCTAGGGTAGGCCGGCGATGCTCTTCCTCTCGTACAGGCGACGGGCGACGGCTTCTACCAAGCAAGGAAACAGGAAAAGAACAAGAAGGGCCCTAAAACTGACCCAAGACTAAATATACATCAGTTTTAATAATAAACAAACCACAAATCAATAATTATTTACATTCAAAAGCAAAACAACCCGAAACCCGAAACTTCTCGGAAAAAGACGAAATTCACGCCACAGCTAAAAACCCACGCTACGAACGTAACTACGAAGTTGAAATTAACATTCGACGAACAAAACCCGGGATAACACCTCCCGAAGCCAAAACACAAGCATTCCCTAAGAGGCCCAACCGAGTCATCAAAAAGACTCCGGCTAGCTGGGTAATCTTGCTAACAGGCTATAAACAGGCTACACAGGGAACCCTAAGAGCTAAGACCACGCTCTACAACGGCAAAAAGCCGGAAATACGCCATCGTAACGCCAACCAAAGATCAAACAAAGCACAGAAAAACCGGGGGCATTACAGCCACCCCCCCTAAAAGAAAGTTTCGCCTCGAAACTTTACTCACAACACTCCTATAACGTAGGAGAGAGAAGGAGTCAGGAAAGGGCCACAAATAAATAAGAACAAAACAGAGCATACCAGGCACAAGATCAGGGAAACAGACGAGGGTGAGCCTCCCTCATAGCCGACTCCAACTCCCAAGTCACGCTCTCCACATCCTGATTCCTCCATAAAACTTTAACCATAGGAATAGTCTTCTTCCGCAACGCCCGAACTTGAGAATCCAAAATTCGAACAGGCACCTCCACATAAGAAAGATTCGGCTCCAACTGAGGCACAGAATCCAATACCTGCCTGCCATTTATCACAAATTTTCGCAGCTGACTGACGTGAAAGACATCATGTGCGCCAGGGAAATTTGCGGGCAAAGCCAGCCTGTAGGCTGATAGCCCAATCCGCTCAACAATCGGAAACGGCCCCACGTACCTCGGGTCCAACTTCCTATTCTTGCCAAACCGCTTGACTCCAATCAACGGGGAGACCTTTAAGAACACCGAGTCTCCCACAGCAAATTCCAAGTCCGATCTACGCCGATTGGCGTTCTTCTCATATCTCTCTTGGGCTAACCGAAGCTTTTCCCGAATAAGCTTCACAGCGGTTTCCATCTCCTCAAGCGCTTCTGGTCCCAACAAAGGTCCCTCGCCAACCTCAGCCCAAAACAAGGGAGTCCTACAGCGCCTCCCATATAAAGCTTCAAAGGGAGCCATTTGCAAGCTTTCTTGGTAACTGTTGTTATATGCGAACTCCATAAGCCGCAAGCGCTCGTCCCACGCTCCTCCGTGGTCCAGAATGTAGCATCGGATCATATCTTCCACAATCTGATTTACGCACTCCGTCTGACCATTGGTCTGCGGATGATAAGCTGTGGAATATCTCAAATCTGTACCCAACCCTTCTTGAAGACTCTTCCAAAAATGAGACGTGAACCTGGAGTCTCGATCTGATATGATACTTACGGGTACACCATGCAATCTGACAACCTCTTCCAGATACAGCTCGGCTATCTTCCACATCGGATAATCGATCTTAAACGGTACGAAGTGAGCGCTCTTCGTCAATCTGTCTACAATTACCCAAACTGAATCATGCCCCTTAGGAGATCTCGGTAAACCGGTAATGAAATCCATCGAGATACTCTCCCACTTCCACATCGGAATCTCCAAGGGAGTCAGCTTGCCACCAGGCCTCCCATGGTCGGATTTCACACGCCTGCAAGTGAAACACTCTGAAACAAATCTGGCTATGTCCTTCTTCATCCCGTACCACCAGGCAATTTGTTTTAAATCATGATACATTTTGGTAGACCCTGGATGGTAGGCAACACTGGATCCGTGGGCGTATCTGCACACCATATCCCGGATATCCCCAACTGCGGGGACGCAAAACCTGCCACGGTACTTCAAGGTACCTGCATCATCTATAGAGAAGTCTGGTAATTCACCCTTCTCAGCTCGAAGATACAAATGCAGAAGATCGGGATCGTCCATCTGATGCAGTCTCGTAAGCGTAATCCACGAAGGTTCCGCTACTGCTATGCTACTCTGCGAATCACAGCTTCCCACAGAAATGTCCATCAATAGAAACTCTTCCACTAGACGCTCGGCGGAAAGATTAAAAATCTTACCTGACTTCCGACTCAGGGCATCGGCCACCACATTTGCCTTGCCTGGATGATACTGAATTTCAACATCATAGTCGACCACGTACTCTAACCACCGCCGCTGACGCAGATTCAATTCTTTCTGAGTGAAGACATACTTCAAACTCTTATGATCCGTGAAAATCTTGCGCTGCGCGCCATAAAGCAAATGCCTCCACAATTTCAATGCATAGATCACCGCTGCAAACTCCAGGTCATGCGTAGGGTAGTTCCTCTCGTGAGTCTTTAGCTGCCTCGACCCATACGCAATCACCTTTCCGCCCTGCATCAAAACGCAGCCTAGACCGACATGCGACGCATCCATATAAATATCATACTCACTGCCCTCCATAGGCAAAGACAAAATTGGAGCCGAACATAGCCTTCTTTTTAGTTCCTCAAAAGCCTTCTCACACTTGTCATCCCATATAAAGGCTACATTCTTCTGCGTCAACTTGGTCAACGGCGCAGACAAGGTAGAGAAACCTTCTACAAACCTTCTATAATAACCAGCCAAACCCAAGAAGCTTCTGATCTCTTTGGGGGTAACTGGTCTCGCCCATTCCAGAACAGCAGCGATCTTTTCTGGGTCCACCGATATTCCCTCCTTATCAATCACGTGGCCTAGAAATGAAACTTGAGGCAACCAAAACTCACATTTGCTCAGCTTGGCGTATAACTTATGGTCTCTCAGAGTCGCCAAGACCAGCTGCAAATGTTGATCATGCTCCTTCGCATCCTTAGAATACACCAAAACATCGTCTATAAAGACAATCACAAACTTATCTAGAAAATCCTTGAAAACTCTGTTCATCAAATCCATAAAAGCTGAGGGCGCATTAGTCAAACCGAATGACATAACCAAAACCTCAAAATGCCCATGACGAGAGCGGAACGCCGTCCGCGGAACATCCGACTCCCGAATCCTCAACTGGTGATAGCCCGAACGAAGATCTATCTTGGAAAACATGGCACTACCACGCAGTTGGTCAAACAAATCATCGATTCACGGCAAAGGGTACCTGTTCTTAACAGTAACCTTGTTCAGCTCTCTATAGTCGATGCATAACCTCATCGACCCATCCTTCTTTTTAACGAACAGCACTGGCGCACCCCAAGGCGAAGAACTCGGCCTTATAAAGCACTTTTCCAATAACTCATCTAGCTGAACTCGCAACTCTTCCAGCTCTCGCGGGGCCATCCTGTACGATGCCTTTACGATAGGACGCGTGCCTGGCTCCAAATCTATTACAAACTCGACATCTCGATCGGGTGGAAGACCGGGAAGGTCGTCTGGAAACATATCAGAAAAGTCACACACCACGGTAATTTCTTCCAAACGGGGCTCACTAACAATCGACCCTACCAGGGAAACCACACAGGCAAAACAGCCAGAAACAAGCAACTTCCGAGCACGCACCGCAGAAATGATTGGAGACTCCTGGAGAGAATACCCATAAACGCTCCCTGGCTGACCGTTGTCTTTGACGAAGTCCAAGCGCTTACCCTTGCACTGGATCACATCATCGTACCTTGACAACCAGTCCATGCCCAAAATAACGTCGAAGTCCTCCAGGTCAATCACCTTCAAATCTGCCTTGGCTAGAAAATCTCCCAACAAAATTGGACAATCGAGGATACCCAGGTCTGTAACCACAGAGTCACCAGAGGGGAACTTAACGCAGAAGGCACCACCAACACGATCTAGGCCCAGATTGAACCGCTCCACAAAGGCTCTAGCCACAAACGAGTGGGTAGCGCCGGAATCGAAGAGAACGCGCGCCCAGCGGTTCTTTACCTTAAATCGCCCTACGAATTGCATACGCATCTAAGGAAACAAGCGCTAAAACAAAAACTACACCCTAAAAGAGAACGTAACGAAACGACTGGGGAGGAGTCGAACCTGAGATAACCTGGGTCGAGGTCTGCGCTTCGTCTGCCGAGAGCACATTCAGCTTTCCTTTTCCTTTATCCACTTGCTGAGGCGGTGGCAGAGCCTGGAGGGGAACTGGCTGCAGAATAGACTAGGTCTGAGGGCACCTTGTCTTGAGATGACCCTTCTGGCCGCACTGAAAATAGACCTTATCTTTTAACCAACAACGGGCAGCCTCATGTCCCTTCCTTCCACACAAGGCACACACCAAGTCTCCCCTTGAAGTACCCTGAATCGCGTGCACCTGCTCCTTCTTCTGCGCTCCCAACCTTTTGAAACACTTCTCAAAGGGGTGGCCTGGCCGGCCACAAAAGCTACAAATCTCTTTGACCTTCTTTCTTGCGACAGCATCAGGTTCCTGAGGGCTCTTCCCTCCACCGGACTTCCGCTTATCTTTCCTTAACTGCTGGCCTCTATTCTTGGCATTCTCAATGGCCTCAACTCTCAAAGCAGCTTCAACCGCACTGGCGTAACTGACTGCTCCATAGGCATTCGCTAACTGCTGTATGTCGCTTCTTAATCCACCCAGAAATCGCTTAACTCGGTCTGCCTCAACACTCACCAGACCCGGAGCAAACCGACTCAACTTACTAAACTCAATCTCATACTCACTAACCGTGAGTTTCCTCTGCTTTAAGTGAAGAAAGTCGTTCATTAGCCGGTCCCGTTCGACTGAAGGCAGGAACTTACTTAACAACATCACCTTAAATGACTCCCAAGTGCAACCTGCCACTAAGCTCTCTTTCTCCCTCAGCCACCAATTCTTTGCTAAGCCCTTGAGCTGGTAGGCAGCGAGCATCACTCTCTGATCGTCCGTAATCCCTGAGTACGAGAACATTTCCTCAATGGTAATCAGCCAGTCATCCAAAATCATGAAATCTGCCTGCCCATCATAGGTAGGGGGTCTCAGCCGCTGAAACTGGGATAAGAACGCCATCTCTGGAGGCACTACAACCAAAGGCACGGGAGGAGCAGGAGGGGCAGGGACAGCTACCCCCTCTGCGGGGTTCTGAGCTCTCGGGGGCTGTCCCCCCACAACTGCTACAAGGGACTGAATCTGAGCCTGCATAGCCACTACCTGCCTCGATAACTCCTCATTACTTTGCCGCAAGCTTTCTACCAACGCCTCGCTCTGCGCTCCTGACGTCTCACCCTCGGATTGGGGGGTCGATCTCGTCGCAGGACGTCTCGCCATCCTAGAATCGCACAAGCTTAAGACAAATCCTAGCCCATCAACTAGAATAAAACTACCCGGTACGGACAAACACACTTAAATATGAACTTCAACTGCAAAACTTGCTCTGGGAGTTGTTTTTACCATGATGATGTTATGCTTATCCTAAGATGGTTCACCACCATCATACTAACTCAGGTGCCTAAACCATGAATGCATGTATTTGTATTCTTTTTGACTCAAAACCATGTGTGTACATATGTCATCTTGCAAATCTTTAGCTTGGCACGTTGTGCTTATGAAATGATATGCTATGCATGATGTGCTATGCATTCTAAAAAGGCCTTAGTGCAAGCCATGGGCGGCGTACACATGAAAATGTTATGCATCCCATACTACATAACATTCCCATGTAACGAGAAAAGAAAACGTGCTAGCCGCATTCATGTGGTGAGGTTATGCATCCCATACTACATAACCCTCACATGTTGCCTCCTATGGTGGATCCATATACAAACACATATTATGCATCCTATACTACATAATATGCCCTGTATACTTCTTTATGCTCATGAGTGTAGTGTTCGTGCTTCGGCCAAGACGTGCTGATGACATATCGGTGTGTGAATGGTATGATGCTAAACAGTAATGCAGACAAGGGAAAGGTTGCCCAACCATTTGTCAAGCAACCTCCCTCTGATAACAACTGTCACAACCCGCATTTTCTCCACGGTAAAAATCGTATCAGAGTAGGAGAAAACACGCGCCGTGACGCCACGTCGTGCAGGGGATAACTGCACACGCTCATGCAAAACTCCAAACGTTAGATTTTTAGGAAAAAGGTTAATTAAGTATGAAAGAAAATCAGTTATGTTGAATGGCCGTTACCCTCGGCTCGGTGGATCAGCTATTCCACAGTTAAAACTATATTTATACGCAGCAGAAAATACTTTGGTTCAATTAACTTGACACCCTAAATGAGCATAAGTATCCCCGGGGGACGACTTATAGGTGCATGACTCTAAGGTGAATATAATAGGTATGAAAAATAGTATTTTACGTTGAGGAAAAGTAGTGTCTTGATTTAGAAACATGTTATGCATGGGGGTACATATAATAATACTTTTAGGTTTTAAAATATCTAACATGCAACCTAGCATAAATCCTTCCCAGAAGCAAGTAACCGACCTCAAATAGGCAAACACAGCAGTTTAAATTCTTATTCAGCATCACAAAAAGCCACCAGTGGGCGCCAACAACCTGACACGAACCCACTATCGAGTATGTATGTCTATACAGAAGAGTAAAGAACTACCTCACAACAAACGGGGATCAGCAATCTCAGCTACCCTAGAGGCCACCAACAAGCCCCTCCAAAGAACTAGCCGCTGAACAGGCTACAACCTGGACCTGAGGCATTCAAGAAAAGAACACCTCAGCAAGGAAACAATCAAAAGTAATTAGAGCAATAAGTTAATGAGCAATAAGATGAAGGGTTTACCAACCCGGCAACAAGCTGCTATAAGAAAAGAAAAAGGGAAAGGCAGCAAGAAAAGAGTACTGTCTAAAACACTGCAGAGCACACCAAGTGTGAGCATTTAAAACCAACATGCCCTACCAATAAAGCCTGCAACAACATCAAGACATATACATATGCCAAAAGAAAGGAAAGCATAAACAGGAAAGGGACAAACAGTCCTAACACGTGGGTAAGTGGCAGCGGTCAAACATGGGTCTGATTGCATAACTAGAATCAGAACCAAAAAGGGCTAAGGGGTCAAATAGTGGCAGCTTTAGGGTCCCACACACACCAACCCAAACCGGGGCAAAAGGCGGTGGCCACAACTCTCCACATAAAACCACCCCTCTAGAGGCCACCAAAACTCCACCACCTGCCACGACCCAAGAGTCGGCATGCAGAAATTAGCCGACCACCCAAAGCACCCCCCCCCTAGGGAAAAAGTCATTCTAACAATCCTAAGAAACACACGAACCCAAGGCAAAACATCGGGTCCCACCGACGCGGCCTTGCACGCCTAACCCGAACCAACCCCGAGTCTAACTGACCCCAAAACAAGCGCAGCACCAGTGTCGACATGATGTGTCGACACCTCGACAAGCCGGTGTCGACACAAGGTGTCGACACAACCACGGCCGGTATCGACACCAAGTGTCGACACCAAGTGTCGACACTACAGCGGCCGGTGTCGACATGATGTGTCGACACTGCCGCGGCTGGTGTCGACACTAAGTGTCGACACCATCGCTGCCGGTGTCGACACATGGTGTCGACACTGCAGCTACTGGTGTCGACACCACTGCTACCGGTGTCGACACATGGTGTCGACACTGCAGCTTCTGGTGTCGACACCAAGTGTCGACACCACTGCTGCCGGTGTCGACACATGGTGTCGACACTGCAGCCGCTGGTGTCGACACCACTGCAGCCGGTGTCGACACCTTGTGTCGACACTGCCGCGGCTGGTGTCGACACCAAGTGTCGACACCACGATTGGCCGGTGTCGACACAAACTGTCGACACCAAGACTGGCCGGTGTCGACACAACAGTGTCGACACCCTACCTGGCTACAGGAGCCAGATCCAGCAACGACCAAAAATGAGAACGGGGATTCTCTCTTCTCTCTCGAGTACAACCTCCATCGGCAATGGTAACTACTCGTCCTAGACCGAACCAAATCTGTCCCTAATAGACACAATCCCTCAGGAAAACTGAGATTAACTGGAACCTTCTACACTAACCACGGTATGATCGGGAACAAGCCCTAGCTTACACCTAAAATCCCAACAAGAAAGAGACAAAAATTTAAATCAACAGAAGGCAAAGATCAACTAAGGCAAGGATGAGGGTACACCACTTGCCTCAATACCAGAAAAGCTTGGCCGGCATCGTCCCCCACTCTCGGATCTAGTCGCAGAGCACCAGCTGAGGAGCAGAAAGAGTGCAGATCCAGGCGAGGGCAGTCCAGATCCACTCTCGAAACCAAAATCCGACCGCAAAAACTCCAGGAAAACGGCGTCCGAAGGCTAGGGTAGGCCGGCGATGCTCTTCCTCTCGTACAGGCGACGGGCGACGGCTTCTACCAAGCAAGGAAACAGGAAAAGAACAAGAAGGGCCCTAAAACTGACCCAAGACTAAATATACATCAGTTTTAATAATAAACAAACCACAAATCAATAATTATTTACACTCAAAAGCAAAACAACCCGAAACCCGAAACTTCTCGGAAAAAGACGAAATTCACGCCGCAGCTAAAAACCCACGCTACGAACGCAACTACGAAGTCGAAATTAACATTCGACGAACAAAACCTGGGATAACACCTCCCGAAACCAAAACACAAGCATTCCCTAAGAGGCCCAACCGAGTCATCAAAAAGACTCCGGCTAGCTGGGGAATCATGCTAACAGGCTACAAACAGGCTACACAGGGAACCCTAAGAGCTAAGACCACGCTCTACAACGACAAAAAGCCGGAAATACGCCATCGTAACGCCAGCCAAAGATCAAACAAAGCACAGAAAAACCGGGGGCGTTACACGTTTGTAGAGGGGTTCTCCTGGATTGCTCTCCCACTCACATCTCTGACGAAGAAGGAGACCCTATTCGTTTGTACGCCGCAGTGCGAGATTGCTTTCCAGGAGCTGAAGGGTCGGCTCACCTCGGCTCATATTCTTTCCCTTCCATCCGAAAATAAGGGATTTCAGGTAAACACCGACGCATCATACCAGGGGATGGGTGCCGTTCTGATGCAGAATGGCCACGTGATCGCTTACGCTTCCAGACAGTTGAACAAGTAAGAGCAGAAATATCTGGTGCATGACTTGGAGATGGGAGCGGTGATTTTTGCTCTGAAGAACTGGAGACACTACCTCTACGGGATTCATTGTGATATCTTCTCAGATCACAAAAACCTGAAGTATGTGGACACTCAAAAGTAGCTGAATATCCGACAGAGGTGCTCGGTAGAGTTCCTATCAGAATATCTGTATACCATGCATTACCATCCCGGTAAGGCGAACGTGGTGGTAGACGCTCTGAGCTGAAGAGCCACCACGTCCAGAGCAGAGTACCAGTTGATGGCTTTGGAGTTGGTGCATGTGTTGGAGGAGATGTGGATATCCCTGGTATCCAAGGATGATCCAGAGTTGTACTGGGTGTACCTTACGTCGATGAGTACCACATATGACATCCAGGATTGCATCAGGGACGGGCAGAGGCTGGATGAAAGGATGGAGCCCATTTTCAAATACATGGAGGAAGGCACGGCTGGGGATTATTCACAGAGAGATGGGCTGCTTTGTTTTAGGGGCAGAGTCTATATACCGGCATGAGGCCGGATTCGAGAGGATATCATGGTAGAGGCTCACTACAACAGATACGTCGTGCACACATGTATCAGGAAGATGGTAGCAGATCTGTAGAAGACCATGTTTTCGTCGGGCATGAATAAGGACATCACATATTTCATGAGGCATTGCGGGGCTTGCCAGCTAGTGAATGCGGAGTGTAGGAGCACGGTCGGGTTACTGAAGCCACTTCCAGTGCCGGAGTGGAAGTTTGAGGATATAGTAATGGACTTCATACACGGGCTACCTCGGTCACATGCACAAAACAATTCGATTTGGGTCATCGTTGACAGGCTGACAAAGGTGTCCAGGTTTATCCCAGTCAAGTAGGATGCTTCGGTCGTTGATCTGGCACAGAAGTTTGTAGAGTAGTTTGTGCGCTATCATGGAGTGTCCAAGACTATCGTGTTTGATCAGGACGATCGTTTTGGGTCCAAGGAGTGGAGGTTGATTTAGGCTTACCTGGGCTCTCGGTTGACGTTTAGCACAGCCTTCAGCCCTCAGACTAATGGACAAACAGAGCGCACCAACCAGACTTTGAAGGATCTTCAGCGCTTATGCATTCTAGATTGCGGGGAGCCATGAGAGAAACTATTGCCACTGATCGAGTTCTCCTACAACAACAACCATCAGGCCAGTATATGTATGGGTCCTTATGAGACTCTATATGGACAGAGATGTCAGACACCTCTATCATGGGTCCAGGATGAGGACCCCTAGACTCTTGGATCAGAGTTCGTGGAGGACATAGATGCTCATGTGATGCTCATTCAGGATAGGATGTTGGAGGTTCAGAGTAAGCATGCCAAGTACTATGATGCGCGACATCGGCAGGTGGTGTTCTTGGTGGGAGAATGGGTGTTCTTTAAGATTTGGCCGATGCATTGAGTTTCTCGGGTTCGAAGACGGAAGTTGCTCAGTCCAAAATACATGGGTCCCTATAGTATCGTGGAGTGGATCGACCCCTTGTCCTACAGGCTAGAGCTTCCCCTAGAGTTAGCTGCACTACATGATGTCTTCCATGTCTCTTCCATTCGGAGATCTTTGTTATGGCCTAAGCAGCTCAACTCTTTTACGGATGGCCTTGTGTCATCTGATCGATCAGTCAGCATGGAGCCGGTCAGGAATGATAATCCAACATTACGGACCCTGCGGAGTAAGAATGTCCCATTGGTCAAAGACCTGTGAAGGAACCATGGGCAGGAGGAGCACACTGGGAACTACGGGACCTGATGCTGCAGAAGTACCCGGGACTCTTCGAGGCAGGTATTATTTCAACCTTCTAAGGGATGTTACATATTTTAACTTTTCTCTAGAACCCCGCAGGCCAAATCTGAATTTCGGGGAAGAAATTTGTATTTTTATGTATTGTGATTTGTAACATCCTTCAAACAACTAGACCCCTCAAGAGTTATTTTTTCATGGCAAGGGCATGACAAAACCCTAGGAAGTGCCAAAGGACCAAGTGAGCCTAGAAAAGGATGTGAGACCACCATGTCTGTAATTAGCACTTTTCAAATGCTATCCCTAGGGTTTGACTTTAGGGTTCTAACTTGACTCTAAGATCACTAAGAACCCATGGGGGTCAACCATGGAGGCTAAGTTGACCCAAGCCAACCCCAGCCCTAATTTAGTCAAAGTACCCTTCTTAAGTGTCAAGTGACACCCAACATGCCAAACCCACCATACCAAGGTCTCCTTAGACCTTTGGTGGGGCTAAGGGTCACTAATCACCCCTAGGTTTAGCTAGGTCACCCCATGTGGCCTCGGGTTGAACGTACCCCCTTTTGAGTTAAGTTAACCCAAATAGGCTAACTCAAGTTCAAACCCAACTCCATTTGGGCTAGCTCCATTTTAATCATCTAGATGGGTTTAGGGGGTGTAACTTGCCTAAATTATTCCGTCATTTTCGGCCAAGGTGAATAGCAGTAAGAAAAGCTCCTCTTGCCTTTAATGGAGGAGAGAGAAAGTGGGTGGAAGAACATTCATGGCCAAGTGAGACCAAGGAACCCTCTCTCCATTTCCAAAGCTTTGATCTTATTCCCCATTCAGTGTAGAGATGGGAAGGGGTCATTTTGGTGGTTGTTCATTGGTTGAAACAGTGTAACCACCCATGCCAAAATCCTCGTCATTGCCAATTAATGGTTCCATGAAGAAAGACCCCTCCCCTCCCCTTTCTGACTCTTCAAAAAGACTCCCCAGACCCAGAAGAGTCGTTTACAATATTTCCAAGATGAAAATAGATTCCTTCCAAAGTGTTGTTGCAGAACTCTGGCGACTCCTCCACCACAAATGGCGACCCGGCAATCGGCATGGCTGCGCTCCACCCAGAAGGTCAATTTCACCCCCTCTCCTTCTATGCTAGGATCATAGTTCTAATAGGAGAGATATCAGGCTCAATTGAGCCCAATCAAGTGATCTCTTTTGCAATTTTTTTGGGTTTTTCTCACCGCACGGGTTTACCATAAATAACCTCTCTAACGGCCCTGCCGCAGCGTGGCGATAGCCACCACCTCAACGAAGGTGGTGGAGGTGGTGATCGGCCGGGGACATGGCTGGGTGGCCGGCAGTAGAGCTTGGAAAGTGCTCCAGGATGGGGCAATCTCAACCATAGGCTGGAGGTTGAAGACGACCAGCTACCGCACGATTTACGCCAAGATTCGTGCCGCCTCCGATTTTAAACTTAGGATCATATAATTCCTTTTATTAGATTTTTTGTCTCATTTACTTAAGTTAATATGTCTATTTATTAAAAATACTTAGATACTTCTATAGAAAAAGTGGTTACACCTAAAGTTGTAGCTCTTGAGGTCTATTTTAATTTAAAATTTGTTTCATCCAATTTTACTTAATGGTCTGACCTCAGCACCTAAAATGGTGCGGTCTATACTTAGAGCTAGACAGAGATTAAAATAGGCTCCCCCACTTAACCTCATGTCCAAATGACCTGAAATTTTGTAGGGAGTCAATCTTATCTATACATAGGACATATCCAAAAATGAGAGGTTTTGGAGAAAACGTTTCTATAGTTTTGCTAAAAATTTAATTATCCTTGTGTAGTTTAATTAAGGGACTAAATGACCTCACCAAACCCCAAAACTTTGGTGGATGGTCTTAGGGGTCATCATGAGTCACTATTTTAAATCTTAACTCATTTGACAAGAAATTGATTGGGTTTTGATGTGACTAAAGTTTGAGCCCATAATGGTGAGTATAGTATTTAGGATTCTTCGGGCATTGAGGGGCCAATCCTCATCAAAAGGGGTTGGAGCTCTGGCCAGAGTCACAAGGTCAGTATGATAAACCTCTCTTAGAGTTTGGGATGAGTTAGGGTGGTTGAACCCTAGTGCCCTAATTCAAGCCTTGGACTGAGCTTATTATGGTTTGTGAAGGTTTTAGGGTGTTTAGTCCTTGTTTGGACTTGTGGTATACCCCATGGGTTTCTAGGGTGGAGTAATGCCCTAGGATTGTTGTAGGTGGTAGATGGACCCTTGCACCACAATTAAATAACTTTGTCCCTAATTAGGCCCTTGCAAATTAAGAAATAATTTAGGGGTCCTATGACCTTGGATTACCATGGGATGATGGTAGGAGTTATTTTATTGTCATAAATATCTCTGGGATATTTTACATGATGTTGGGATGAGTTTATAAGTAGGTTCCTTCGTAAAGCGCACTACCATGGGTCTTCTTGAAGAATTTGTATATATGACTTTCTAACCTTTAAATTGCATGAATATTGTCAGTTATGATGTAAGACCATAACAAAGCTCTAGAATTTTGCTATTAATTTTTAGGTCAATATTTGGAGTACTTCATTCACAACCCATCAAGTTGCTCTATCAATTTAGGAATTTCTTATGAATTAACCTCTTACCAGAAACTCATGAAATTTAGTCAAAGTAGATCTTATGACATTGTAGAGCTCTGTAAATTTTTGTGGAATTTTTGGAAGTGTGTTTATAGGGGTTGCTTCACAAGGTACTTGATTCTAAGTAAATTTATTTGATTTTATTTATATACCTAATGAACTTGGTAAATTATGATCTTCAGTCAAAGATCCTTTCTGCTCACCCTTTAGTTTTAGTAATTTTTCAATAATTTTCTGATGATGTATTTTAGTACTTCCTTCTTTACCCATAATTATAAGATTTATTGTGGATTAATTCATTAGAGGCCAAAATATTTTTGAACAATTATGAAACTTGGTATTCTTTGATTTATTTGCATTAAATGTAGTTCATAATTTTTGGGTGGTCATAACTTATGTAAATCTAATACTTCATATTCAAAATCACCTATGGCCTTAATTGGGGAAAAAAATAAATAAATGCCAATTAAATTCGGAAAATTACAAGTTTCAGTACTTATTCTAATTTTGTCTCTATAGACCCCCAGTAAATATCTTAGAGCATTTGGATGAATATTTATGGGGGTCACCATTCTTGCATGTCATTTTATTTCTCTAGGTCTGCACATAATAAAATAGCAATATCAGGGAATCTTGTGAACTTAGGTATGGGGTAAAGGGGTAGGTGCTGTACTTAACCTGTAGTGTATGATTGAGCTCATCAATGTAGGTCACGCTATCAGAGCATAGTTGGATAGGTTAAGGACGTACCTCGGAGCGACGAACAATCGTCCTTTCCTGATGAGAGAGTACAATACACATAGGAATGGTTAAATTGTTGAATGCACTTGTGTTAGATTAAGTAATCTTAAAATGGGGTTCATTATGGGTAGATACAAATAATAATAATTACCTTGCAAAAGGGAGCTTTGGGCTTCAGCCCACCATAGTTCCTAGTGCCCTCGAGTGCCTTTCACAGTGTATGCCTTGGGCAGTCCAAGGAAAACGTAAACGGTAAGAGTAAAATGATTACAAGAGTAATTACTCTATAATAAAGCTCCACTAACACACACCTTCAGTTACAGGTTGTTAGTTTAGATTTGGCATTCGAGCAGTATGCTCGGTGGTTTTAATAGTGGGCAGGATAGCCCGGCGAGCCGATAGCTCTGTAGGTGGTTTGACGGATAGGTTAGCCCGGGCAGCCTATGGATCGAAAATTCTTGTTTGCATGTGCAAAATATAAGATGGTGTGTCTTTGTTATTTGATTGTCGTTCACGCCGACGCTGGTATATTGACTCGACGAGTGTGGTTCACACATAGCCAAAGAAAGACTGGGGGTTTTGCGAGCAAGGTACGTAGAGGCTCTGTGGTGTGTCCTTCATGTTGAGGCGTACAAAGGTCTAGGTTGGGTGGCGTGAATGCTGACCTAGTAGTGGGGTGGCCCAACCCACTGCCTCTATTATCCACAATGTGAGGTACCTGAGAGTTTAGATAACTCCAAAATGGGGGAACTAAAAGTCTGTGCACATGGAGTTGTGTGCATGAGTTGCACTTGTGTGAACATAGCATTTCATCCGCATAACATTTCACTACACTCATACTTGCATAAAACCTGATACCCTATCAATTAAACTAGTATGGTATAACTTATACTATTTGAGCCTTATTTTAGTATTATCATATTAGTATTGTACTCCTTTATAGCTCTGTGATATCACTGCTAGTTTAGGTCCGCCGCAATCTGGTTTGACAATTCTCCACCTCAATATCTTCCATATCACCCTTCCCGCACAGTGCCTAAGAATTGCGGGGGGAGGCAGGGATGATAATTTTCTTAGTCTTATGAATAACGGTCGGTGGACAATATTTTTTACAAGGGCTCTAGACGGGAGACACGCAGCAGCCGAAGAGGCAGCACCAGCAAGGCATGGTGCATATGGAGGTGGGCCAGTCTAGCTTGGGAGCACCTGCTTCTGGTTCTGTGAGTGTTTAGTTTTATTAGTTTATGCAAGTGACCTTGTAGTGAGGATTCTGATGTACTAGGCATAAGCCCGTTTACCTTTCGGCCCTTTTTGACAATCCTTTTATTTCTGGGACACACTATGATTAATGTTATATATTTATATATGATATGTTTTGTGGACTTCACATTTACTATCTTCTTTATAAGCTTCAGCATCTTTGGTGATTCTGTTGTGTCGGCAGGGTTGACATTTCGTAGTGTTGACCGTCCCAAGCGATGTTATCATCGCAAAACAGCAATTTTGGGCTTAAGACCCGGTAACATAGCAAAAAAACAGGGTCTTACACCATGTTATCAAGGCAGTTTGAAAAGGTGCAGAATTTTTCTTCACAGTAGTAGAGACTTCAAAGCCTAAGCTCAGATTGATTAGCATTCCTATAGTATCTGAGTTTGCAGACATATTCCCTGAAAATCTTCCTAGAGCTCCACCTCAGCGAGAGATTGATTTTACAATTGAGTTATTGTCAGGTGCAGAGACAGTGTCACGCTCTCCGTACCGATTAGCATCAAAGGAGATGGCAGAACTGAAGATACAGCTTCAAGAGATACTAGTAAAGGGTATTGTATCGACAATGACCGTTATTTGAAGAAGTGTCCCTTGAACTAAGAAGAATGGAGATTGCATTTGATGCTAGTTTTCTAGTTTTGTGCTTGCATGACTATTTTGCTAAGTACAACCCAATGTCAGGTTATAGTATGTCATTAAACACAGGACTATACAATATAATCTTTCATTGTGTTGGCCAATGTGTTGACTCACATGTAATCTCTCTATTGGGGTGTATTTCTAATTCAAGTACATTTGGAGAAACAAGGAAGGACTGTTTGTTGCATTCAGTGGAATAGAATTTTTCTCTAATTAAAATTCATCGAGTATAATCGTGAATACTCGTCAAATTCATTGAGCATACTAATGAATCCTCGTCCAATTCATCGTGTATACTTACTAGCACTCGTCGAATTTGTCGTATTTACTTAGGGAATAATCTCTAAGTTCCTGGGAAAAAGTTTAAGTAAAAATCGTCGAGTATCTTCATGTATACTCGTCGAATTCGTCGAGTATATGCATTGAAACTTGTCGAATTCGTCGAATATATATGTCGGTACGTAATGAATTTATCGAGACTCATTGGATATGCCTTGAGTTCTCAAATTTACTTCTTTGGATTTCTCTAAGTCAAATTCGCCGGATAACACATTGTATATACGTCGAATGCATTCAGAGTATCTGCCGAAACTCGTCAAATTTGTCGAGAAAGCTCGTCGATATTCGTCGAATTCGTCGAGTATTACTTCAAGGAAGAGTTGAATTCTCTTTTGGAACTATCTGGAATCGTCTAAGTTATTTTCATCGAGTTTTGAAGACATTCGATGATTATACCCGTTTATACTCGACGATACTCGATGAATAAATCTTATGGTTTATTTTTCCTGCATTCAAATTTCCGACTTGGACCGTCCAAACCGCCATGTACTGTAACTCGTGGAATTCTCGGTATGGAAGGAATCTTCAAGACGTTAGTGAAGAGATGTTCCTATAAATATCTTGGGTGGATTTTGAGAAACTCTAATCGTGTATTTTGAAGTTCAAATCAAAAAATTCAAAGAAAATCTCGCGTCAGCCTTCGTTTCCGTTCTTCGTGATTCTCTCCACCGACAACGATGTTATATGTGTTTCGTTCTTCATCAAGTGTGTTGACTAAATCCTTGATCTCTGAAGCTTATCTTATTACACAGATCTAGTTGATCTTTGTGTTCATATCAAGACCATAAAGATTTCAGATTCACTTTCTCATCAAGATTTTCAAGTTTTATATTTCAGAGGAAAGGAAGACTAAAGATTTTAGATCTGAAGAAGATCATTTGTAATCTAGTTTTGTTTAAATCTTTTATACTGTGGTTGTAGGTTTTGCCTCCGAGTTGTAGATCTTTTTTTTTGGATTGAGTTATAGGAGAGGTTATTCTCGAGTTGTACTAGAAGATTTTCTCAGAGTGTTCGGATAGTTGATGCGGGTTAAAACTCCAAAAATGATTACGAGCTCGCGGCGCCCCGGGCGGTTTTATTTAAGAAAAGCGGTGATTGGTTTTTTTTTAGAAAATGGGGCGCGCAGATTAATTATTTGGATATAAAACTATTGAGTCGAGTTTTAATGAAAGGAGGAAAGTGCACCTATTGTGAGTAGTCCAGGATATTCCGGGTGGAATATCGAGGTCGTATTGTTCTCAGGGTCAGTTCGATTATTTCTACTCTTCCCTGGAGGGGACTATTATTTTACTGATATTTAACTTGTCGGGTTAATTTTTTATATATGAAAATAAAAAGACAGAAAATGAAAGCATAAAAAGGTGGAGCCGATGAAGAGCTTAGCTCGATGGCACCGAATAAAATTGAATTAAAATATACTTTGAATAAAAAGAGATCCTAAGTTTCAAATTAATTAAGGCGGAGACTTGACCCTGGAGGTTCCACTAAAATGAGCTCACCTATCTCTAGGACTATCGCTCACCTGAACGCTAAGACTATTCGACCGGGCTATTGTCCGACGAAGGATTCCTCTTAACGCCTGCATTACGATAAGAACACCGCTATTGGGTGGGGAACCCAATCCAGTAGAGTTTGCGCACCTACTCTCTCGAGGGTTAGTGCGGAACTCCATTTACCATGGGGGATCGGTCCATATGCACGGCCTCTCGGCTAGCTAGCATATGGACTATGGAATAGGGCCCACACATCAATTATGTGATCCTACCGTAAACCCTAGGCAAACCTTAAGTTAATTTTAATTAATTAGAAAAACAAGACCTTTTATTATTTAAAGCAATTTTATTTGTCTCAATGCTCTTCGATACCGAGATCTAAGAACGGTTAGCCACTCATCGGAATGGGGACGACTTGGGATGAAAAAGCAGAAAATTAAAGCAGTAAATGCAAGTGATAAAAGAAAGCAGTAAAAGGAAAGCAGTAAATTACAAGTCCTACTCAAACGAGTAGGACTGAAATGAAAGAAAAAAAATTGCAAGTCCCGGCTCAAATGATTGGGCGGGAGAAATAAAGCGAGTCCTACTCAAACGAGTATAAGAAAATAAATGCATCAACGCACGCACTCTACTGCAAATTAAAATGCATGCACACAAATCGTACTCAAATGAGTAGGAGAAAAATTAAGTCCTGTCATTAAACTCCAAGCAAGTAGGCGGAAATAAATACAAGTACAAGTACTACTCAAATAATTACAGCAAAATAAAGACCTGCCATTTAACTCATGTGAGTACGCGGTAAATAAAATCCTGCCATTTAACTCCTAGCGAGTAGGTGGAAATAAATGTTAACACTGACACACTTTACTTGAAAGTAAAACACACGCACACAAGTCCTACTCAAATGAGTAGGAGAAAATTAAAGCGGGTCCTACTCAAATGTGTAGGAGAAAATAAATACACACTCTCTACAGAAAGAAAATACACACACAGACCTACCATTTAACTAAAATGAGTAGGCGGTAATAAATGCTACACACACACTGTAAGACCCCCCCCCCCCTTTTTTTTTTCTTTTTGGACACCGGGGTCTTAGGCCCAGAACCGCCGTTTTGCGGTGACTCCTTCACGCCCTGAAGAGTCATCACCACAAAGCGTCGATTCTGCCGGCCAAATTCGATCACAGAAAAGTAGTAAAATAATGAAGTAAATGTAAACTATCAGTCCACAGAGAATCACATGTCATAAGTAAATATAACTCCACGAAGGGAGTGTCCACAGAAAATAACATTAGAGTAGCAAAAACGGGCTTATGCCCGGTACATCATAACCTCACTACAAGATCTCTCATGCAGAAACAAAAGTAGAAAACTACTCAAGGTCGAGACTCACGGTCCCGGCTGTATGAACTCCGGAGCTAGACTGCCCCACCTCCAAGTGCACCGGTCTCTGGGGCTGCTCCTCCATGCTGGTCTCCACGATCCCCTAAATGATGCGGTTCGAAAACCGTTAGTCTAAGAGACTAAGTCCTATCATCCCCCGCCCCTTTCCCCACGGCTCCTAAGCACCGAGCGGAGAGGATGAAAGGGGAGGACTTAATGGTGGAGAATAATCAAAAAGCAAGTGACAGCGGACCTATACTAGCAATCATATAGACATAAGCTGAAATATGAAATGTAACCTTCACTTATGTGAAAAACACATAAGCCAAGGGGTCTTCTGCAAAGCTCCCATCGTATAAAAAGTCCCATACCAATTTATACGATAGGGTGTCGGTTACCAAACATCAGTAAATAAATATATCCAAATTAACCTTAATTTATAAACTTGCCCACACAAGCTTATAGACCAAGGGGTCGTGTAGCAGGTCCTAAAGTATAAGCGTCTCATTCCACTTATACTTTAGGTGTCAAGGTTAAAGGTAACGAATATGCTATGACATGCAAGTGGGTATGATGGTCATGCAAGTGCAACACACACACCCGACTCTGTGCACACAGACCTTTAGTTCCCCACTTTTGGAGCCGTAACCTCCCAGGATACCTCCGTAGTGGCAGACGGAAGCGGCGGGTTGGGCCTCGCCCACCTCTAAACCAGTAAAGCACTACCGGTCAGACCTATCGTACGCCTCAACGCTTGGTGCACGAAGCGGACTCCTGCGTACTCTTGCCGGCTGGCGCACCGGACTTCTGTTGGCGAAGTGCTAACCACATTTGCCGAGTCAACGTATTGGCGTCGGTGCATCGACCCTCCAATACCGAAGCCCCACCACCTTAATTTCCTTTCCTGTTATGCACATGCAAATTAGCGTAATCAAGAATCGAGCAGAAGCTCCCCGGACCAACACGTCCGACTCAAACAATCGAGCCGAAGCTCCCCGGACCCAAAGTCCGCTTTTTAACCATCCGAGCCGAAGCTCCAACATTTGGTGCCAGCAGTGTTGTGGAATGTGCAACCCTAATTACTAAGTTACTCTTTTCAGCTTGTTAAACAGTTTACGTTAACCCAGGACTGCCCCCGGTATTCCCTGTGAAGGGCTCTCAAGGGGTACTAGGAACTGTGTTGGGATTACGCCCAGCGTTCCCTTTCGCAAGGTACTTATTTTATTATTGGTTGATTCCCTTACCCTTTATTTTCTCATATTTCAATATGCTAATCCTAGGGTAGTTTGACTCCAACTCTCCTTGGGTGGGACGATCTTTCGTCGGACCCGAACGCCTATAAACCCTAGACAAAACCACACCCTACTCACTCATCTTCCATAGATGCAGCCCCTTCCACTTGCCCTTACAGCAAACCACCAAGACCCATCATACGTGCCCTAATTCACATCCAAATGAAATCCTGCAGTTTTGCTATATGCAGACCACTTAAGCTACATGACCCGTGAAAAGTGAAGTACATGAAATATTCATCCAATACCCTTATGATAATTATTAGAGGTCTAAAAAGACATTTGAAGCATAAATCCAGAAATCCATAATTTTCCTAATTTGTCTGATAATTAATTTATTTATTCTAGTGTCCCAAAAGGCCCAGGTTTGAACATGAAGTACCATTTTCAGACAAGATAATAATCCACTAAATTTATGATAATTACAAAATGCCTAATAAACTCTAAATCCTAAGTCTTCCAATTTTGCAGCAAGGTTTAGGCCTTTAAATTTAATTTCAAAGATGCCCCATAAAAAGTCATTTTAAAAGATTCTATAGTAATAACACCTCCAAAACTTCAGAGAAAATTCAGGGATGATTGTGATGGCCTACAGGTACCCTAGACAAGGTTTCATAATTTACCAATTGGAAATAAGGCTATATTTGATTTTCTTATGAACTTTCTAATTTAAGGGTTAATGAACAAAGTATGCTAATCAGTCATCAAATATTTCCACAAAAATTCCCATGTGATAACATTGAGCTAAAAACACTATGCAACAAGTTTCATGATTTTTCAGTAAGTAATGGGCTCTGACAAGAATTATTTAATATGTAATCAAAATAAAGCACTTGTGAAGTAGATGCCCTAAATAGATATCCAAAAATTCTAACAAAATTCATACAAGATTATTATTGCCTAAAACTGACTCTGCCCATGTTTCATACCCTCTCTATGGGCAGTGAGCCACAATAGCCAAAATATTAATTAGGGCATTACCATTGATTATAAATGAAGTGCTATAAATATTGTCCAAAATTCCTCAAGTAAATTATCAGAGGCTCAAAATACCCTAATCCCCTCACTACCCAAATTTGGTTAAGTTTCAAGATGTTTAGCTAACCTAAACCTACACTACAAGTTTTAGGACCTAAGCTAGGGTTAGGGTTTTGGGGGCCCTACCATTTTCAAAGTTAGCTAATATTTTTAACAGAGGGTTATATATGTCCTAGGAACCTCCTTGCAAAATTTGGAGTTCATCCAAGGTGTTTAGGACTCATACCCTTCACAAGGCCAAAAGGTCCCTCCTTAGGGTTTGACCTAGGAACTTAGGGAAAATCTATTCCTCCCTACCCCATATTCCATGGGGAGGTGATAAGTGCTATAACAAGCCAGTGGCCCAAATCTCAGCCTCTGTTGAGGTGATTTGGTCACTCAAAACCAAAAGTGCAACTTTTGACCAAAATGCCCTTATAAAGGTGTAGTTAGGGTTGGGTCAAAACCTATCCAAAACACATCCAATTTGAATGAAATTTTATACAGGTACCTAATTGGAAACCAGGGACCACTCACCAAAATTTGGGAGGGTTTGGAGGTGTTTAGGGCACCTATTTAATTTACCTAATAATTATTAATTATTTACAAAAACTATAGAAATATTTTCTCCAAAAATTCCCATTTTTAGGCAGGCCCTAGGTATGTCTAGGATAGACTCTCTGCCAAAACTTCAGCTAATTTGGGCTAGGGGTCAAGAGTGGGCACTCAATTTAATGACTGCCTAGCCCTAAGGGTATGTCCCACCAAAATGGGTGCCCTGGTCAGACCTTACACCCAAATGGGTTCAAACTAATTTTAAAATAACGTAGACTCAAGGGACTACAACTTTCATGTTGAAGTATTTTCCACCAGAAGAACCTAAGTATTTTTAAAGTTTAAAACCAATAATATCAAAAACTGTGACAAAATTGCATTAATATAACATATTTCCTATAGTTTAATATCAGGCCCGCACGAATCTTGAAGCAAAAGGGACGGAATCCCTTCATCTTCTTCCTTGAGCCGACGGCCAGGATTCATCCCGCCTGGAGCCACTTCCAAGCCCTGCCGCCGGCGATCCATCCCCTTCCCCGGCCGGCCACCGCCACCAACACCTCCGTTGAGGTGGTGGCTACCGCCAGGAGGCGGCTCTGCCGCCGGAGAGGCGTTTTCCGGCGATTGTAGCAAGAAGATTTCTTGCCGAAACATGGAGAAATCTTGGATTCGATCGGGCTCAATTGAGCCCGAAACTTAAATCTTAAGAGTCCTAGGATCTACCCGCGAGTCAAGGAGAGGAGGAGGACCTTCCTGGCGGCCTGGATGCGAGAGGAGCGGCGGGATGCCATTGACGACGGCGGCGACGCTCGGCTTCTACAACTGCACAGTGGAATGGCTCGTCTCCTCCAGGTAAACGCTCTAAAATGATCCCCTCGGCTCCCTGAAGGTGTTTAAATGGCAAATGGGGGAGAGGGGAGGCTGGTTCTTCAATGGCCATTAACACCATTAAAGGTGTGGCTCGGGTTGTGTGGAGGGGGGCTGAACCCACCCCTTGGTGGCCGGGAAACGGCTGGAATCAACTCCTCTCTCCTAGAGGAGTTGATTGCAGCCATAATTGGTGGCTGTTAGCCTTCCTTGGCCGGCCTCTCACTTCCCTTTCTTCTTCCTCATTTTCTCTCTCCTCCATTATCATGGAGGGGAGCTCCCTTCTCTCTCCTAGTCACCCCTGGTTGACTAGTCAACCTCACAACCTAAATGCAGTCCACTTGATTATGATGGTCATGGGGATGGGTTTAGCCTAGGGGAGAAGTGGCTTGGGCTTGGGTTAGCCCTTTTGGGTTAAGTTTGACTTGACCTAAATGAGGGTTGACTTGGGTAAACATGACCAATTGGGTTGACCCCATTGGTTCCTGGGTAACCCATGGGCTCCCTTAAGGTGTAGTGTTACTTGAGTAGGGTTGGTTGGACATCTTGGGGGTCACATGTCCCTTGGCAAGGGCACTTTGACCATTTTAGGGCTAGAGTTGACTTGGGTCAACATGACCAATTGGGTTGACCCCATTGGGTCCTTAGTGACCCATTGACCTCACTTTAGGGTTAGGAGGGCATAGGTGGGGTCCTTTAGGCTAGGAGTAGGTCAGTTGGCCCTAAGTAGGCTAGTTTGACCCATTTAGGGCTAGGGTTGACCTTGGTCAACTGGGCCTCTTAGGTTGACCCTAATGGGTCCTTTTGGCCCTAATGGGTCTCCCAAGTATTAGGGGTGTTGTGGTAGGGTCTTGGGGTTAAGGTGTAGCCCATGGTCATCCTAAGCCATTGTTTAAAGTCAGACCATGATGATCTCCCGCCTTTTTGTCCCCTATCTCCTGGCCCATTTCTGGCTTCCTAGGGTTTGTCATGACCTAGTCATGGCTAAAACCATTCTTAGGGGTCTAGTTGGAAATGGGATATTACAAATCCCAATAAACAAAACAAAGATTTCGACCCCGAAATCAAGGTTGAGCCTGCGGGACTTACTACCGAAGACAAGAACCTTGTAACATCCCAGCATAGCGGCTTGTTTGCTAATCTAGGTTTAAAGGGAAAACTAGATCTATGACCACTTCGCCCAATCGGCAGACCAAGACCCCAATAAACAAGGATAAGCCCCCAATAAACAAAGATAAGCCTCTATCTGCCTAGAGCAGCCCTTAGTAAATTTAAAGCAGGAAAAATAAATTAACATCTTGAGGGGTCTGAGAGGTATACCTGACTGAATAGCTCGGGGTATCTTTGTCGCATCAGGTCCTGCGGCTCCCAGGTATGCTCCTCCTAGCCGTGGTTCCTCCACAGGACCTTAACTAGTGGGACCTTCTTGCGTCGCAAGACCCGTACTCCTCGGTCATCGATCCTCAATGGCTCCAAACAAACCGACCGGTCTGAAGCTACCGGCCCTTCGGTGGTCAAAATCTGCTGCTCCGGGCGTAGCAGAGCCCTCCTCAAAGAAGAAATATGGAAGACGTCGTGCAGCGCTTCCAGCTCTGGTGGTAACTCCAGCCGGTAGGCTAGGGGTCCGATCCGCTCCAGGATCCTATAAGGTCTCATGTACCTAGGACTGAGCTTCTTCCTCCGACCACGCACCCGCGAGACTCCATGCATCGGCCGGATCTTCAGAAACACCCGGTCCCCCACCTGGAACTCCACCTGCCGATGCCGGGCGTCATAGTACTTAGTATGTCTACTCTGTGCCTCGAGCATCCTGTCCCTGATCAGCCTCACCTGTGCCTCAGTGTCTTCAACAAACTCTGACCCCAACACCTTTGGATCTTCGTTCTGAACCCAAGAAAGCGGGGTCCGGCATCTCCTCCCGTACAAGGCTTCGTAAGGCGCCATCCTGATGCTGGACTGGTGGCTGTTGTTATAGGAGAACTCAACCAGGGGTAAGAGTTTCTCCCACAGTTCCCCGCGGTCCAAGATGCATAGCCTCAAAAGGTCCTCCAGTGTCCGGTTGGTGCGTTCTGTCTGCCCGTCTGTCTGGGGATGAAATGCAGTACTGAAGGTCAATCGCGTGCCTAAGTAAGCTTTCACGGATCTCCACTCCCTGGAGGTGAACCGGCCATCCCGATCCGACACTATCGTCCTGGGCACGCCATGATAATGAATGAACTGCTCCACAAACTTCCGCACCAGTACTCCTACTGAATCGTCCTTCCTGATCGGTATAAATCGAGCCACCTTGGTCAACCGATCAACGATTACCCAGATCAAGTCATTCCCTGTCCGAGACCGGGGAAGCCCATGTATGAAGTCCATGGCTATGTCATCAAACTTCCACTCCGGCACCGGGAGTGGCTGCAATAATCCTGCGGGGTTCCTGCACTCCGCCTTCACCAGCTGACATGCCCCACAATGGGTCACGAAGTAAGAGACATCCTTCTTCATGCCCGGCCAGAACATCGTCTTCTTCAAATCAGCCGTCATCTTTGTGATCCCCGGGTGTACAGAATACCGGCTGCAGTGCGCCTCCGTCATAATATCCTCCCGGATCTGGCCTCCCTCCGGTATATACACCCGTCCTCTGAAGCACACCAGGTCGTCCCTCAGTGTGTAGTCTCCTGCAGTGCCTGCCTCCAGAGCTTGGAAGATGGGCTCTAACTTGGCATCCTGCCTCTGCCCTTCTCTGACCCGGTCTCTGATGTCATCGGTAACGCCTATCGCGGCCAAGTACTCCTCATAGGGCTCAGGATCATCATACGATACCAGAGTAATATGCATGTCCTCTAGTCTCTACAGCAGCTCCATAGACATCAACTGAGGCTCTGCTCCTGCTGTGGCAGCTCTCCTACTCAGTGCATCCGCTACCACGTTCGCCTTCCCCGAGTGGTAATGCATCTCATACTGATAGTCCGAAAGAAACTCCACCCACCGCCTCTGCCTGATGTTCAATTCCTTCTACATGTCCACGTACTTAAGGTTTTTATGATCGGAGTATATATCACAGTGGACTCCATAAAGGTAGTGCCGCCATATCTTTAGTGCGAATACAACTGCTCCCATCTCCAGGTCATGCACTGGGTAGTTCTTCTCATGGGTCTTCAGCTGGCGGGAAGCATAAGCTATGACGTGTTCGTTCTGCATCAGTACTGCTCCCATCCCCTGATATGATGCGTCGGTGTAGACCTGAAATCCCTCCCTCCCTGAGGGGAGAGTAAGAATGGGAGCCGAGGTCAGCCGATCCTTCAGCTCCTGGAAAGCTGTCTGGCACTGCGGGGTCCACACGAACGGTACCTCCTTTTCGGCAAGGATGTGAGCGGGAGGGCGATTCGAGAGAATCCCTCCACGAACTTCCGATAGTAACCGGCAAGTCCTAGAAAACTCCGTACGTCGGTGGCTGTTTTCAGCTGCGGCCAATCCGAAATAGCTTGAATCTTTGCCGGGTCCACTGCCAGCCCGGCTCCGCTGATAATGTGGCATAAGAAAGCCACCTCCTTCAGCCAGAACTGACACTTGCTGAACTTCGCATAAAGGCGATGCTCCCGCAGTCTCTCCAAGGTCAGTGCCAGATGTCGTGTGTGCTCCTCCTCCGTCTTAGAATAGATAAGGATGTCGTCTATGAACACTATGACGAACACATCCAAATAAGCCTTGAAGACCCGGTTCATGAGGCTCATAAATGCCGACGGAGCATTCGTGAGCCCGAAGGGCATCACGATAAACTCATACAGTCCGTATCTGCTACTAAAGGCCGTCTTCGGAATATCCTCCTCCTGGATCCGCACCTGGTAGTAGCCTGACCTCAAGTCCAGTTTCGAGAAATAATGGGCTCCCTCCAACTGATCGAACAACTCGTCTATCCTGGGGAGCAGGTAGGTATTTCGGACGGTCAGCCTTTTTAGTGCTCGATAGTCAATACATAGGCGTAGAGTGTCGTCCTTCTTCTTCACGAATAGGACAGGAGCTCCCCATGATGAGGAGCTCGGCCTGACAAATCCTGCTTCCACCAGCTCCTGCAACTGTGTCCGAAACTCCGCCAACTCCTTCGGGGCCATCCGATAAGGGGCCTTGGATATCGGCTTAGCCCCTGGTACCAACTGAATATGAAAGTCCTTCTCCCTATGCGGAGGCAGTCCTGGCAGCTTATCTGGGAAGATATCGGCGTAGTCACGAACCACCGGAATGTTAGCAATCAGGTCCTTCTCCTCAGTCATCTCGAATAATACTTGATATACCTCGTCCCCTTGCATGTGAGCCTTAACGGCCTGAATAGATGAAAGCAGGCGGCGGGAAGCCGGAGTAGTACCTTCGAATGTCGCATAAGTGTCGCCGTGTCTCAGCACGACCCTCCCTGCCGGGCAGTCAATCTGGGCATGGTTCTAGACAAGCCATGTCATGCCCAAGACAAGGTCGAAGTCCGGCATTCTCAGGATCGTCGCCGGAGCCTCGAGTGTCACCCCGTTTATGGTAACCTCCAGGAGGCACTTCTCAGTGGACTGGATCTCCATCCCATTGGGGAGACGCACCCTCCTGGATAATCCCGTATAACATCGAATCTGGTCCAGATCCTTGACAAAATCCTCCGACACAAAGTTGTGCGATCCCCCCGTGTCGAACAGGGTATGGGCAGGCTTGCCACACACCATCACCATTCCTAAATCAGTTTAAGAAAGAACCTTGGTGTAAGGTTTTCTAACCTAGGTAGTGTAGTAGTTCTATCATTACTTTATATGAGCAGGGAATAATTCAAACTAAAATTATTCTCATACCTGCAATAATCCTGTCCGGGTTCCGGGGCTGGGCTAAGTCCAAAGCGTAAATCTGCTCCCCGTTCTGTCTGCGGTCGCCTCCCTGGTAACCACGTCCTCGGCCGCGTCCTCGGCCTCCGAAATGCTGGGCAGGTGGCCCACCCTGTGGTGCTGGAGGTGGTGCCCCCCTCATAGGGCAGTTTCTCCGGAGATGTTGAAAGATATGGTACCTAAACACCTAGAGGGGGGGGGGGGGTGAATAGGTGACCTAAACCTTTTTTGACTTTTGTTTGGCAGCACAACAGTTTATAACACAGATTTCTGAATAAGTTATCACAGCACACAGCAATTCTCAACACAGTACAATCACAGCACAGAATACACAAGATTTTATAGTGGTTCCCCAATCTTTGGGTACATCCACTTTCCCCCTTCGCCTATCTAGCAGTGTACTAGATTCGGCCAAACTTCTCCACTAACTCAGAACCAAACTAGGTTCCTACCTCAGGCCCAAGGCCTTACACTCAGCCAAAAGGCCTACACTCAGCCACCCAGGCCTACACTCAGCCAATTAAAGGCCTACACTCAGAGTTCTTCAACTCCTACACTCAGGCACCAAGCCCTACCCTCAGCCTTTATAAAATAGGCTTACAATCACTCAGATCCAATGGATCTTACAAGTTTAAAATAGAATTTACAAATGCTAACTCTACAACTCAGAAAGAATGAGAGGAGTTGAGAGTTTCTTGAAGAGTTCTTGGAAGAACTCAGCTTGATCCAAACTGACTTGGCTTTCTTCAAAGCTTCTTGAGTAGAACTGAATTAGTCTGAATCTTCTGCAGTTGATCCTTGATCTCTGCTTCTTGAAATCCAGATGACTCTGAATTGATCTTCTCAGCCTTAGTTCCAAAGACTGAAACCTTGATTGGAGCTCTCTCTCTCCAACTACTTAGATCTGCAGTTGGACTGCCTGATCTTCTTGTGTTGATCCTCTATGTATCACTTCTTGATTTGATCTGATCAACCACTTCAATTATTCTCACAACAAGTAATGATTGTGAACAACTTAACCACTTAACAACTTCACCTCCTATTCTGTAAACTGTGGGTGCCTATTTATAGGCTTCCTTCATGGTAACCGGTTGATCCGGTTTATAACAGACTTTTGACTTCTCTGACAGTTGCTATAGACCGGCTGGATTGGCAGCTGTCATGTCAACCAGTCACTTCTTGAAATTCTCTAACTGTCAGTTAGTGTCGAGACTTTCTGTTCTTAAGTGTCGACACTTATAGACCAAGTGTCGACACATGTTGTGTAAGTGTCGACACAAGTCTACAAGGTGTCGACACAATTCCTTGTATGTCTCGACACAGTTTCTTCTGCATGTGTCGACACTGAAATTGAGTGTCGACACAAGTACTTGTACTTCATCCTTTAACTGTATTCTTCTAAGTGTCGACACATCTCCTTTGTGTCGACACATCTTCATGTGTTGAAACTGTCAAGTGTCGACACTGATTCTTGGTGTCGACACAAGTCTTCATTCTTGATTCTTCAGCAGAGTGTCGTCACATTCCCTTAGTGTCGACACTTATACTTAGAATATTTTACAACTTTTCTGTTCTTTGCTAAGTGTCGACACAGCTCCTTGTGTCGACACTTTCTTCAAGTGTAGAGTCTTTAACTAAGTGTCGACACATTGTGCTGAGTGTCGACACTTTCTTCAAGTGTTGACTCTTCTGGTTGTGTGTCGACACATTGTGCTGAGTGTCGACACATTCTTCAAATACTGAGTCTTTAGCTAAGTGTCGACACATTGTGTTGAGTGTCGACACTTACTTCCAGTGCTGAGTCTTCTGCATAGTGTCGACACATTGTGTTGAGTGTCGACACTTGTACTTAGATTCTGCAGACTTTTGCTGAGTGTCGACACTCACTTCAAGTGTCGACACTTTCTGGTGTTGACTCAGCTCTTCTAGGTGTCGACACTTCTGCTAAGTGTCGACACAGCTTTTCTGCATTCTTCTACACTGAGTGTCGACACAGCTCCAAGTGTCGACACTTTCTGACTGGTGTCGACTCTTCTTCCCAGGTGTCGACACAATGACTCCAAGTGTCGACACTGCATGTCTGGGTGTCGACACAAGCTTTCTCAAGTGTCGACACTTGCCCTCTGGGTGTCGACACATGGACTTAGAATTTTTAGCTTCAGTCCAGTGTATTCCTAACCTGCACAAGTAACTCAAACAAACATCAAATACATTCTGATGTATATCATTGAGTTAGGTGAGGCTTCTTTAAATCAGGTACATTTGACCAATGTACCCAACAATCTCCCCCTATTTGGAGAAGTCATAACCCTTAGTCAATGATATACACCACTCATAATTAAAAAATTACAAAATGATGTAAAGCATATAAATGACAACAGGGTAAACTTGAACATGTAATAAAGCACACATGTATACTTATTAAACATTGCAGAACAATTAAGAAACACACATATTTCAGAACATTCATACTATATTTATCATATACTGTCCCAATAATGTTCCTTATACATTTTCAATGAAGTATTACAATGTTTATCACTTAACAGATTACAACAAGCATCAAGTTAATTCCTAATCTAGTGCTGATCAGGTTCTTTAATAACAATGCCTTTTCCAGCTTTGACTTGAGCTTTCACAGCAGCAGCAGCAGCAGGCTCAGCTTCAGCAGTCTTCTTCCCTTTAGAGTCCTTCTTCTTCTGTTCCTCAGCCTTGATCTTTTGTCTTTCAAAATAATGATAGGGCTTAGGAAAGTACTTGCTAGGCTCCACAGCTGTTGGAGGTAGCTTTCCTAACTTAGCCTTCCTTCTAAATTGGACAATTGCTTCTTGCCTACTCTCATGCTTTCTCCATTCAGCCTCTGAGAACCACTTGTTCCTCTCATGGGCATTGTCCTTGGCAGCTTTCCAGGCTGTGAGAATTATGTTTCTAGAAGTAGGGCTCCATTGTTCAAAATCTGGCTTTTGTTCAGCAATTTCCCTAAACTTCTTCTTTGACAGCCTAGTTTCTTCTTCTTTGTCCAAAGCCTCTTGCATTGCAGCTGTGATAGGTTGAACAACCTTTTCCAAAATAATATTAGGCTTGCCAGCAGGTGGACTATACATTGTGCTAATATCTGCATGAATCATTTCAAAGTCTGGAGGTGGATAGATTACATCAGCCACTGCTTGTTGCTCACCTCCAAGATATGCTCTTTGAATGCCAGATTCACCTACTTCATTGTCATCACACAGGGGAGGATATCCAAGTGTAGCCCTTATAGAATTTGAAATCCATTTTGCATGCTCAGAACTGGCTTTGACTAACACTCTCTCCCCCTTTATGACTTCTTGTGCTACATGATCTCTCACATCATCTTTCTGAAATCTGATTTGGCTATCCAAATACCTTATGCCCTCTTTAAAGAAAGGTCTAAGCTTTGTAAGCTGTTCTGAAATGACCTTCTGTGAGTCTTTTATTGCAGTCTGTACAGCAGCAATCTCTGCTTGAAATATCTTATCAAAATCAGCCTTGGCAGCAGCAGTGGAGGTTGAAGGTTCATCTGACTTATTCTTGAGTTCTGTGACTATTGCATTGTGAGATGCAGTCAGATTATCATTCATCCTTAACTGATTCTCCAGCACATAGCCTTGCTTGAGTGCTATATCATCCACTTTCTCTTTAATTGTTTCTTGATGTGTAGCCAGATATACCACAGCATTAGCACCCTTGGTAAAACAGTCAGTCATTTCCCTTTTATTAAGGTTCATTTCAAACCTTATGGACTTGATTTCCTGGCCCAGATCAGATTGTAGTGCTTTGTGCCCTTCATCAACATAAGTTTCTAAGGCTTTCCTTTGTTCATCCATCTTGATTTGCATTGCAAGTAGTAGAGCACTATAATCAGTGGATGGAGCTTGTTGGACCAGTGAGTGTTGAGCAACAGTTTGGAGAGCCTTCTTGTAGCTCTGGCTTCTCCTTTTGAAAACAAAGAACTTCTTTTTCTGAGCTTGCTCAGCTTCATCATCTTCAGACTCAGATGTACTGGCTATATCCACCCTATCCTTAGGGCTGGATTGTTTTTCAGTATGCACATCTTGTGCCTTCTCAGTATTTAGCCTTATAGGCTCTTCTTGAATTTCCAAAGTTTCCCCCTCAGCAGCAGCATCCTTTACTGCATCAGCAGCATTCTTGTCCATATCAAAATCTTCTTGATCTAAGTTCAAAAAGAGATCTTCCATTGTATATTCTGCTGGAGACTGTGCAGGAGATGTTCTGGTTTCTTCAACCACTGTATCAGGTATCACAACAGATGTGTCTGGAAGAACAACATCTGGTTCTTGGTTTGCTGGCTGATTTTGCTGATGGACATCAGACAATTCAGAATCTATTACAGAAAAATCTAATGTATTAAGGTCAGAAAGTACCTCTTGGATGATGAGAGTAGCCTGCTCACTATCCAGTGTAGATGGATGTTCTACAGCTGGAGGCTCCCCCTGGATATCAGCTGGCTCCTGAGGAGCAGGTGACTTTTCTGCAGTCACATCTACTGGACTGTCAGGAGTGAAGACCACATGTTCTTCACTGCCTGAGCTGCTTGAGGACTCTTGAGGCACATCAGCAGTCTTCCTCTTCTTCCTGGGAGGAGAGTCTCTCTTAGAAGCTTGTTTCTCAGGGGTGGTCAATTCCTTTGACACCAGCACCTTTTCCCATCTAGAGAATATCCTGGAGTCCATTCTCCTCATATGATTGATCTTAGATCCTGCAGCAGAGCTCATTACCTCTGGAATTGATCCAGCCAGGTAGAGACTTATTATCCTGCCCAAATTGGGCTTTTTCAGGCTTTCCTTTACTTTCTCATAAACCACCATTGACCAATCTGTCTTCAGAGTGAAGATGATTCTGGTCATGATATTAAACATAGAGGCTGACACCCTGTCATGCCCTCCTGGTTTGCTTAGAAGAACCTTGCCTACAACTTCAGACAGGAATTTGCCTTGATTGTTCATCCCCTTCCTGTTGAAGACTGATCCCACTTTCATCTTTGGATCCAGTCCACACCAAGTAAGAGCTTCCCTGGTCTTAGAAGCAGTTACTTCCTCTTCTTCTTGAATCTTAGGTAGCTGAAGTACCTTTCTTAAAGATTTGGGTGATAGTTTGACCTTGGTGCCATGCACCCTTGACTTAATCCTGAAGCCTGAGTCATCTATGGACGCACCAGAAAGGAATTCAATGACTTCCTTCTTCCAGATTTTCGTTGGTTCTGAAACCAAGAACTCCAATCCTGAATTGGCAATTAGGGTTATCACTGATTTGAATTCCTGATCACTGTCGTCGAAGGCGCCTCGCACGAGCTCATAGCCCTCGTTGACGTTCTCTTCCAGCTTGGGAGCCATTAGGGTTTGAAGATTTAGTCTTGAGATGAGAGAAATGTCGACACAAGAGTTTAGGTCTCGAAATTTTGAAAGCGTGTCGACAAACACAAACAGAACCCTATTTATACCTTTCTTGATTGAAGACGAACAGGCGGGATGAATTTCTAATGATGTGTCGACACTGTCAATAAGTGTCGACACTGACTTATAATGTCTCGACACACATGTGTCGACACAAATTTAGTCAACAGATTTTATGTGTCGACACTTGGTTAAGTGTCGACACCACTATACTCGACATGTGTCGAGACTTTACTTAGAAAAATTCTGAGTAAAACTTAAGTGTCGACACTTTATTGGATGTGTCGACACCTACTCGACATGTGTCGACACTAACATTCTGAAGTGTCGACACTAACTTCCTAGATGTGTCGACACCATTTTCCTGAAGTGTCGACACTTACTATTCTGTGTCGACATAGACTTGTCTATGTGTCGACACCTTTTTACTTAGCCAATTTTTGTTCTGTATACTTAGTCTAAGTTTATCATACCTAGTTCAATTTTGAACCTATTAAACTTAGCTTCTTCTAAGGGCTTAGTGAACATATCAGCTATCTGATTATCTGTTTTAACATATTCAAGTGCAATATCATTTCTTTCTACATGCTCCCTAAGAAAGTGATATTTAATCTCAATATGTTTAGTTCTACTATGTGATACAGGATTATTAGCTATGGAAATAACACTAGTAGAATCACAATAAAGTGGAGTTCTACTTACCTGACATCCATAGTCTTCTAGCTGATGTTGAATCCACAGAAGTTGAGCACAGCAACTTCCTGCAGCTACATATTCTGACTCAGCTGTGGAGATGGCCACACTGGTTTGCTTTTTACTACTCCATGAAATGAGTCTTCCACCTAGGAATTGACAGGATCCAGTAGTGCTCTTTCTATCTTCTTTGCATCCTGCAAAGTCTGCATCTGAATAACCTGTTAGATCAAAATCTCCATTCCTAGGGTACCAGAGGCCTAGATAAGGTGTGCCCTTTAGATATCTCAAGATTCTCTTGACTGCAGTCAAGTGAGACTCTTTAGGGCAGGCTTGATACCTGGCACAAACACATGTAGCATACATAATGTCAGGTCTACTTGCAGTCAAGTAAAGTAGGGAGCCAACTATCCCTCTATACAAGGTTTCATCCACAGGTTTCCCTGCATCATCCTTGCTTAGAGACATACTTGACCCCATAGGAGTCTTCATGGTACTGGAGGAATCCATACCATATTTCCTTATGAGTTCTAGGGTGAACTTAGACTGACATATGGATAATCCACTTTCAGTCTGTTTAACTTGGAGACCCAAGAAAAACTTCAGCTCTCCCATACTACTCATTTCAAATTGACTCTGCATAAGCTTTGCAAACTTTTTGCAAAGGCTACTTTCAGTAGACCCAAATATAATGTCATCTACATATATTTGGACAAGTATTACTTTGCCTCTAGATTCCTTAAGGAATAGAGTCTTATCTATTTTCCCCCTTGTGAACTTGTTCTCAATGAGGAAACTAGATAGGGTTTCATACCAAGCTCTAGGAGCTTGCTTTAACCCATACAATGCTTTCCTAAGTCTATAGACATAATGTGGAAGAGTAGGATCAACAAAACCTGAAGGCTGCTCCACATATACTTCTTCTTTTAAATTACCATTAAGGAATGCTGACTTCACATCCATTTGGTATACTTTGAATCCTTGGTAGGTTGCATAGGCCAAGAACATCCTGATGGCTTCCAGTCTAGCTACTGGAGCAAAGGTTTGATCAAAATCAATACCTTCTTCTTGCCTATATCCTTTTGCAACCAATCTTGCCTTATTCTTAATGATGACTCCTTGTTCATCTAACTTGTTTCTGTAGATCCATTTTGTTCCTATCACATTGTGATCTTTAGGCTTAGGAACTAAGTCCCAAACCTTGCACCTCTTGAACTGGTTTAGCTCTTCCTGCATAGCTTCAGTCCACTGTGGATCTTGTATTGCTTCTTCAAATTTCTTTGGTTCTATTTGAGACAGAAAACTTGAATATACTGCAGCATTCTGATTTCTGCTCCTTGTCTGAACACCTTGTCTTGGATCTCCAATGATCAGCTCCACTGGATGATCTCTTAGATGCCTGTTGGCTGGAGGCATCCTTACTTCTGGTTGTACTTCTTCAGCATCTTCATCATGTTGAGTTCCTTGAACTTCTTCAGCTCCTGGTACATGTAATTCTCCCCCTGGACATAAGCCATCTTCTTCTACTTGCTGTCTTGCAGTAGGTACATCTTCCATGGTTAGCTTGTCCATCTTCTTAATAAGACCTGAGGGGCTGCACACACTACTAGACAACTCATTGTTAATTAGTTGTGACTCATCAAAAACTACATGCACAGATTCCTCTACAACTTGTGTAGTCAAGTTGTAGACTCTATAAGACTTACTATTACTGCTGTACCCAACAAACACTCCCTCTTGGGATTTGGCAGCAAACTTAGTTAAGTAAGACTTCCCATTGTTAAGTATGAAGCATTTACAACCAAAAATCCTGAAATAGGATAGATTTGGTTTCCTGCCTTTCACTACTTCATAGGGGGTCTTGTTTAACCTTTTAGTGATGGTAGCCCTATTTATCACATGGCATGCAGTGTTTACTGCTTCAGCCCAGAAATATTCTGGCAGTGATGAATCACTTAATAGGGTTCTACCAGCCTCTATCAAGGTTCTATTTTTCCTTTCAGCAATGCCATTTTGCTGAGGTGTTCTAGGTGAAGAGAATTCTTGAAATATCCCATAGTCTTCACATAATTTTGTCATGCTTTCAGATTGAAACTCTGTACCATGGTCACTTCTAATTTTGACCACTGTACAGTTTAATTCATTCTGAATTTGCCTAACAAAACTGTGGAAGACACTAGGTGTTTCAGATTTCTGCTTTAAGAAGAACACCCAGGAAAACCTTGAGTAGTCATCAACAACTACAAAGGTGTAGACCTTCCTACCTAAGCTGTGAACTGGCATTGGACCAAATAGATCCATATGCAAGAGGTATAAACACCTCACAGCATCCTTGTTGTCAATGCTTCTAAAGGTGGATTTAGTCTGCTTGCCCTTTTGACAAGCTGAGCAAATGCCATCCTTGACACACTTAACTTGAGGACCATTCCTCACTAACTCTTTACTAAAGAGTTTGCCAATAGTCTTGTAATTAAGATGAGCAAGCCTCTTGTGCCACTTGACACATTGAGAGACTGTCTCATCAGCTACAAGACAAACTGGAGAACTATTGTTCTCAACCATAATGTCTAAACAATAGACATTTCTCTTCCTATAACCTGTCAAAATGATCTTTTGATCACTTGACCTCTTGATATGACAACCATTTTTAACAAATGAGATGTCATACCCTACATCACTTAATTGACTTATACTAATGAGGTTATGTTTCAAACCTTTAACATAAGCCACTTGAGTAATGGTAACAAGGTTAGAAGAAATGTTACCAAACCCTTTGATGATTCCTTTTTCAGAACCACCAAAGGTCACCTTTGGACCATTTTTGATTGGGATGTAGTCCTTCAGTAGTCCCCTAGTTCCAGTCATGTGTCTGGAACATCCACTATCCAAGTACCATGTAGGGGTATGGCCACTTGGATTCACCTGCAAAACAAATTAATGAACCTTAGAACCCAAAGTAAACTTGGGTCCTTGGTGATTGTTAGTTTGCAAATTGACATAGCTACCTGCTGTCTTTCCAACAGGTAACTTGCTACTCAACTTGGCACTGGCATTGTGCCAACAATCCAAAGCAAAGTGGCCAACCTTGCCACAGCACCAACATTCAAATTTGTTGTACCTTTGCTTAGGTTCTGACTTAGCTGTCTTAACTACAGCAGTCTTGTTGAATGTTGGGGCTTTGCCCTTGGACTTGGACTGATCCTGAACAGTCCTAGCTGGATTAACAAAACCCAGTCCAGTCTTTCCTTTATGATGAACAAAATCATCAATCAAGGGTAGCACTGATTTAGGTTTTGAATACCTAGCTGCTAGCTCTTTCTCCTTCTGAAGATTAATCTCCAGTTTCTTAATTTGATCATTCTTAAATGTAATAGTACCCATCTGAATCACAGTAATGTGTTTTAGCCTGGCCACTTCATTCAGTTTTTGATCATAATTCTTCTCATAATCTATTGCAGCTGCCTTGAGATCAGCAATTTCCTTGGCCAAATTTTTGGCTAGGGTCTTGCTTTTCTTATAGGCTTGCAATAGTACTTGATATTCATCTAAGAGTTGATGAATATCTCCCTCAGACTCAGATATATTCTCATCACTTGATGAAGAATAATCTGACTCTGAACTAGAACTGGAATCAGAACTTTGAATTAAACCTTGTACCTGACTGGGTCCTGGCTGCTCCAGGTTTTTGGTACTTTCAGTCAAAGCCATCAGTCCTTGGCTTTGACAGTCTTCTTGCTCATAGATAGATTCCATGATCTGCATAAACTCTTCTTCTTCTTCAGCAAATAGCCCAATATAGGCTTCAGCATCTGTCTCAGTGTCTGAAGAAGACATATCTGAAAGAGTCTTCTCATTCTTTGCAACAAAGGACTTTTCCTTCTTTCCTTTGAAGTGAGTTTTCTTTTTGTCACTGGATTCCTTCCTTCTTTCAGGGCAGTCTGCAATAACATGGCCCTGTCTATTGCAGCAGTAACAAATTATCTTGGATCCAGTTGCCTTACTAGTCTTGGTCCTTTTCTTGTCCTTCTTTGAAGGCTTCTTTTCCTGATACTGACCCTCTTTCCCTTTGGAAGATGAAGGTCTAGACCTCCACTGTTTATTCTTAAGGAACTTCTGAAAATGTCTGGTGAATGCAGCAAAGTCTTCATCACTTTCACTGCTTGTAGATTTTGTACTTTCTGACTCTTCAGATTCTGATTCAACTACCTCAGGAGGAGGAGTTGATGACTTGGTCTTGCTCTTTCTGGGTACATCTGACTTAAAGGCAACAGTCTTTTCTCTGTATTCAGTCCTTGTTGACTTTTCTTCTTCTTTTCTCACTGACAATTGCATCTCATAAGATAACAACTTGCCAAAAAGTGTGGGAGGAGGAATTTCTCCCAACTTTGCCATTTCTCTGATGGCACAGATCTTGGTGTCCCAGTCTTTGGTGAGGGACCTTAAGAATTTATCATTCAACTCATAGTTTGTGAACTCTCTTCCATATGACATGAGTTCATTTACAATTCTATAAAATTTCTTGTAGCATTCAGTGATGCTATCTCCTCTTCCTTGCCTAAAGCTCTCATATTCTTGATTAAGCAAGGACTTCCTATCTTGCCTTACTTCTTCAGAACCTTCCATATAGACAATGAGGGTGTCCCACATTTCTTTTGCAGTTTTACAGTGAATAAGGTTCTGGAAGGTGGCATCATCAATTGCACTAACTATTATATTCTGTGCTCTTTTGTCCATGGTTGCTAGGACAATCTCATCCTTGGTCATTTCAGAGAAATCCTTTGGAGTCCTCTGATTTGCATCCAATACTGAAATCTTCATGGGCACATATGGCCCTTCTTTGACTGTGATGTATATCTTAGGGTCAGAGGCTTCCATAAAAAGCCTAACCCTCTCTTTCCAGATCCCAAAGATCTCTTTTCTGCATATAGGTAGTTTCATTGAACCCAACTCCTTATGATTCTCTGAAGAACCCATGTTCTTGATTTTCTTGAAACTGTTTCCTGTCTCCTGACTTATACTGAATCTGCCAAACTGGATCTCCTCAGACAGTTAGTCCTGATTTTGAGGAACCTCGCTCTGATACCACTTGAAAGATATGGTACCTAAACACCTAGAGGGGGGGGGGGGGGTGAATAGGTGACCTAAACCTTTTTTGACTTTTGTTTGGCAGCACAACAGTTTATAACACAGATTTCTGAATAAGTTATCACAGCACACAGCAATTCTCAACACAGTACAATCACAGCACAGAATACACAAGATTTTATAGTGGTTCCCCAATCTTTGGGTACATCCACTTTCCCCCTTCGCCTATCTAGCAGTGTACTAGATTCGGCCAAACTTCTCCACTAACTCAGAACCAAACTAGGTTCCTACCTCAGGCCCAAGGCCTTACACTCAGCCAAAAGGCCTACACTCAGCCACCCAGGCCTACACTCAGCCAATTAAAGGCCTACACTCAGAGTTCTTCAACTCCTACACTCAGGCACCAAGCCCTACCCTCAGCCTTTATAAAATAGGCTTACAATCACTCAGATCCAATGGATCTTACAAGTTTAAAATAGAATTTACATATGCTAACTCTACAACTCAGAAAGAATGAGAGGAGTTGAGAGTTTCTTGAAGAGTTCTTGGAAGAACTCAGCTTGATCCAAACTGACTTAGCTTTCTTCAAAGCTTCATGAGTAGAACTGAATTAGTCTGAATCTTCTGCAGTTGATCCTTGATCTCTGCTTCTTGAAATCCAGATGACTCTGAATTGATCTTCTCAGCCTTAGTTCCAAAGACTGAAACCTTGGTTGGAGCTCTCTCTCTCCAACTACTTAGATCTGCAGTTGGACTGCCTGATCTTCTTGTGTTGATCCTCTATGTATCACTTCTTGATTTGATCTGATCAACCACTTCAATTATTCTCACAACAAGTAATGATTGTGAACAACTTAACCACTTAACAACTTCACCTCCTATTCTGTAAACTATGGGTGCCTATTTATAGGCTTCCTTCATGGTAACCGGTTGATCCGGTTTATAACAGACTTTTGACTTCTCTGACAGTTGCTATAGACCGGCTGGATTGGCAGCTGTCATGTCAACCAGTCACTCCTTGAAATTCTCTAACTGTCAGTTAGTGTCGAGACTTTCTGTTCTTAAGTGTCGACACTTATAGACCAAGTGTCGACACATGTTGTGTAAGTGTCGACACAAGTCTACAAGGTGTCGACACAATTCCTTGTATGTCTCGACACAGTTTCTTCTGCATGTGTCGACACTGAAATTGAGTGTCGACACAAGTACTTGTACTTCATCCTTTAACTGTATTCTTCTAAGTGTCGACACATCTCCTTTGTGTCGACACATCTTCATGTGTTGAAACTGTCAAGTGTCGACACTGATTTTGGTGTCGACACAAGTCTTCATTCTTGATTCTTCAGCAGAGTGTCGTCACATTCCCTTAGTGTCGACACTTATACTTAGAATATTTTACAACTTTTCTGTTCTTTGCTAAGTGTCGACACAGCTCCTTGTGTCGACACTTTCTTCAAGTGTAGAGTCTTTAACTAAGTGTCGACACATTGTGCTGAGTGTCGACACTTTCTTCAAGTGTTGACTCTTCTGGTTGTGTGTCGACACATTGTGCTGAGTGTCGACACATTCTTCAAATACTGAGTCTTTAGCTAAGTGTCGACACATTGTGTTGAGTGTCGACACTTACTTCCAGTGCTGAGTCTTCTGCATAGTGTCGACACATTGTGTTGAGTGTCGACACTTGTACTTAGATTCTGCAGACTTTTGCTGAGTGTCGACACTCACTTCAAGTGTCGACACTTTCTGGTGTTGACTCAGCTCTTCTAGGTGTCGACACTTCTGCTAAGTGTCGACACAGCTTTTCTGCATTCTTCTACACTGAGTGTCGACACAGCTCCAAGTGTCGACACTTTCTGACTGGTGTCGACTCTTCTTCCCAGGTGTCGACACAATGACTCCAAGTGTCGACACTGCATGTCTGGGTGTCGACACAAGCTTTCTCAAGTGTCGACACTTGCCCTCTGGGTGTCGACACATGGACTTAGAATTTTTAGCTTCAGTCTAGTGTATTCCTAACCTGCACAAGTAACTCAAACAAACATCAAATACATTCTGATGTATATCATTGAGTTAGGTGAGGCTTCTTTAAATCAGGTACATTTGACCAATGTACCCAACAGATGTCCCACCTGGTGACAATGGAAGCACTCCGGCGGGGGATATGCCATACCCCCGGGTCTCGGCATCTCCTGAATCCCGAGAGGTTGAGGGGCCAAAACCACCTGCTCTCTCGGCTGCTGCCTCACCTCCTGGCGAGGCCGCTCCTCTGTCCTCCTCCCATCTGGTATGGTGCCTCGCCGCTGATCATTTCGGGCCCTCCGGCCCTGGTCCTCCGCTTGCCGCTTCCTGCCCCAAGTGGCATGTCAATCGGCCTCAATCCTCTTCGCCATCTCCAAAATCCGGGAGATAGGCCCGTCAGACATAAATAGCAAGGCCTCCCTCAACTCCTCTTTTAGGCCCTTGTAGAATCTCTTGACGTAACCTGCTTCGTCCAGCTGGTAAGAGCCCGCATATCGGGCCAGATGATCGAACTCTCGGTGGTACTCCACCACCGTCCTGGTGCCCTGCCTCAGCTGCAAGAACCGCTCCTCCAACTCGTCCCTGGCTGACTGTGGAACAAAGTGCTCCAGCAGCGTGGCCCTGAATTCCTCCCAAGAGATTTCTGCAATCTCCCTATCAGCAAAAGTCGTGTCCAACAGCGTCTTCCACCATCTCTTAGCATGGGACTCCAAGCAAGATACCACCAGGGCCACCCTCTCCTCCCAAGGGCATCGTATCCCAGTCAACATCTCGTACATAACATCCAGCCACTCCTCTGTCCGCACTGCCGACTCCGTCCCCAAGTATGATGGGGGAGAGAGTCCTCGGAAGGTGCTCATCCAGTTGGCCCCTGGGTTTGGCTGCTGGGCTGGAGCCTGCTGAGCCCGGAAGGCCTCAAGGATGGCTGTAAAGGTCTGCCCCATGTCCGACTGGAGGAAAGGTGTGGGGACCATGAGAGGTGGTGCAATGTCTGGAGTCTGCTGAGCTCCACCTTGTGGGGTGGGCTGAGCTGGGGGCTGCAAAACGAACTACATTAGTAGGTAATCGACTCAACGCCTAATGAAAGTGGACAATTTACATGTGATTCCCCCCATATGGGCACACCACGCTTCCGCTGCTTAGTTTGTCCCCAAACTAAACTCGCGCGGGGATGGCCTAGGGTTGTGGACTGTTACTTTTCGATCGAGGTCTGGCTCTGATACCACTTGTAAGACCCCCTTTTTTTTTCTTTTTGGACACCGGGGTCTTAGGCCCAGAACCGATGTTTTGCGGTGACTCCTTCACGCCTTGAAGAGTCATCACCACAAAGCGCCGATTCTGCTGGCCAAATTCGATCACGGAAAAGTAGCAAAATAATGAAGTAAATGTAAACTATCAGTCCACAGAGAATCACATGTCATAAGTAAATATAACTCCACGAAGGGAGTGTCCACAAAAAATAACATCAGAGTAGCAAAAACGGGCTTATGCCCGGTACATCATAACCTCACTACAAGATCTCTCATGCAGAAACAAAAGTAGAAAACTACTCAAGTTCGAGACTCACGGTCCCGGCTGTATGAACTCCGGAGCTAGACTGCCCCACCTCCAAGCGCACCGGTCTCTGGGGCTGCTCCTCCATGCTGGTCTCCACGATCCCCTAAATGATGCGGTTCGAAAACCGTTAGTCTAAGAGACTAAGTCCTATCATCCCCCGCCCCTTCCCCCACGGCTCCTAAGCACCGAGCGGAGAGGATGAAAGGGGAGGACTTAATGGTGGAGAATAATCAAAAAGCAAGTGACATCGGACCTATACTAGCAATCCTATAGACATAAGCTGAAATATGAAATGTAACCTTCACTTATGTGAAAAACACATAAGCCAAGGGGTCTTCTGCAAGGCTCCCATCGTATAAAAAGTCCCATACCAATTTATACGATGGGGTGTCGGTTACCAAACAGCAGTAAATATATATATCCAAATTAACCTTAATTTATAAACTTGCCCACACAAGCTTATAGACCAAGGGGTCGTGTAGCAGGTCCTAAAGTATAAGCGTCCCATTCCACTTATACTTTAGGTGTCAAGGTTAAAGGTAACGAATATGCTATGAAATGCAAGTGGGTATGATGGTCATGCAAGTGCAACACACACACCCGACTCTGTGCACACAGACCTTTAGTTCCCCCTTTTGGGAGCCGTAACCTCCCAGGATACCTCCGTAGTGGCAGACGGAAGCGGTGGGTTGGGCCTCGCCCATCTCTAAACCAGTAAAGCACTACCGGTCAGACCTATCATACGCCTCAACGCTTGGTGCACGAAGCGGACTCCTGCGTACTCTTGCCGGCTGGCGCACCGGACTTCTGTTGGCGAAGTGCTAACCACACTTGCCGAGTCAACGTATTGGCATAGGTGCATCGACCCTCCAATACCGAAGACCCACCACCTTAATTTCCTTTCCTGTTATGCACATGCAAATTAACGTAATCAAGAATCGAGCCGAAGCTCCCCGAACCAACACGTCCGACTCAAACAATCGAGCCGAAGCTCCCCGGACCCAAAGTCCGCTTTTTAACCATCCGAGCCGAAGCTCCAACATTTGGTGCCAGCAGTGTTGTGGAATGTGCAACCCTAATTACTAAGTTACTCTTTTCAGCTTGTTAAACAGTTTACGTTAACCCAGGACTGCCCCCGGTATTCCCTGTGAAGGGCTCTCAAGGGGCACTAGGAACTGTGCTGGGATTACGCCCAGCGTTCCCTTTCGCAAGGTACTTATTTTATTATTGGTTGATTCCCTTACCCTTTATTTTCTCATATTTCAATATGCTAATCCTAGGGTAGTTTGACTCCAACTCTCCTTGGGTGGGACGATCTTTCGTCGGACCCGAACGCCTATAAACCCTAGACAAAACCACACCCTACTCACTCATCTTCCATAGATGCAGCCCCTTCCACTTGCCCTTACAGCAAACCACGAAGACCCATCATACGTGCCCTAATTCACATCCAAATGAAATCCTGCAGTTTTGCTATATGCAGACCACTTAAGCTACATGACCCGTGAAAAGTGAAGTACATGAAATATTCATCCAATACCCTTATGATAATTATTAGAGGTCTAAAAAGACATTTGAAGCATAAATCCAGAAATCCATAATTTTCCTAATTTGTCTGATAATTAATTTATTTATTCTAGTGTCCCAAAAGGCCCAGGTTTGAACATGAAGTACCATTTTCAGACAAGATAATAATCCACTAAATTTATGATAATTACAAAATGCCTAATCGACTCTAAATCCTAAGTCTTCCAATTTGTCAGCAAGGTTTAGGCCTTTATATTTAATTTCAAAGATTCCCCATAAAAAGTCATTTTAAACGATTCTATAGTAATAACACCTCCAAAAATTCAGAGAAAATTCAGGGATGATTGTGATGGCCTACAAGTACCCTAGACAAAGTTTCATAATTTACCAATTGGAAATAAGGCTATATTTGATTTTCTTATGAATTTCTAATTTAAGGGTTAATGAACAAAGTATGCTAATCAATCATCAAATATTTCCACAAAAATTTCCATGTGATAACATTGAGCTAAAAACACTATGCAACAAGTTTCATGATTTTTCAGTAAGTAATGGGCTCTGACAAGAATTATTTATTATGTAATCAAAATAAAGTACTTGTGAAGTAGATGCCCTAAATAGATATCCAAAAATTCTAACAAAATTCATACAAGATTATTATTGCCTAAAACTGACTCTGCCCATGTTTCATACCCTCTCTATGGGCAGTGAGACCACAATAGCCAAAATATTAATTAGGGCATTACCATTGATTATAAATGAAGTGCTATAAATATTGTCCAAAATTCCTCAAGTAAATTATCAGAGGCTCAAAATACCCTAGTCCCCTCACTACCCAAATTTGGTTAAGTTTCAAGATGTTTAGCTAACCTAAACCTACACTACAAGTTTTAGGACCTAAGCTAGGGTTAGGGTTTTGGGGGCCCTACCATTTTCAAAGTTAGCTAATATTTTTAACAGAGGGTTATATATGTCCTAGAAACCTCCTTGCAAAATTTAGAGTTCATCCAAGGTGTTTAGGACTCATACCCTTCACAAGGCCAAAAGGTCCCTCCTTAGGGTTTGACCTAGGAACTTAGGGCAAATCTATTCCTCCCCACCCCATATTCCATGGGGAGGTGATAAGTCCTATAACAAGCCAGTGGCCCAAATCTCAGCCTCTGTTGAGGTGATTTGGTCACTCAAAACCAAAAGTGCAACTTTTGACCAAAATGCCCTTATAAAGGTGTAGTTAGGGTTGGGTCAAAACCTATCCAAAACACATCCAAATTGAATGAAATTTTGTACAGGTACCTAATTGGAAACTAGGGACCACGCACCAAAATTTGGGAGGGTTTGGAGGTGTTTAGGGCACCTATTTAATTTACCTAATAATTATTAAATATTTACAAAAACTATAGAAATATTTTCTCCAAAAATTCCCATTTTTAGGCAAGCCCTAGGTATGTCTAGGATAGACTCTCTGCCAAAATTTCAGCTAATTTGGGCTAGGGGTCAAGAGTGGGCACTCAATTTAATGACTGCCTAGCCCTAAGGGTATGTCCCACCAAAATGGGTGCCCTGGTCAGACCTTACACCCAAATGGGTTCAAACTAATTTTAAAATAACGTAGACTCAAGGGACTACAACTTTCATGTTGAAGTATTTTCCACCAGAAGACCCTAAGTATTTTTAAAGTTTAAAACCAATAATATCAAAAACTGTGACAAAATTGCATTAATATAACATATTTCCTATAGTTTAATATCAGGCCCGCACGAATCTTGAAGCAAAAGGGACGGAATCCCTTCATCTTCTTCCTTGAGCCGACGGCCAGGATTCATCAAGCCTGGAGCCACTTCCAAGCCCTGCCGCCGGCGATCCAGCCCCTTCCCCGGCCGGCCACCGCCACCAACACCTCCATTGAGGTGGTGGCTACCGCCAGGCGGCGGCTCTGCCGCCGGAGAGGCGTTTTCTGGCGGTTGTAGCAAGAAGAATTCTTGCCGAAACATGGAGAAATCCTGGATTCGATCGGGCTCAATTGAGCCCGAAACTTAAATCTTAAGAGTCCTAGGATCTACCCGCGAGTCAAGGAGAGGAGGAGGACCTTCCTGGCGGCCTGGATGCGAGAGGAGCGGCGGGATGCCATTGACGACGGCGGCGGCGCTCGGCTTCTGCAACTGCACAGTGGAATGGCTCGTCTCCTCCAGGTAAACACTCTAAAATGATCCCCTCGGCTCCCTGAAGGTGTTTAAATGGCAAATGGGGGAGAGGGGAGGCTGGTTCTTCAATGGCCATTAACACCATTAAAGGTGTGGCTCGGGTTGTGTGGAGGGGGGCTGAACCCACCCCTTGGTGGCCGGGAAACGGCTGGAATCAACTCCTCTCTCCTAGAGGAGTTGATTGCAGCCATAATTGGTGGCTGTTAGCCTTCCTTGGCCGGCCTCTCACTTCCCTTTCTTCTTCCTCATTTTCTCTCCTCCATTATCATGGAGGGGAGCTCCCTTCTCTCTCCTAGTCACCCCTGGTTGACTAGTCAACCTCACAAGCTAAATGCAGCCCACTTGATTATGATGGTCATGGGGATGGGTTTAGCCTAGGGGAGAAGTGGCTTGGGCTTGGGTTAGCCCTTTTGGGTTAAGTTTGACTTGACCTAAATGAGGGTTGACTTGGGTCAACATGACCAATTGGGTTGACCCCATTGGTTCCTGGGTGACCCATGGGCTCCCTTAAGGTGTAGTGTTACTTGAGTAGGGTTGGTTGGACATCTTGGGGGTCACATGTCCCTTGGCAAGGGCACTTTGACCATTTTAGGGCTAGAGTTGACTTGGGTCAACATGACCAATTGGGTTGACCCCATTGGGTCCTTAGTGACCCATTGACCTCACTTTAGGGTTAGGAGGGCATAGGTGGGGTCCTTTAGGCTAGGAGTAGGTCAGTTGGCCCTAAGTAGGCTAGTTTGACCCATTTAGGGCTAGGGTTGACCTTGGTCAACTGGGCCTCTTAGGTTGACCCTAATGGGTCCTTTTGGCCCTAATGGGTCTCCCAAGTATTAGGGGTGTTGTGGTAGGGTCTTGGGGTTAAGGTGTAGCCCATGGTCATCCTAAGCCATTGTTTAGAGTCAGACCATGATGATCTCCCACCTTTTTGTCCCCTATCTCCTGGCCCATTTCTGGCTTCCTAGGGTTTGTCATGACCTAGTCATGGCTAAAACCATTCTTAGGGGTCTAGTTGGAAATGAGATGTTACACACACACACTCTACAGAATTTGAAATAAAGCTATAAAAACTAACTCATACACGCACGCACATGTACAAAAAAATCGGAAAAACTAAGTTGCTGAAAAATTAGAACAACTACATTTTTACCGCTAAAATGCGGTAGAAATCAATAAAAAGTGAAAATAAAATTTAAAGGAGAAAAGAAAGTTTGCAAATAAACTCAAAGTGCAAGTGCTCGGAAAATTAAAACGATTACATTTCTACCGCTAGAATGCAGTAGAAATGAATAAAAAGAGGAAATAAAAATTAAATGGGCAAAAGGTTTTGAAAATAAAAGCAAAAATGTAAATGTTTGAAAAATTAAAATGAGAACGTTCTCATTCTTATGATTTTATAAAAAAGCCTAAAACGTGGAAATAAAGAGGAAAAGAACAAAAAAGTTTTACGATCCTAAACAAGCTAAGTTAAGAAAATTAAAAACCACCTTTTAAACCATTTTTATAAACCCATAGGAATTAAAACAATGTAAAAATTATAACTAAACATAAACAATTCCGGGCATGAAAATAATATTGCGATTATAACGGCTAGAAAATTGATAAATTTCTAAGTTAAACTAGTTAACAAAGCTAAAGAAAAACATGAAAAACGCAAAAAGAGGAACGAAAAATCACTTAAGGTAGGGTACTTTAGCTGATTTTCATACAACATAGAGGAGAAAAAGAACATTTCTATTAAGTAAAAAAGGGTTTCAATAAAGCAAAAATCAAATACATAAAAGGGGGAAGAGAAAATTCTCATACATTGCATAAACATCCCCCAAGAACAGCCCTATCATAAGCAAAGTGGTTCAAAAAGTGGAACAGGGGTTCAGCCAGAAGGGGGGAATTTATAGACAAAAATTTCCAAGTACACGCCCTCTGACACGGGCGTGTCAGGGGGCATGTCAACACTATTTAAATGGTGGTCGTCCGATTTGACATGAAATTTGACTTTGCGGCTGAAAACGCGGCGGTCACGCCCCAGGTCACGGGCATGCCGGTAGGCATGTCGGGGAGGTTGAACTGGGCGTCGTTTGGGTCGAAAGTCGTCGACGGCAGATTGTTGGGCCAGGTGGAGGAGTCACGCCCCAGGTCACGAGCGTGACTGGGGGCGTGTCTGGTTGTCTCGACAATCGTCGAGAGGAAACTTTCGAGAGCAGAAAATGTCGAGCAGCAGGAGGAGTCACGCCCCAGGTCACGGGCGTGACGCTGAGCGTGTCACGGGTTGGGTCGATGTTCGTCGTGCGGAAAATCATCGAGCGCGTTTGACACGGGCTAGGGTCACGGGGCGTGTCATTGGACACTGGCGTGACGTCGGGCGTGTCACATGATTTCTTCAAAAATTTGCTGATTCAATGGAATTTGACGGGTCACGCCCTGGTCACGGGCATGACTGGCAGTACATGGGCGTGACTTGGCTTTTTTTTTGCAAATTTTGGAATTTTTCTGAAAAATAAAATAAATTAAGTTAGCAAAATTTTTACAATAAAAGAAGCAATTTATTAAACAAAAACAGGTAAAATGACGAAAATAAATTAAAATGACTCAATTCATGTACACAAAAATGCATATTTTTAAAATTCATCAAATACCCTCATACTTAAGTTTTTGTTATTCTAGAGCAAAAGTTGGAGATGAACTTATAAGGAATAAAAGAAATCCTAAGTTTAGCTACCGCTTGACTTAATTAAAAGAAAGATCGAAATAAACATTCGGGGTCTAAGAATTAAATCCTAATTTATGAAAATGTTATGAATAGAGGAAGAGTTTCAAAAATACATCTACATAAAGTAAAATTGAGAGCAAAAATTTATTTTCGTTATTTTAACAAAGATGGATTGAAATTATATAAAAACTTTAGCTTAAAAAAAGTTAAAGAAAATAATGCAATTTAAAAATTATGCTCTCAAAAAATTTTAAATTAATTCTAGAATCATTGAAAAAGGATAAGTGGTTTGGTGGTTTTATGAAGAGAGCTTGTATTTAGAGGCGAGGTAATTTTTTCTCGAACCTCTATATATATTTTTTTCTTTTGAATAATTAGGAAAATGAAATCTTATTTTCCTAACATATAATTTTTTATCTTTTTTTCAACTTCATAAATAATCAATAACCCAATGTATATGTGTAGGAGTAATGAATTTTATCATCTTACTCCATAACATATAATATTTTTAAATATTGGGTGCTTATGTTTAGGGAATGAAATCTTATTCCCATTGACATAAAATATTTTTAAGGGATAGAATATGGGTAAGCATGCCAAGTAAGACATGAAAAAGTGGGGGTGCGTTTATGTTTTCAAAAAGAAAACTAGATTTTAATAAAAAAAAGTTTTGAGAGCAATCTTTTTAAAATGAACGTTCCTATATTTCTAATAGCATGAAGTAGAAATAATTGAAATCCATGTTTGTTATTTTCTAACATAAAAGACGAGCTTCTATTTACAAAAATTGGAAGTGGTGGTGAAAAACAAGTTCCATATTATAAGGAAAAGACAGAATTTTTTTTTTTAAATCTTAACCCCAGACACTTAAATCTATCGAATTGTAATTAATAAACAAAGAGTAAACAAAGAATTAAAAGAATTCGATTATAAATTAACTCGCAACTAGATTTTTGGAGAACAAAAAGGGTTAAGATATGTTATATTCGATTTATTTTGTTACATAATAGACGATTTTTTTTAGATTTTAGGGTTTTTATCCTTTTTCTTGAATTTTGATTATCATTTTTTTTTGATTTTTTGTTTATCATTGTTTTAGGATTTTTGATATTTATCTTTTTAGGGTTTTTTGATTTTCAAATTTTTTTTTTTTGATTTTTTTTTTACAAGAAATGGGAGAGAAAGAAGTGTTATTTATAAAGAAGAGAGGGTGGAAGAGAAAATTTTACAAAAAAGAAGAGAGGGAGGAAAGAGAGATTCTTGTACAAAGTAAAAAACTTGAAGGCGGCCCGCGAACAGACTCTTATTTGGGTGATTGGTTCGATGAGTCGAACGCCGCAGGCTTGCTAAAAAGCGAGCTTTTACAAATAAGAGGATGGGGGGGGGGAGAGAAAGATTATTTTTTACAAAAAATATTTACAAAGTAAATTCAAATTTTTTTTGAATTTTTGTTTTATAAGTTTTTTTTTTGTGATTTTTATTGTATTTTATTATTTTATTTTGAGTTTTTTTTTATTATAAAAAATAAGGAAAAAATTTTTTAGGTTTTAATTTTTTAAATTTTTTGAGTTTTATGAGTTTTTGTAAAGTGCAGAAATAAAGAAATACGAAAACACCACATACTTAAACCCAACATTGTCTCTAATGTTGCAGTCTAAGTATGAAGAACGAATAACATACAAAATAAAATATGGACAAAAAAGAAAAGGGGGAGGGTAGAAGCTTCCCTGAAGACAAGTATGGGGAGGCCCGGGTTGATACCCTGCATTATTTAGAAGAAAAAGCAAAAATATAATAGAAAAAACAAAATAAACTCGGCCAAAAGGTTGCAGGCGGTAGTGGGAAAATGTGTGTTTGACTCGTAAGCTAACGCCGTAGCTATAAGAGCGCGGAAAAAAATGTGACACCAAGCACGCACAATAGTAGAAGCGTGTCGAATCAAAACAAATAAAATAAGTTAATATACATTTTGTAAAAATCAAATTATTATATTTTTTTAGTGTTTTTAAGTAGGTTTTGTATTATTTTTCAGTTGGGTTTTTTTAAGGTAGGTTTTTTTTTTGTTTTTTTTGTTTTTTTTTGTTTTGGTTTTTGTGGTTTTTTAGTTTTTTTGTGTTTTTTTAGTTTTTAGATTTTTAGGTTTTAGTTTTTAGATTTTTTGGTTTTTTGTTTTTATTTGGTTGTCAAAAAAATAAAAATATATTTTTTATGTTTTTTTAAAGTATTTTTTGTTCTTTTTTTAAATTTAAGTTGTTTGCTCATAAAAAAATATTTCAAAAATTTTTTTTGTTAACATTTTTCATTTTTTAGTTTTGTTTTGGTTTTTAGAGGTTTTTCAATTTTTAAATTTTTTATGGGTGTTTTTAAATGAATTTTTTGTGGGAAACATCGCTATTTCATTTTTGTTTTTTATAGATAAATATATATGAAAATATAAGTATAAAATAAACCCATTTTTTAGTAAGTTTTTTTGTTTTTGTTGTTGTTTTTTTATTATTATATTATTATTATGATGATTATTAATATTATTAGCAGATTTGTTTTTTTTGAGTTGGCCAAATTTTTTATTATAAATATATATAGGTAAAAATAATAGAGTTCCAGGGTTCAAAATAACGACTCGAAAGATCCCTGGCAACGACGCCAAAAACTTGATGCGGTTTAAAAATCCAAAAGTAATTATGAGCTCGCGGCGCCCCGGGCGGTTTTATTTAAGAAAAGCGGTGATTGATTTTTATTTAGAAAACGAGCCGTGCAGATTTATTATTTAGATATAAAACAGTTGAGTCGGGTTTTAACAAAAGGAGGCAAGTGCACCTATCGTGAGTAGTACAGGATATTTCGAGTGGAATAACGAGGTCGTATTGTTCTCGGGGTCGGTTCGATTATTTCTACTCTTCCCTAGAGGGGACTATTATTTTACCGATAATTAACATGTCGGGTTAATTTTTTATATATGAAAACAAAAAGGCAGAAAATGAAAGCAGAAAAAGGTGGAGCCGATGAAGAGCTTAGCTTGATGGCACCGAATAAAATTGAACTAAAATATACTTTGAATAAAAAGAGATCCTATGTTTCAAATTAATTAAAGCGGACACTTCGCCGTGGAGATTCCACTAAAATGAGTTCACCTATCTTTAGTACTATCGCTCACCTGGACGCTAAGAATATTCGACCGGGCGCTCGTCTGATAAAGGATTCCACTTAACGCCCGTATTACGATTAGAACCCCGCTATTGTGTGGGGAACCAAATCCGGTAGAGTTTGCGCGCCTCCTATCTCGAGGGTTAGTGCAGAACTGCATTTACCAAGGGGCGATCAGTTCATATGCACGACCTCTCATCTAGCTAGCTATGGACTATGGAAATAGGGCCCACACATCGATTATGTGGTCCTACGCGTCGTAAACCCTAGGAAAACCTAAGTTAATTTTAATTAATTAGAAAAACAAGACCTCTTATTATTTAAAGCAATTTTATTTGTCCCAATGCTCTTCGATACTGAGGTCTAAGAATGGTTAGCAACTCATCAGAATGGGGACGGCTTGCGATGAAAAAACAAAAAATTAAAGCAGTAAATGAAAGCGATAAAAGAAAGCAGTAAAAGGAAAGCAGTAAATTGCAAGTACTACTCAAATGAGTAGGACTGAAATGAAAGCAAAAAAATTCCAAGTCCCGGCTCAAATGAGTGGGCGGGAGAAATAAAGCGAGTCCTACTCAAACGAGTAGATGAAAATAGATGCATCCAAGCACACACTCTACTGAAAATTAAAACGCAGGCACACAAATTCTACTCAAATGAGTAGGAGAAAAATTAAGTCCTGCCATTAAACTCCTAGCGAGTAGGCGGAAATAAATACAAGTACAAGTACTACTCAAATAATTACAGCAAAATAAAGACCTGCCATTTAACTCAAGTGAGTAGGCGGTAAATAAAATCATGTCATTTAACTCTTAGCGAGTAGGCGAAAATAAATGCTAACACTCACACACTCTACTTGAAGGTAAAACACACGCACACAAGTCCTACTCAAATGAGTAGGAGAAAAGTAAAGAGGGTCCTACTCAAATGAGTAGGAGAAAATATATGCACACACTCTACAGAAAGAAAATACACACACATACCTGCCATTTAACTCAAATGAGTAGGCGGTAATAAATGCTACACATACAAACACTCTACAGAAATTGAAATAAAGTTATAAAAACTAACTCATACACGCACGCACACGTACAAAAAATAGGAAAAACTATGTTGCTGAAAAATTAAAACAACTACATTTTTACCGCTAGAATGCGGTAGAAATGCATAAAAAGTGAAAAAAATTTAAAGAAGCAAAAAAAGTTTGCAAATAAACGCAAAGTGCAAGTGCTCGGAAAATTAAAACGATTACATTTCTACCGCTAAAATGCGGTAGAAATGAATAAAAAGAGGAAAAAAAATTAAACGGGCAAAATTTTTTGAAAATAAAAGCAAAAATGGAAATGTTTGAAAAATTAAAATGAGAACGTTTTCATTTTTATGATTTTATAAAAAAGCTTAAGAAGTGGAAATAAAGCGGAAAAGAACAAAAAAGTTTTACGATCCTAAACAGGCTAAGTTAAGAAAATTAAAAACCACCTTTTAAACCATTTTTATAAACCCATAGGAATTAAAACAAAGTAAAAATTATAACTAAACCTAAACAATTTCGTGCATGAAAATAATATTGCGATTATAACGGCTAGAAAATTGATAAATTTCTAAGTTAAACTAGTAAACAAAGCTAAAGAAAAACATGAAAAACATAAAAAGAGGAACAAAAAATCACTTAAGGTAGGGCGCTTTAGCAGAGTTTCATACAACATAGAGGAGAAAAAGAACATTTCTAGCAAGTAAAAAAAGGGTTACAATAAAGCAAAAATCAAATACATAAAAGGGGGAAGACAAAATTCCCTTACATTGCATAAACGTCCCCCAAGAACAACACTATCCTAAGCAAAGTGGTTCAAAAAGGGGAATAGGGGTTCAGCCAGAAGGGGGGAATTTATAGACAAAAATTTCAAAGTACACGCCTTCTGACACGGGCGTGTCAGGGGGCGTGTCAACACTATTTAAATGGCGGCCGTCCGATTTGACATGAAATTTGACTTTGCGGCTGAAAACGAGGCGGTCACGCCCCAGGTCACGGGCGTGACGGTGGGCGTGTCGAGGAGGTTGAACTGGGCACTGTTTGCATCGAAAGTCGTCGGCGGTAGTTTATCAGGCCAGGTGGAGGAGTTACGCCCCAGGTCATGGGCGTGACTGGGGGCGTGTTTGGTTATCTCGACAATCGTCGAGAGGAAAATGTCGAGAGAGGAAAATGTCGAGCAGTAGGAGGAGTCACGCCCCAGGTCACGAGCGTGACGCTGGGCATGTCACGGGTTGGGTCGACGTTCGTCGAGCGGAAAATCGCCGAGCACGTTTGACACAGCTGGGTTCACGGGGCATGTCATTGGACACAGGCGTGACATCGGGCGTGTCACACGATTTCTTCAAAAATTTGCTGATTCAATGGAATTTGACGGGTCACGCCCTGGTCATGGGCGTGACTGGCAGTACACGGGCGTGGCAAGGCTTTTTTTTTGCAAATTTTGTAATGTTTCTGAAAATTAAAATAAATTAAGTTGGCAAAATATTTAAAATAAAAGGAGCAATTTATTAAACAAAAACAGGTAAAAATGACGAAAATAAATGTAAACGACTAAATTAATGTACACAAAAATGTGTATATTTACAATTCATCAATAGTTGTCTCCGACTTGTAGGAGTTGAGGCTCCTAGGTTAAGATTGTGTTAATCTGAAATAAAGGTGAAGTGGCTGAATCTTGCACTTCATAGTAGATAGGGGAGGCGGGACAGTGGTCGTACCCAACTCGGAGAACCACTATAAATTCTCTCTGTTCATGTGTGCTTATTTTTGTACAATTTTTATTCCTTTATATGACTTAGAACTCTCCTATTCACCCCCCCTTCAAGTGATTTAGGTTGGCTACTAAACTCTTTCAATTTGTATCAAACGTGTGTTGTTCGATATAAGGTTAACACGTTGAACAAGATCTCTATCTAATTGTCAAGAGAATTCAATTAACTGAATCTATAAAAGCAAGGATATGTCTTTGATGAAATTGCCTTTGTGCACTAAGGGGAAATTCCTAATGTGGAAGGAAAGAGTCAGATTCTATATGAAAGTTGCTAATCCACATATTTTTTTAGATTGTTAAAGAAGGTCCTCACATTCCTACATAGCCATCTGCCTTGATTCATACTGTTATGATTCCAAGGAAAATGATGGACTTAAATAAGGATGAAATAGCTCGTATCCTTGGATAAAAAGAAAAAAAATATCATAGCTAGGTTGTGTATGACTTAATCATGCAAAATCTATTCCACTGCAAATCTAATTAGAAGATGTAGGACTTTCTCGTGGTTCTCAAGGAAGGAACTGAGGAAGTTAGAGATGATCTTAGATCTCTGCTCAACCAGGAATATGAGGCATTCAAGCAAAGATCTAACGATATTATTGCTGATAGTTTTGAGAAATTCTTTAAGATCGTAAATGGAATCAAAAACTATGGTCATACATTTACTCATGGTGAGCTCAATGACAAATTTCAAAGATCCATGACAAAAGACTAGGACACTAAGTTTGTGGCCATTCGGGAATTTGGAAAGCTGCCTGAGATTGATCCTCAAAACCTCTTCAGAAAGCTCCTTTCCTATGAACTACAGATGACCGCAAGGAAAAAGGAGGAGAAAATAAGCAAGACTTCAAGCAAAGAGAAGTCGGTAGATCTGAAGGCCGAAGGGTCTAGATAATATAAAGCTATGTAACTAGTAAGGACACAAGCTTCTGATTACCACAAAGATTATGAGCCAAGCACGTCAGGCTCTAAATTGTCTGATGGAGAATTCTCGCTAATCTCCAGGATATTCCAAAGACTGTTCATCAAGAGGAGACAAATGAAAAATCATTCATCCTCTAACTTCCGAAGGTCACATCGTGATGGTGATTGGTACAAGAAAAGCTATAACCGAGATGACAGGTATAAGTCTAAACCAAACAAACACTCTTCTTATGATATAGTTGTTATTATTACAATAAGTCAGGACACGTGATTGCGGAGTGTCCGTATAAAAATAAGGAAGGATTGAAGAAAAAAGAGAAGAGATCCTTCAAAGGTAAGAGAAAGGACGAACAGATCTTCCTTGCAAAGAAGATAAAGTCTCTTAACGACAGTGACTCCAAAGACCCCTAAGGGTGGTTGCGGAGCTTCGTTGCAATGTTTTAATATTTGGGCACCTTCCTAGTGAGAAACATGTTACATCCCTCAAACAACTAGACCCCTAAGAGTGTTTTTATAATGACTAGGTCATAACAAAATCCTAGGAAGCCTAAGAAGACCAAGTGATTCAAGGCATGAAGGTGGAAATCACCTTTGTCTGCAAATAGCACAATCCAAGTACCAATCCTAAGGTTTGACTTTTTGGCTTCAACTTGATCCCTTAACTCCACCACAACATCCCTAACCCTTTATGAGGTCCATCGAGTCACTAAGGACTCATTGGGGTCTACCCAAGTGGTCAAGTTGACCAAAGTCAACATTAACCCTTAAATGGTCAAAGTGCTCTATTATAGGTCAAGTGACCGCCAAGGTGCGAAACAAACACGTATCAAGTCTCCCTAGGCCTTAGGGGAGGACAATGTATCACTAAGGACCCATTAGGGTCAACCCATAAGGTCAAATTGACCAAAGTCAACTCAACCCTAAAATGTGTCAAATTAAGCCAAGTGGACATAACCAAACCCAATTCACTTGGGCTAAGCCCAATTGCAGTGGCCCACAAGCTTTCGGAGGCTGATATTTACCTAAAAGGCCACTCAAATTCTGGAGCTGGTGACTAGGTGAGAGAAAGCTCATTTTTCCTTTAATGGAGGAGAGAGAAAGAGAGAGAAAGAGGCCATTCTTGGCCAATGGAGGCCAAGGGCCTCCTCTCATCAATTCCAATTGCATGGTCCACATCCCTTTATTAATTTTGAGGAGATCAATATCCATGTCAGGCCCCATTGGTGGCTGGATTCAAAGAATTTTAGTTGGCCAGAATTTCCTTCATGGCCATTAATGGCCATTTAAGCTTGACAACTCCCCTTTCCTAATTGGGTATTTTAAATGCTTCCCTAGACCTAGAGTAGTCATTTCCACTATTACCCCAAAGATTTTGAGCATTCTGGTAGTGTTATTATAGATCACCTGAAAGCACCACCATTGGTAATGGAGACACGACGATCGACCCGACTTTAGCCACCCTAGAAGGTCTTGTCTTCCTCATCTCTCTCTATGGATACGTCTTCACCTGTTGCCCTCAAGGTTTGGGTCCAATTGCCCCCAGATCAAGTGAGCCGAGAGTTTGGTTTTCAAGATTTTTCTTCCATCCACATTTCACTGTTTCGGCCACCTCCGCTGGCCCACCACCATGAATCACCGACCACCACTTCAACGACTGTGGTGGTGGCATTGGCCGGCCGAGAAAGGGCGTCTGTGGTCGGGTAATCAAGGGCAAACCCCACACTGGACGCGACAATCTCTGTCATCGCCGCGGTGGGGAAGTTGAACTGATGTCATAGAATGTTGCACCGAGATTCGTGCTGCACTTTTATATTAATATGATTAATATTATTATTATTTTATTCCGTCACACTATTTACAGTGTCTTCAATTAAATATTAAAAATACTTAGCAGACCCTACAAGAAAAATGATCAATATTAAAGTTGTAGCACTTGAAGTCTAGTTTAATTTTAAATTGATTTCAACCCATTTGGGTAAGTGGTTTGACCACAAAACTCAACATGGTGCAGTCTATACATAAAGTTAATCATAGACTAATTTGAGTGCCCCCACTAAACCATTCATTCAAATGCCCTAAAATTTGGACCATAGGCTAATTATATAGAAACACTCATCATATCCAAAAATGAGAATATTTAGAGAAATTGTTTCTATAGTTTTTGTAAATATTTAATAAATTATTTATGATTTAATTAGAATGTCTATTTACCTCAAACACCTCCAATATTTTGATTGATGACCCTTAGGGTCATTATAGGTCATTGGTAAAAATCGCATTACATTTGTGTCTGATTTGACTACTAAATGGTGTGACCAAAGTTTGGCCCGATAAGGGGAAAATTAGGTCAAAAGTGCACTTGAAGGATTGAAAGACCAATCCTCATCCAAAGTTGATGAAACTTTGGCCACTGATTTAACATCACACAAGAGACCCCTACAAGATATTTTGGGTGGTTTAGGTTTGGGATGCCCTAGAACCCTAGTTTGAGCCCTAGGGTTTGATATTGAGCTTATTGAAGGACATGAGACTATATGTCCTAGGAATGTCTTGGAACTTGATAGATGAGATCATATGGTGGAAAATTGACATAGTAAATGTTATCAGAATTTTTAGGAGGATTTAACACCTATGAAATAATTAAGGACCAATTTGGGCACTTCTACACATAATTTTTTTGCATTATTATATGACCTTGGATGTTCCTGAAACATAGGCAGTGATCTTATAAATTTATTATTAACCTCTGGAAATTTTGGTATGAACTTTTGGATTATAATTATAGAACTTAATTGACAAACCTAGTACTTGCCCTCTTAGTAAGAAAAAAATATTATGAGTTATTTACCACTGCAAAATTATGTAATTTAGTTTGAGAGCTTTCTAGGATTTCATCATGCTCTGTGATGTTTTATAAAATTATTGGAAGCATTTCATATAGGATGCTTCACAAAGTTCCTTGTGTAAAATATTATTTAATGATTTATTTGTGTGTCCAAATGTATTTCGAAAATTACTAAATTTTGTCAGTTGTCTTTTTATGCTCATTTAAAACATATGGTAATTTTTTGAATAATTTTTGAATGATTAATTCTAATATTTTTTGCTTTAACCTATCATTGTGGATAATTAATCAATAATTTGTTTGGAGGTCAAAATCGTTTTGGAAAATTGAGAATTTCAGTATTTATTGAGGTCATATATTGTCAGAAACTTATACTTGGTGTTCAAAAGCTTAGGTGGCCTGATTTTGCAGAAAATATAATAAATACTAAATAAATTAGGAAAAAATATTATCTTTTGGATTTAATCTTAAAATATCATGATTTACCCCCAGTAAAAATATCAGGTCATTTGGATGAATATTTAGAGGGGGTCACCATTCATGCATTCCATATAACTAATTAGGTCTGCACATAATAAGCTGTAGAAAAAAGATAACTTGTATGCCTTGGAATGGGAAGGTGGAATAGATAGTGTACTTGGTCTGATTTGGATATGAAAGAGAAGTCAAGTTATGAGAGCCTAGTTGGCTATGATGGGTTGTGCTCGGGATCGACGATGGTTCGTCTTTCCCTTGGAGGAAGTCTAATTACACTTAGGTTTATTTCAATTATAACATCACGAGAGTTGTGATATGGGTAAATACCAACAATAAAATGTACTCTGTGAAAGGAAGCTTTGGGATTCAGACCATCGTAGTTCTTTGTGCACTCGAGAGCCCTTCATAGGGATTGCCCTGAGAAGTCCAAAGGCTAACCTTAAACCATAAAAATAAAATGTTAAAGAGCAATTTGTAAAAACTAGGGCTACACATTCACTCACCCCGATGACTTAGGAGGTTAGCTTAGTTGGTTTATCTGAGCGGTATGCTCGATGGTTGTGGAAATAGGCAAGTTAGCACGGCGAGCCGAAGACTCGTAAGGTATTTGTAATGGACAGGTTAGTCCGGGGAGCCGATGGCTTCAGAATTCATGGCTGCATGTGCATAAGGTGGTGGGACTTCGGTATTTTATGGTCGTTCACACCAACGTCGATACGATGACTCGGCGGGTGTGGTTTACACTTGGCCAAGGAAAAGACAGGCGGGTTTGTCTGCATTTGTACGTGGTGACTCTGGTGTGTCCTTCAGTGGCGTAAATAATGTTTAGGCATGCTAGTGTGGATACTTGCCTAGGAGTGGGGTGACCGAACCCACTGTCTCTATTGGCCACTATGGAGGCTCCTGAGAGTGATGCTAACTTTCAAAACTGGGGAACTAAAGGTCGGTGCACATAGAGTCGTGTGTGCGTCTGTGTTGCACTTGTATGACCATATCATTAAACCCACATAACATAGCATATCATGTCATCATCATACATCAACCATTACTCCTAACGTATAAATTGGTATGAGTCTTTTTATACGTTAGGCCTTGCAAAATGACCCCATAGTTCATAGTATTATGTGGGCAAGCTTATAAGATATGGTTACTTTCCTTGTGCTTATCTGTCACTTTTCTTTGTGGTGCACTTTACTTTCTACTCTTTATTTCTTTATTATTATAGTATTGCTAGCTTGCATTTCCTTTAGTAGAACTTTTAATATTACAATATAACTGCTAGATTAGGTCCACCATCACTTGCTCTTGTTTACTCTTTACCATCATAGCTTTCCTATCATTCCTCCCGCACAGTGCCTATGATGCACTAGGGGAGGGGTGGGGGAAATCAGGATTAGTATTTTTGACTAACTATCAGTGGACCAAACATTTTAGGGGCTCTAGATTGGTGACAGAGAGCAGCAGCAGGAGATGCAGCACCAACGGAGTACGGTGAACATGGATGTGTCCAGTTTAGCACAAGAGCACCATCTTTAGGATCCGTGAGTGATAAGTATATTTTTCTTCAGCGAGAATGTTGTAGTGAGGCCATGATGTACCAGGCATGAGCCCGTTTATCTGTCATTTTTGTTTCAATTCTATGTGCACTGCGTTTTGATTCAGCAATTCTAATATTACATATGATTGTGGACTTAGACTTATTTTTTATAACAATATACTTCTATTTATTTGGTGAACATTTCTGTGGGCAGGATCAGCATTTTGTAGTGGCGATCTTCCCGAGTGTTGGTGACACCCCAAAATGGCGATTCTGGGCAAAATACCACGGAGGCGAAGAAAATGGGGTCTTACAAAACACACCTCTACACTACTTGGTCCGCCCAAACACGAAAAAGAAATGGATCCTCCCAAAAATACTTTTTCAAATCAGAAAAGAATTTTTTTCATTTCTTGATAAGAAAAACACTTTGGGAGAAATTTCGTAGCAAAGTAGTTAGCGAAATCGGCAAACCAAGGAGTGAGGAGATTTTTCGATTATATAAAGCGAGGAGGCGCTCCTCAGGAAAAGTATCGTCAATATCATCCTCGTGAAGCTCCTATGAATTGGGATTCTCCAACCGAGAAAGGTGATCCGCCTCTAAATTTTCCGCTCCCCTTTTGTCCAAGATCTCCAAGTCAAACTCTTGGAGAAGCAATACCCACCTAATCAATCTTTGCTTTGCATTTGTTTTTGTTATTAAATACCGCAAAGCCGAATGATTTGTAAAAACAATAACTTTGGATAAGGTGAGATAAGAGCGAAATTTATCAAAAGCAAAAATAGCGGCAAGAAGTTTTTTCTCGATAGTTGTATAATTTGCTTGTGCGGTGATTAGTGTTTTTGTCGCATAATAAATGGGATGAAAATTTTTATTGATGTGTTGTCCTAAGACAGCACCAACGACAAAACTACTAGCATCGCACATGATTTCAAAAGGGAGATCCCAATTCGGAGCAATCATGATAGGTGCATTTTTTTTAATTTGTCTTTAATAATAGAAAAAGCTTGCAAATAATTTTTATCAAAAATAAACTGTGCATCTTTTTCTAAAAGGTGAGTGAGGGGCATGGTGATTTTAAAAAAATCTTTAATAAACTGGGGCTAAAAACCGGCATGCCCAAGAAGACTACGTATGGCTTTAACATTCGAAGGGGGAGGTAATTTTTCAATAGTTTCTATTTTGGCTTTATCTACCTCTATGCCCTTACTTGAGATTTTATGTCCTAAAACTAAACTTTCTCGTACCATAAAATGACACTTCTTCTAATTTAAAACTAAATTTGTCTCTGCACATCTTTGGAGAACACGGGAGTGGTTATTTAAACATAAATCGAACGAATCTCCAAAAAATGTAGAAATCGTCCATAAAAATTTCTATTATATCCTCCACTTCTTCGACAAAAATTCAAGCAAATAGCTTTGGATGGTTGTCGACCCGTTACATAAGCCAAATGGCATCCTCCGATAGGCGAAGGTGCCAAACAAACAAGTGAAGTTTGTTTTCTCTTGGTCCTCGGGTGTAATTTGGATTTAGAAGTATCCCGAGAGACCATCAAGAAAACAATAAAAAGAATACCCCGATAGCCATTCAAGGATTTGGTCAATGAACGGTAAAGGAAAATGATCCTTTTGGGTTGCATCATTTAATTTGAGGTAGTCGATGCAACTCGTCATACGGTAATGGTTCTAGTAGAGATAAACTCATTTTTATCAATTGGCACTAACGATAATCCTCCTTTCTCAGGCACCACTTGGAACAGGCTTACCCAAGTGCTATCTGTAATAGAATAGATGATGCCCGCCTCTATTAATTTTATAACCTTCTCCTTAACCACATCCTTCATATTAGGATTTAGGCGGTGTTTAGGTTGAATAGTTTTATGTGAATTTTCTTCTAATAAAATTTTGTGAGTGCAAAAGGAGGGATTAATCCCTTTTAAATCCACTATTTTTCATACAATTGTGTCGCGATGAAGTTTTAAAACATTTAATAATTTTAATTTTTCTTCATCGGATTGATAGGTTGACACAATAATAGGAAATTTTGAACCCTCCGCTAGAAATAAATATTGTAAATGATCTGGCAATTGTTTAAGTTCAAAAGTTGGAGGTTCCTCACAAGAGGTTTTTAAGCTATCAGTATCTAATTCAAGAGTTTCTACAATAGGTGTGCGTGCGACCAAATTGTTTCTACTATTTTCTTGAGAAATTAATTTTAAACTTTCAAAATTTTTGACATGAAAAATTGGTGAATAAAAATTTTAAGAAAAAAAAATTGACTCTTCTTTGAGACAAGCCTCCAAAAATAAACATGAGTCATTATTATAAAGTGTATTTGTCATAGATGATTTAATAGTAAAGGTAACTTCTTCATCTCCGACTCTAAGGAGAAGTTTAGCTTTACTAACATGTATAATGGCTCGTGAGGTGGTGAGAAAAGGGCGACCGAGAATGAGTCGAACTTCGGTGTCCACTTCTATATCAAGGATGAAAAAATCTACCGGAAAGATAAATTTGTCAACTTTCACAAGCACATCCACAATAATACCCATAGGGTATTTAATAGACCGATCCGCCAATTGGATGCTCATTCTTGTGATTAGCCTCTCGTAATCCCAACTTTTTAATTAACGAATAAGGATTCAAATTAATTGAGCTCCTAGACGGCCAACACACGTTTTACTAATAAATCTCCAAATAAACAAAATATGGAGAAACTACCTGGATCGGTTAATTTCTTCGGTAATTTATTAAGTAAAATTGTTGAACAATGCGCTTTCAATTGAACCGTGTAGATATACTCAAGTTTATTTTTATTACATAAAATATACTTGAGGTACTTTGCGTACTTTGGCATTTACGCTATCGCTTTGTAAAACGCTAAACTTATATGAATTTTCTTAAATAGTTCTAAAAATGTACCGTAATGCTCATCAATCCGGTCTTTCTTTAATTTAGAGGGATAGGGAAGAGAAGATTGAAATTTTTTAATTTTATTTTCATTAAAAATCTTAGGAGGAGGTGGACATATAGAAATTGTTACCTCTGTTTCAACCAAACTTGAGGAAATATGTACCTCCTTCCCGCTCTGTAGCAAGATAGCCTTTGCTTGCTTTTTTGGGTTGGGCTCCTTATTGCCCGGTAATGCTCCTTGTTGTCGATCGGAGAGCATTTTTTTGATATTTTCCCAATTTGAATCTCCAAATTACGAATAGATACGTTGAGATTCCAGATATTGGCATCATTAGTAGCCGCATATTTGTTGAATGCCTCCTAAAGAGTGGGTGGTTTAGGAGCTTGTGGTGGTAAGTAACAGGGTTGAATTGTGTTTTGTGGATGTGCCACATTCCCTAGATTACTCCAAGATAAGTTGGGGTGATTCCTTACACCTGGGTGATAATTAATACTATAATGTATACCTGATTTACAAGGTGTCCGATTAGGATTGCCCATATAATCCACATGTTTGGCAATAGTGGAAGGTTCCAAATATTGGGGTTCACAGGTAGATGTGGTTGAGGAAGCAGACATCTCGTCCATTCATTTATGTAGTTTCTCAACCTGTAGAGATAAATTAGAAATCGTATCAATTTCATACAACCCTGCTGGTTTAGGTGGACGAGACCTAGGTGTACTCCACTTATACGTATTCATGGCCATACCTTCTATAAGTTCTTGGACGGTCGCTGGTTTCTTGTTGTTTAATGTTCCACCGATGGCGACATTAATATGTTGCCTCATATGAGAATTGACGCCATTATAGAAAATTTGTATTTAAAACCAATCGGGGATTTCAGGATGTGGAAACTTCAAAGAAATTCTTTAAATCATTCCCAAGTATCATATAACATTTCCTTATCAACATGCGAGAAGTATGTAATATTATTGCATAACTTGGCAGTTTTTGCTGGCGGAAAATATTTCTTGAGAAATTTTTCCATCATCTCTGCCCATGTAGTGATGGAGCCAATTGGTAGAGAACCCAACCACTACTTAGCTTTGGGAAGCAAAGATAAAGGAAAAAGCATTAGCTGAATGGCATCATCGGAAACCCAGTTGATTTTGAAAGTATCACACATTTATAAAAAGTTAGAAATATGCGCGCTTGGGTCATCATCTTGAAACCCATCAAATTGTACAAAATGTTGTACCATTTGAACGATGCTTGGCTTCAATTCAATGTCATTGTTTGCAATAGCCGGTTGAACAATACTTGATTGTGGCTCATCCAAATTTGGCTGAGCATAATATGACATGTCACCTACAGATTCCTCAACCAAATCTGGGGAATTGAGAACACAAAGTCTTAGCCATCGCCGTAAGCTTCACTCAATCTCCGGATCCAAGTCAAATAGATTTTACGGATTCCCTCGGGTCATACACTAGAATAAAATAAAATAAAAACAAAATAATTTTTCGATTTTATGTTTAAAAGAAAAAGGAAATGATAAAATTAATAGATCCTTACTTTCAAAATATCAACAAAGAAAGTTCTCTGGAAACGGAGCAAAAAACTTGATGGATATACTACACACACGAGCACGATTCAAAATCGATAAGACAAGTGTACCTATCATTCTAGATTATAGGATCAAGTATCGTATTAGACTAGAGGCCTGTTGACTACTCCTACTCATATAAATTAATATTATTTTTTCGGCAAATAAAAAGGTTAAATAAAACTAAAAGTAAACAAAGGGCTAAAGTATAACACTTGATCTAAACTCCCTTTAAAATAAAATAAACTTTCAAAAAATGCAAACTACTAAATTACCTACTTCGACCGTGGAGGTTCCCAATATACAAGAGTGTCTCTCTCGAGAATACACTCTCTACTAAACATAGGTTGATCGATTAAGACCTCTCATCTAGTAGAAACCCGAAGTTTTTTATGCGGTGTACCCACTATTGGATTTTACTCCAATCCGAAAGATTCATGCCTTTCTCTCGCGAGAGAGTGCATGCAAATCCTTTTACCATTGAGTCATCTACTGGTACCCATAACCTCTCCATAAATCTAGGTTACGGATCAAAAATCAAAATCAAAGATAAATTGAAGCAGGAATAATAGAGAGTTTGGCAAGAAAGAAGAATTCTATTTTATTTTAAAGCTCATCATGATCTAATGCTAATGAAATTATCCACTCGCCATTATAAAAAAAGTACATCAAAAGTATAAAAAGAGACATGTTTGAAATAAAAGTACTAGAATTAAAAGTTAACAAACTATGAATTTGAAGGATGCATGAAAAAATGCGAGAAAAGAAAAATAATCTACTAAAACAACCTAAAAAATACTGCTAGATGACTCCCTAGATGATCCCTCAACTCCCACCTCAATCTGGTATTTATAAGAATTTTTCAGAGAGTCATGCCCGTCAGTCACGCCCGTGACTAGGGGGTGTAAGGCGCAGAACCATCCTCTTGAAAGCCCTGGAAAGTTGGGAGAAAATTGCCAAAATTCGGCATTCTGCGGGTCGCACCCCTAGGTGACGCCCGTGAACTAGTGTGTGTCTTTACTTTTACTGGAGATGGCGGGAACTGGAAATGGCGGGAATTAAAATCTAGCAGTTGCAGGAAGTCACGCCCATAGGTCACGCCCGTGACCTAGCAGTCATGCCTGTAACCTAGGGTTGTAATTTAGATCTGACGTGACAACAAATTTTGGAGGTCCTGGAGTGGTCACGCCTGCTGGTCATGCCTGTGACCGAATGGTCATGCCCGTGACTGGGGCGTGTAAACTATGATTTTTCCAACTTTTCTCTAATTCATCTCCTGATCAGTCCTGCAAGCTCTAAATTGATATTTGAAGCCCAGATTAACCTGAAAATAGAAAATAAAGGAATTATTAATAGTATTCATGAAAACTAAATAAAATAACTATAATTATTGACTTATCACTCGGGGTCAACATGGGAGACACCATCGAGTTACATCCAACCCTGCCATCTAGTGGGAGCCTGACAATGAAATCGGCTTGGGGATCAACTTTGGAGACCCCATCGAGTGACATCAAGCCATGCCAACTAGTGGGAGCCTGGCTGCACGATCTGCTCAGGGTCAACTTGTGAGATAACATCAAGTGACATCTAGCCCTACCAGCTAGTGGGAGCCTGCTAGCGGTGTCTACTTGGGGTCAACTTCCATCTAGTGACATCCAATCCCGCTAGATAGTGGGAGACTAACAGTGGAATCTGCTATGGGTCAACTTGGGAGACACCATCGAGTAACATCTAGCCCTGCCAGCTACTGGGAGCCTATCAGTGGGATCTGCTTGAGGTCAACTTGGGAAACACCATCGAGTGACATCTATCCCTACTAGCTAGTGGGAGCCTAACAATAGGATGTGCACAGGGTCAACTTTATGAACACCACATATTCCTGTAATCCATTGCAAAAGTTCTGTAATATCAAGCGATTTCATTTTAGAAATGTTTCAAATCGTTGTCGCTACAGGTGTGACTCAGAGTCTCCCCCTCCATATTCTAGAGGCGATACCCTCCCGATCTCAATGCTTCATTAACTATATATGGACCCTCCCAATTTGGTTAATCTTTCCTACTGTTGCTGATCTTTCGATGACATTCACCTTTTTCAGGACTATGTCTCCTTCGGTGAATTTCTTTATTCTAACATGTTTATCAATTTTTTGTCCATCTGCCACTTTATTTCTTCTTGTCTTACGGTGGCCACATCACAGAGTTCCTCTGTCATATCTAGAGAGAGTCGCAGCTCGTCCACATTCTCGACCCTCCATTCCTCTCCACCTACTTTGCCTATACTATTCGTGGTGTCTGAACCTCGAACTCTATCGATGTAAGACCCCATCCCCTTTACTAATGAGGTTACCCAGTCTTATGACAAGAACCACTGTCTTATAGTAACACTAACACACAGGCTAGTCGACACAGCAAGACGTCGATCCTTCTGGTTAGTACGATCATTGAACCTGTTTGACCAATCGAGAGAAGATATATAACAAGTAGTAAACAAAACTAACAAGTACACAATTTCATATTACAATGTCATCATATATGCAAATGAAAAGTACAATTGTCCAAATGAGTACAAAATGAGAGAAGGGCTTATGCCCGATACATGCCAAATCAAATCTCGCTCTCTCACTACAACACTATGCCAAAGCGGTAACTGAAATAATCATCATCACCTGATGTTGAGCTGCGGTAGTAGTACGTGGATTCTGCACCTTATGTCCTGCCACCTCGTCCTACTGGTCGTGCTGGTACTCCGGCTCCTAAATCTCCTATGGTTACAAATCATCGTTAGTTATAAAGACTAAGTCATTTTGTCCCCGCCTCACCCCCGCGACTCCTAGGTACCAAGCGAGAGGATGAAGTGGAGGATAACAAGGGTTATAAAAAGAAAACAGGTGACAGTGGATCTATTCTAACATTGTTATATTCCAACAGATATATCTCTACTCTAGCAGTTCTATAAAGTACGAGTAAGGTATATAAAACAGTACTAAAAAGGAGTGCAGTAAGTACAGTAAAGAAAGGGCAGAAAGTAAACTAGCTACCACTATGCTATTATCACAGAAGTACCATAACTTATAATAATGCCCATACAAAAATATATGTTAAGATTTGACGAATATAACTTATCATACAAAAGAGCACATAATAATTTATATTATGAGGATCTATGGTGCGTAAGACCTAGATATGTATGTATGATATGGTATGCGGGTTATGATTCATACAAGTACAACATACGCACATGACTCAGTGATCACAGACCTTTAGTTCCCACTTTTTGAAGTTAGCTTAACTCTCGGGTACCACCATTGTAGAAACAACATCAGTGGAGCGGGCATATCCGCATCCTTGCCAGGTATACACACTACAAGGCCTAGAACCTTCGCACGGCTCCGTACACGTCCTAGGTGCACATTTTAAAGCCTTTGCATACTAATTTGCTGGCAAATCCACCAGTCTTTTTTGATGGGTGTGCCTTTTCAGGGATTGTCCTCCAGACCGCAGTGTAAAACAGCCCACTGACCCCTCAAATCCGCACACTCACCAGGGTCACCGTACTTCCATCGGTGTGATGATTGGCCCAGTACTGCACGACCTTCCACTAATATGTTATATGCACAAGCAAATTATTTCCAACCCGAGCCTCCATCTTGCAGGACTAAACCTGTCATGTATCCAAACATTTGAGCCTACAGCTCGCAGGACTAAACCCGTCCTGAATCCCTCCAACCCTATGGGGTTGTCTTTGTCATATCAGTCCATTAACCTATTAGACTACTCTTGTATAATTCTTATTATACATTGCAATTTATGGTTAGTCTTTGGAGTGCCCAAGGCATACCTGGTGAAGGGCTCCCGGGGCACTAGGAACTACGACGGGATGAAACCCAAAGCTCTCTTTCTCAAGGATACTTTGTTTTATTATTGTCTACCAATTATTAATACCCCAATATTGTTATTGCTCTTGAGTAGAACTAAAGGTTTAAAGTACTTATTGGGAAGGAGAACGATCTTTCGCCGTCCCCTGTTATAATTATTCTCCCGTGACTTGAACTCTAACAATCATTACTATATAGTGACCTACTCGTGACACCAACCCGGGGTTTCAACTTCCCAATACACCTCTCAATCCAACCATCTATCGTTTCCTTGTGGGTCCTAATGTTACACGTCACTTTTTGCTAAGCTCGGCCCATGACCTAATTCTAACCCAAATGAGATGACTTCCAATTACTTGGGCCAAAGGGCCCTAAATATTTATCATAGGTTGTCATGTGTATGAAGTTGACTATTTAGAATTTCATCATTTTTGTAATTATTTAGGACCATAAATTAACTCATTTAATTAGTTTACCTAGGTCGCTTTGTACATGAGCTACTATATCCAATGGTCCATTATGTTTATGTAATTTATCTGGAGTTCATCTAGGTAAAATATGAATGTCCATCAAGAATCCTAAAGTTTCGATTTGATTTACCAATCATATTCTATTTATGATTAAATTCACAATTATTCCATTTTCCAAAGGAAGTACCTAAATATTCAATTGAAAATTCATAGAAAATTACTGGTGATTAACATTGTCATAATACTCAAAATAGAAATTCGTAACCCTAACCAATGATTTGACCTAAAATAATTACAGGTAAAAATCATTACAAAATTTCCACTACTATGGTTTTCAGCATACTCATTCATCCAAAATTCTTAGATAAATTCATAAAGGTTTATATCACAGAGATAATACTATATACATTTTCCATAATTTTCCAAATAATATTACCCCTACTTTTAAATTAAATCCACAAAGGGTAAAATTGTAAATCTACTAAATACACAAGATATAGTCTTCAAACAGTCTCATAACTATTTTTAGAGATGTAAAATTTCCTATAAGAGCTTGTATCAGAATTTTACAAGGTCAGTATCCTATATCTCATATTTATTTCTAACAAAGACTATTTTCCAATAATTCAAAATAATGGGATTTTTGATCCCAAAAATCCCAATCTTTTTATGGAAGGTGTATTTCATCAGTATAAGCCTCTGTCCAAAATCCCATGGACATGCATTTGGCCAAAGGGCTATTTTTTTAATTTTTTTCCTTTTTTACTATTGGCAACCTCGTTTACAAATATACCTCCACCATACATGTTGGATTTCCCCAACATGCAGATGTCCAAATGGTCTGAAACTTCTACCATGTGAAAGTTATTTAACTCAAGATTAGCTAAAAACCTATAGGGGAGGTTGAATAGGTCTTTGAATTTTTATCAATTCTTTTGCTGATTTTTAACTTATATTATCTATAACTTGTCCTTAGAACCTACAAGAAAACAAAAAACAAGCGCACAGCAAACACAAAGATTTATAGTGATTTCCAAATTGCATACATCCACTTTCCCTCCCCCCTCCCACCTATCCAACTGATTTGTTGGACTAGGCATAAACTCCACCAAAATGTTCCTCAAAGCTTACACCTCAATCCCTCAGCATATAACACAGATTCTTCACAGAATCCAAACTCAGAACAATAAGGGTTCCTACCTCAAACTCTATAGAGCTCCTACAGCTCAGTGATCCACTGATCACCTACCTCAGACTTATTTTTAAGGCCTACAACTCAGGCTCTTTGGCACTACAGCTTCAGGCACACAGCCATACTCTCGTAGTGCTGCAACACTCCTGCATCTCATTACCCCCAACCAGGTACCTACAGCTCAGCTTACTCCAAGGCCTATAACATAGTGAAACACTTGTCACCTATAGCTCAATGACTCGCCAGTCACATACCTTAGGAACAAAGCCGTAGACTCAGGCTGGGAGGACAACCCTACCTCAGATCCACACTTAAATCCTACATCAAAGAGCAGCACTCTCCTAACCCAGGCAATTAAGGCCCACAGCTCAGATTCACCCTTGGATCCTACCTCAGTACCACCAACAGGGCACCTACCTAAGTGACTAATTAGTCACCTACCTCTGACACAAACTGCCCTACACTCAGATTCAGATAAACTAAATAATTTAACAAAAATAAACAACTGACTCAAAGATAAATCTCTGAGTCTACTTTGCTGGACTGAGCAGTTGTCAGTCCAACACACTGGCTGTAGAAGGAATAAGTCCTCTTCTACAACTATCTCTTTCATGTTTCACAGAAGAGCTGCAACCAGCTTGTTGAATGGTAGATTCAGCTTCTCTGTTCTCCGAATAACTAACTTGCTGAGCTTGAATAGCTCAGCTGATTTCTTTTGCCTTGGTGGCTATCCCCGCTGTACTTTAGCTTTCAAGCTTGGTGGAGAAGATGATGTCAAGACGACTCTTATTTTCTTTTTCCGTTCAATACCTATTTCTTTTTGTCTGCTTTCCGTTGCCCAAATCCCTTTTTTTTCCTTTTATATGCGTTGATTTGAATCAACGACACACTTATATGTAGGCCCCGCCAAGGTTTGGTGAGCCCCACCTTCTTCAAAAAAGGACAAGGTAGCTTTTGGCGCCACTGCTGCTTTCCCGCAATGGCTACATCTGAGTTGATAATGATGACGTCAGCAAAGGTCATCACCATCTGGACTTAGAAAATATTCTAGAAATCCATGATGCGTTGAGTGATGTTAAGTCACTCAACGCCATCTGTCTTTGTTCTCAACGCTTCTGAACTTGTGAATTTCTCTGGATTTGTCTCAGCGGTCTCAGCGGTGTCTTCTTAATAGCTGTGACAGGCCTTTGCCTTAACGCTTTCTTCTTATTAGCTAAGACAAGTCTTTGCCTCAGCGGTTCTGTCATAGTGATCTTTGCTTCACAGCTAAGACTATCTTCTGTCTCAGCGGATTTCCTCTTAACTATCTCAGCGCTTCCTTCTTTATTAGAAGCAATGAGTGAACCTGCTCCACTCGACGCATCTAAACTAAGAGAAATCCAGCTAGTTTTGTCTCAGCGCTTCCTTCTTCATTAGAAGCTCTGAGTGAACCTGCTTCACTCAATGCTTCTGGACTTAAAGAAATTTAGCAAGTTTTTTCGTAGCTATCCCAGTGCTCTCAACGCCTTATTCTCAGCTAACTCAGCTGTCTCAGTGGTCTCAACGCCTTCTTCTCGGCTATCTTAGCACTCTCAGCACTTTTTGCCTTAGTCAGTTTCTCTCGCTTTAGCTGTGTTCGACGATCTATGGGTTGAGCTCGATGAATTGCAAACTAAGCTCGATGAACTTCAAACTGAGCTCGACGAAATTTGAAACCTGAGTTCTTATGCTTACCCCAATGAATATTGAGTTTAGCTCGACCACCAGCATGCTGAGCTCAATGAACTTCGAGTTGAGCTCGATGAAATTTGAGTTTTACTACCAAACTCATTTTCTTAACCTGTCCAATCATGGACTACTTGCATGCATGAACTAGGGCACACATCAAATACATTATGTGTGTATGTCATTGACCCGTTTGACCTCTTACAAATCTGGAATATTAGGATCAATAGACCCAACAATCTCCCCCTATTTGAAGATGACAAAACACTACAGGTCATTGACAACACAGCATATTCATTATATAAAAAACAAATATTTGTAGAGTGTGGAAATGTTACCATATTTCTCCAACTTGTGGACAATTACTTACTCCCCCTGACATGCTGCCATCCTTACTAATCCACATGTATGTTCTTCTCAACCCTTGACTTCTATCCTCCCCATTTTGACTTCTGTAATAGGGAGCATAGTGAAGGGTTTTTCTCCCCCTATCTGTCTAGAGTAGATATTCTCACTGTGACTGAATCTAGTTCAGCTGTTCTGCTTGCTCCCCCTAAACAGTTGCACACTATCTTCATAATCTGGAGGAAAAGTATGTTTTACCTGCAAAATAAATAGTGCAGCATATGGTATAAGAGAGAATTGAAGCTACACAAGATTCAACATACCCAATTCAAATTTGAAGGTCTTGAACTTGGCTTCATCTAGTGGCTTAGTGAAGTTATCTGCCACTTGCTTGTCTGTGGAGACAAATTCAATGGAGATGTCTTCCCTTTCCACATGTTCTCTAATAAAATGATACCTAATTTTTATATGCTTATTCATACTATGGGAGACAGGATTCCTAGCTATAGAAATTGCACTAGTAGAATCACAAAAGACTGGAGTTCTGCTTATCTGATTATTATAGTCCTGAAGTTGATGTTGGATCAACAGCAACTGAGCACAGCAGCTTCCCGCTGAAATATACTCTGGCTCTACTGTTGATATTGCAACACTCGTTTGTTTCTTGCTGATCCAAGAGACAAGCCTTCCACCTAGAAATTCATAGGAGCCTGAAGTGCTCTTTCTGTCCTCCTTTCAGCCTGTAAAATCTGCATCTGAATAGTTTGTAAGTTCAAATTCCCCATTCTCGGGGTACTATAGGCAAAGATCAGAGGTTCCCTTAAGATATCTCAAGATTCTTTTCATAGCAGTATAGTGAGACTCTTTAGGGCAGACCTGATACCTAGCACAGATATATGTCGCATACATAATGTCAGGTCTAATTGCAATGAGGTTGAGAAGGGAGCCAACTATATCTCTATACAGAGTTTGATCAACAGGCTTCCCTGGATCATCTTTGCCTAGAGGTATACTTGAGCTCATGCAAGTTCTTATGATGGAAGCATTCTCCATGCCATATTTCTTGAATCTCCCTAGTGAACTTTGACTGGGATATGGATAGACCATCATTAGTTTGTTTTTCTTGGAGTCCCAAGAAAAATTTCAGTTCACCCATACTACTCATCTCAAACTTCCCTTGCATAAGTTTTGCAAACTTTCTGCAGAGGTTGTCATTAATAGAGCCAAATATTATGTCATCAACATAAATCTGGACTAGGGTGATCTTGCCCTTAGATTCTCTTAGGAATACGGTCTTGTCTATCTTCCTTCTTGAGAATTTGTTCTCAATGAGGAAGGTAGACAATGTCTCACACCATGCTCTTGGGGGTTGCTTGATCCTATAAAGAGATTTTCTAAGTATATATACATCAGTAAGAGACTTAGAGTCAACAAAACCTGCAGGCTACTCTACATACACCTCTTCCTTCAAGTCTACATTCAGGAAGGCAGACTTGACATCCATCTGGAATACTTTGAATCCCTAAAAGGCTGCAAATGGAAGGAACAGTCTGATTTCTTCCAACCTTGCAACTTGGGCAATTGTCTTGTCATAATCAATCCCCTATTCCTGTCTATAACCTTTGGCCATCAGTCTAGCTTTATTCTTTATTACAATGCCATTTTCATCAAGTTTATTTCTAAAAATCCACTTGACTCCAATGACATTGTGCCCATTGGTCTGGGAACCATCTTCCAGACCTTGCACCTTTTGAACTCATTCAGTTCTTCTTGCGTTGCAAGAATCGAGAATTGGTCTTGATTTGCATCGTCAAATTTCTTAGGCTCTTCTTGTGACAGGAAGCTGGAATAGAGAGCTGTGTTGATAATCCTGTTTCAGGTATGTACAACATGGCTAGGCTTACCTATTATCTGATCTGGAGGATGATCTCTCAGATATAAGACTGCAGGGGGCAGCCTGACAGCTTCCTATAGATTCCCATTTTCTTCAGCATGGTCTTCATTTCCAGCATGACTATCATGTGCTTCCTCTGGACAGCATCCTTCTTCACTTTCTTCTAGGATAGTTGGGTCTTTATCTTTGATGGAGAGCTTTTCCATCATGACTTTTGTACGTGCAGAGCTAGGCAAAGAGCTTGACAGCTCACTTTCAATCATGCATGACTCATCAAATACTACATGGACAGATTTTTCTACAACTTGATTTGTCAAGTTATAGACTCTATATACCCTACTATTATTGTTGTACCCAACAAAGATCCCCTCATGAGATTTGGCAGCAAATTTAGTCACTTTTGACTTACCATTGTTCAGGATGAAACACTTGCAGCCAAAGATCCTGAAATAAGATATGTTTGGTTTTTTGCTCTTCAAGATCTTATAGGGAGTCTTCTTTTGTCCTTTGGTGATAGAAGACCTATTTAGCACATGACATGCATCATTAACTACCTCAGCCAAGAATTTTTCAGGGAGAGAAGTGTCACTCAATAATTTTCTCTCAGCTTCTATGAGAGTCCTATTTTTCCTCTCAGCTAACCCATTTTGCTGGGGTGTTCTTGGAGAGAAGAATTATTGATGAATCCCTTGCTCTTCACAGAATGTAGTCATAGCAGTAGACTGAAACTTAGTTCCATGGTCACTTCTTATTTTGACAATAGAGCATGCAAGCTCATTCTGAATTTTCCTAACAAAATTCGTAAGGATTTCAAGGGTTACATCCTTTCTTCTAAGGAAGACCACTCAAGTAAACCTGGAATAGTCATCAACCACCACATGGGTGTGGACCTTCCTACATAGACTATGAACAGGCATAGGACCAAACAAGTCCATATGCAGGTGATACAAGCATCTCTCTGAGTCCTTGGCCCCCATGTTCTTGAAAGAGGTCTTACAGTTTTTACCCTTTTGGCAAGAAGCACAGATATTCTCCTTGGAGCATTTTATTTTGGGACCATTCCTAACAAGCTCATAACTGAAAAGCTGAATAATGGTCTTATAGTTCAAATGAGTCAGTCTCTTGTGCCATTGGACACAATATGATACTTTGTCATTTGCTACTAGGCATATAGGGGAACTATTATCTAAGCGAGAAAAATTTAAGCAATAGACATTCCCAGTCCTAGTACCTATTAAGATGATACGTTGGTCACTTAACCTCTTGATGTGGCACATATCCTCGTTTAAGGAAATGTCATAACAAAGATCACATAGTTGTCTTATGCTTATGAGGTTGTGTTACAACCCTTCCATATAAGCCACCTTTATGATGGTGATTATGTCATTTGAGATATTACCATAGACTCTGGTTATCCCCTTGTTAGAAGCTCCAAAGATGACCTTGGGTCTATTCTTTACTGGAGTGTACTCCTTCAATAGCTCCATTATTGCAGTCATGTGCCTGGAACATCTACTGTCCAAGTACCATTTAGGGGAACTGGTACTTGAACTAACCTGAAATGAGCACAAATCACCTTACCTTAGGACCCCAATTTCTATTCGGTCTTAAGTTCACTTTAGTCTTAAAAAAACCATGTCTTCCTGCAGAGTTCCAGACATGTTGGCAACTTCTGGACACAAAAGGATTGTGCCAGCAATCTCCAACATAGTGGCCCACTTTACCACAACACCAGCACTCATAGATATTGTATCTCCTTTTCTACTTGGGACAAGCATTAGGATGTACTGATTCCTGAACAGTGGGGATATGTGCTGCTCTATACATCTGTCTTCTTTCAGCAGCCATTTGACTGAAGTACTGTCTTTCAACACGCTATTATGGACTTTTCTGAGAACCACCAGCTGCATGTCTCTTTTCAGCCAACATGTATCTGATAGCATCTGCGATTGCCATTCCAGCCATGCCAGAAGACTCTCCTTGAGTCACTACTTTTGATGGATGATTTAGATTCACAGCAGCAGTATTATCTTTGAGTTTTGGGGCTAGTGTACCAAAAACAAATGGTCCGGGATAGGGTATTGAATTTACTCATGGGCAGACTTAAATACTCTCACATTGCTATATCTACCACCTTGGCTAGGGACACATTGGTCCATACCAGTGGATCTGTCATTCTCCCAGTGACCATAACGACATTCATGGTCATACATGTTAGAAGGCAACAACACTCTCTTAAAAGGAATATGAGGAAATGTGTCTAGAGACACAATTGGTGCCTTCCCTTTTCCCTTTCCTTATGGATTGGAAGGTCTAGCAGGTCCCTTAAATCCCAACCCTATCTTACTAGCTTGGGTAAGGTGGGTATCAATTAAGGGCAGCACAGTGTTTGGCTTAGAAAATTTGCTCACTAGGAATTTCTCATTTAAGATATCATTTTCAAGTTTCTGGATAAGTTTCTCATTTAAGACTCTTACCACAGACTCACTGTCAATGATCTCCATGAACTGGGCTGCTTGAGAAGCCACGTCAGGGATGGCATTTTCTTGTTCTTCACACTTACTTTTAAGAATTAGAAGCTCTTTTGCATATCTCTTGGCAAGTAGCTTGCACTTCTTGAATGCCTCAAGAAGTTATCCATCCTTCGCAATTTTGGAGCTAACATCATCCAAAGAGTCTGAGTCTCCTTCATCTCTTGATTATTGAGTTCAGAGTCTGAGCCAGCCTCATGACTTAAAATAAAAGATTGTGATTTAGCATTTATCTGATTCTGACCAGGCAGATCCTGGCTGATTTCTTCTTCTATCATAACCATCAATCCAAGGCATTAAGCATCTTCTTCATCTTCATCCAACTCTGAGTCACTATCTGAGTGAGACAGAGTGGCCCTGATCCCTATTCTAGCAGCAGGGTATTCTCCAGATTCTTCTTCAGCAACAGCCATAAGCCCAATGTTGGATTCTTCTTCTTCACTGTCTGACCTAGAGGAAGAGTCAGTTCAGGTCTTTTCCATCTTGGCCACAAGGGACTTCTTTTTCTTCTTTCCCTTATGGTGCTTCCTCACTCCTTCTTCTTTCCTCTTCACTTGGCAGTTAGAAACCACATGCCCAGGTTTGCTACAGCAGAAATAAATAATATTTGAAGAAGATTGTTTATTAGAGTTTGGAGCATACCTGTCCTCCTTATAGGATTTCCTTCTGTGCTGTGATGAGGAGGATGGCCATCTGTTCTTCTAATGCACCTTCTTCATGAATATCTGAAACTGCTTGGAGAAGGAAACAAGGTCCTCATCAGATGTATGATGGTTAGAGGAGCTGGAACTTGAGTTCTCAGATTCTGTCTCAGCAGTTCTCCTGATTGGAGAGGTCTTCCTTCTGTTCCTGGTTGAAGCATCAGCTCTGAAAGCCACAGATTTCTCCTTGCTCTATGACTTTCTGCTCTTCTCTTTGTCTTCCTTCCTTGCTGCAAGATGCATCTCATAAGACAGTAGCTTTCCAAACAGGGTTGGAGGTTGAGTGTCAGCTAGCTTGCCCATCTCCTTGATGGCACAGAACTTTGTGTCCCAATCCTTTGTGAGGGACCTGAGAAATTTGTCATTCATCTCATAGGTGCTTAATACCCTTCCATATGTTCTCAGTTCATTTACAGTTCTGAAAAATCTTTTAAAACTTTCAACAATGCCCTCAGACTTTTCTTGTCTGAAGGCCTCACACTCCTAGTTGAGCATGGATTTTTTGTCATCCCTCACCTCTTTTGAACATTCCATGAACACCACTAAGGTGTCCCACATCTCCTTCGACATCTTGCTGTGTACCAGACTCTAGAATGTTGAATCATCTACTGCACTGGCAATAATTGTTTGAGCTCTCTTATCTATGGCGGCAAGAAGGAGCTCATCTTTGTTCATTTCTTCATAAGACTTGGGTGTTTGGATGTTGGCATCCATAACTGATACTCTTATAGGGATGAAAGGTCCCTCTTTGACTGTAATGTATATCCTAGGGTAAGCAGCTTCTATTAATAGCCCGACCCTTTCCTTTCAGAGCCCAAACCCTTCCTTTCTACAGATTGGTAACTTTATGGATCCCAATTCCTTGTATTTTACACCAGACCCCATTATTTATCTTATAGCTAACCTTGGAGGAATACACAGATTTTTAAATCCTTTTTAAGTAACCTACCCTTGATATCACTTGAAAGTTATTTAACTCAAGGTTAGTTAATCACTTAGAGGGGGGTGAATAGGTCTGAATGTTTTTCAATTCTTTTGCTGATTTTTAACTTATACTATATAAAGTTTGTCCTTAGCAACTACAATAAAACAAAAAACAAACACAGAGCAAACAAAAATATTTATAGTGGTTCCCCAATTGGGTACATCCACTTTCCCTACCACCTATCCAACTAATTTATTGGACTAGGCACAAACTCCACCAAAATGCTCCTCAGAGCTTACACCTCAGGCTCTCAACCTATAACACAGATTCTTCACAGAATCCAAACTCAGAACCACAAGGCCGGTTCCTACCTCAGAGCTCTACAGAGGTCCTACAGCTTAGTGATCCACAGATTACCTACCTCAGCCATATTTCTAAGGCCTACAACTCAGGCTCTTCAGCCCTACAGCTTCAGGCAGATATCCCTCCACTCAGAGTGTTGCAGCACTCCTACACCTCAGTTCCCCAACTAGGTACCTACAGCTCAGCCTCCTCTAAGGCCTACAACTTAGTAAGACACTTGTCACCTACAGCTTGGTGACTCTCTAGTCACCTACCTCAGGCACAAGGCCTTAAACTCAGGCCTGGAGGACAGCCCTACCTCAGATCCATAATGGGATCCTACCTCAGAGAAAAGCACTCTACCACCTCAGCCAATTATGTCCCACAGATCAGATCCACACTTTGATCCTAACTCAACACCCCCAACATGGCACCTATCTCAGTGATTAATTAGTCACTACCTCAGGCACAAAGTTCCCTATACTCAGATTCAGAAAACCTGAGTCCTACAAGAAAAGAATACCGAATAGTTTAAGAAAAATAAACAACTGACTCATAGATAAATCTCTGAGTCCACATTGCTGGACTGAGCAGATTTCAGTCCAACACACTTGTTATATAAGGAATAAGTCCTCTTCTACAGCTATCTCTTTTTTGCTGCACAGAAGAGCTGCAAGCAGCTTACTGAATGGTAGAATCAGCTTCTCTATTCTTAGAGAACTAACTTGCTGAGCTTGAAGAGCTCTGCTGACTTCCATTGCCTTGGTGGCTATCCCTGTTGGACTTGAGCTTTCAAGCTTGGTGGAGAAGATGATGTCCAGCCGCCTCTAATTTTCTTTCTCCATTCAATCTATTTTTCTTTATGTTAGTTGTTTGTTTCCCGAATCCCTTTTCTTTTTCCTTTTTTTATGCATTGATTTGAATCAGCGACACACTTGTATGTGGGCCCAACTAAAGTTTGGTGAGCCCCACCTTCTTTAAAAAAGGACAAGGCAGCTTCCGGTGCCACTGCAGCTTACCCACAATGGCTATATATGAGTTGACTTTGATGATGTCAGCAAAGGTCATCACCATCCGGACTTAGAAAATATTCCAGAAATCCATGAAGCATTGAGTGATGTTAAGTCACTCAACGACATATGTCTTGTCTCTCAGTGCTTCTAGACTTGTGAATTTCTCTGGATTTGTCTCAGCGGTTCTCTCTCAGCGGTCTCTGCAGTTACTTCTTAATAGCTGTGATAATCCTTTGTCTCAATGCTTTCTTAATATCAGATCAGACAAGTCACTATCTCAGGGGTTCTGTCACAGCGGTCTTTACTTCACAGCTGAGACTATCTTCTACCTCAGTGGATTTCCTCTTAACTGTCTTAGCACTTCCTTCTTCATTAAAAGCATTGAGTGAACCTGCTTCACTCAACGCTTCTGGACTTAGAGAAATCTAGCTAGTTTTGTCTCAACGCTTCCTTCTTCATTATAAGCGTTGAGTGAACCTGCTTCACCCAACGCTTGTAGACTTATAGAAATTTAGCCAGTTTTGTCCCAGCTGTCCCAGTGCTCTCAATGCCTTCTTCTCTGCTAACTCAGCTATCTCTGTGATCTCAACGCCTTCTTCTGGTCTATCTCAACGGTCTTAGCACTTTTTGCCTTAGTCAGTTTCTCTAGCTTTAGCTGCGTTCGACGATCTATAGGCTGAGCTCGAAGAATTGCAAACTGAGCTCGATGAACTTCAAGATGAGCTCGACGAAATTTGAAACCTGAGCTCTTATTCTTATCCCAAGGAATTTTGAGTTGAGCTCGACGACCAACGTGCTGAGCTCGACGAACTTTGAGCTGAGCTAGACAAAATTTGAGTTTTACTACCAAACTCATTTTCTTTACCTGTCCAATCATGGACTACCTACATGCACGAATTAGGGCACACATCAAATACAATATGTGTGTATATTATTGAACCATTTGACTTCTTACAAATCTGGTATATTGCGATCAATAGACCCACCATCATGGTCATATAATGACCCAATGACCATGCCAACCAAATATGGGGCCATTTGGATAAGGGGATCTCCCTATAATCCTTTTATTTAATAAATGAAATTTCCATAAAAAATTTAGAAAAATACCCTCCAAAAATTCTGATTTTTTTGGCAGGGCCTAAGTCCAACATAAGCACATGCATGACCTAAATTTCAGTGCATGTGGACTTAGGGTTTGACCTAGGCATCCATTTGAACTTCTGCCTTAGCCTAGGAGCAGTCCTAAGAGAACTGTCTTATAGGGAGCTATAGAGCTCCAAATTACAACTTTTAGCTGTCAAATTAAAGGTGAGACCTAGTTATACCTTTTCATGTTGGATATTATTTTTGGAAATGCATCTAAGAGGCCTAAAAATCTATGCAAAGTGAATGTTCAACTGTGACAGAAAAATGAAAACAATTAAAATAATAAATAGTTTAATATTATATTTAAATGGACAACATTGGCTCATCTTCCCCAATGAGCCGATGGTCCAGATCATCCAAAGTTGTAGCTCATTGATCTCCACTCTCCCAGCAATCAGACGACCTCCACTACCGGCAATTATCGCCACCACCTCCGTTAAGGTGGCAACTTGTGTTTCCCGGCAATATGGCCACCGGAGATGGCTCCTCTGGCAAACCCGAGCAAGGAAAATTCTCGGAAATAAAATCTCATCTTCCTCACATGGTATCGGGCAAAATCAAGCCCGATATCTCTACTAAAAGAATTAGACGGCTAGCACGAAGGGAGTGGAGGAGAAATGGACCTATACTCGCGTTTAGTGGCGAGTAAGGTAGTGGTGAGCCATGGACGATGATTGTTCCAGCAAACTCCTATCTCCATCTATCTCATCTTGGCTCACTGAAGGTGATGGTGGGGTGGAACGGAGGTTAGGTTGGGAGTGGTTTGTTTAATGACTTTGAATCAGGGGGGTGTGACTGGGAGTGGATAGGAGTGGCGGGGCTTGGCAGCTCCTCCTTGCCGCCAAGTGTCACCATAATATTGGGTCGCCCAATTATTACATTAATTAGGTCTTGATTGAAATGACCGGGTTCAATTGGTTAATTGGAGCTCATTCTGAAAACCCAGCACATCCCGTACATATGAACCCGTAAGCACAATTTTTAGATAGAAAAATTCTCCAAGTCTAAAAGCTTTGAGTGGTGTTGAGATCGCTCAACGCCGCGTTGAGTCCACTAATCGCCAACAACATTAGAAATATCTCTAAGTCAACAGTATTGAGTGGAGTAGAGGACACTCAATGCCGCGTTGAGTCCAATCAACGCCAACAATAAGATGAAAATACTATCCAAAAGCGTTGAGTGGGGTTGAGACCACTCAACGCCACATTAGGTCCACTCAATGCCAACAACAAGATGAAAATACTATCCAACAGCGTTGAGTGGTGTTGAGACCACTAATCGCCGCATTGAGCCCCAAGTTTTCTAAGTCAAAAGCATTTAGTGGCGTTGAGACCACCCAACGCCGCATTGAGTCCACTCAACGCCCCGACATCCAAAATATTTCTATGTTAAACGAGTTAAGTGGAGTTTAGTCCAATCAATGACGCTTTGTGTCCACTCAACGCCTTATGATCCTGAATGTTTCTAAGTCAAAAGCGTTGAGTGACGTTGAGACCACTCAATGCCGCATTGAGTCTACTCAATGCATATAGTTTCTATAATATTTTCTATGTAAAATTCGTCGAGTGGAATCGAGTGCAGTCAACGCACTCGACACTTCGTCGAATGAAATCGAGTTTACTCGACTCACTCGACGCTCATGGAATCTGAGTCAATTCACTTGATTCAAAATGCGTGTGAGGGCCTAGCGTGAAATGGGATGTTACAATCTGGTGCATAACTTCACAGCCATGGTAGAACTTGAAGGTAGTATCCCTTGTGGTTGTGTTGGGAGTGGTTCTCAGGGCCCAAAGGACTTAAGGGAGTTGCTCCACCAATCTCCCTTTCAGATTCTCCACCTTCTTTTTTAACAAGTATAAAATTATGTTGTTTGCACTCTCCACCTTCCATTACTCCTGGAGTGGTGGACTGATGCGAACCGAAGATAAATCCCGATCTGACCATAGAAACTGATGAAGTCCGTGCCATGAAATAGTGGTCCATTGTCCATGACAATGGCCTAAGGCAACTCGTGTCGTCAAATAATTTCTCCTCAAACAAAATTTCGAATTACCTGGGAGGTCATCTTGGCCAGGACCTTAACTTCTATCCACTTCGAGAAATAATCGATCATGACTAGCAGGAACTTTCTCTACCCCGCTGGCCTTAGGGAAGGTCCCTAAAAGATCCATCCCTCAAATGGTAAAGGGATAGGGGGAATGATGCTTCTGAGCCTCTTAGCTGGTATTAGTTGGAGAGGGGAGAATAGCTGACACTTCTGACACTTCCTTGTGAACTTGGTGTCGTCATGACCTAGGGTCGGCCATAATTACCCTTCCCTTACTATCTAAAATTCGTTGTTTTCAAGGTCAGCTAATCACCTAGAGGGGGGGCGGTGAATATGTTTTGGTCTCTCTTACATTATCTAGACCTATACCTGATTATCCTATGCTTTGTGATTAGTTTGTTTGGCTTTCAAGATAAACACACAGAAGAAACAAATATTTTATAGTGGTTCACAAGATTATATGTACGTCTACTGCCCCTCCCGCCTTTCTAACAGTGTGTTAAACATTGATCTTCCCCAATACTCGGCTCCAAGTAGCTGACAACACGATCACGCAGGACCACACAGTCTCCTTCAATACCTATAACTCAGGCACTAGGCCCTACCTTTCAGTGATTAAACAATCACCTACCTCAGGCCCTAATGGCCCTACAACTCAGGCTGGAAGGACAAGCCTACCTCAGATCCAAAAAATCCTACAACTCTGGCCTAAACCCTACACTCAGATCCAAAATGGATCCTACCACAGCCTTTGTAACACAGGGATACAACAAAGATTCACAAAGAAATCCTACACTCAAATCCAAGACTGGATCCTATAGAAAGTAGAAATGAGGTTAAGATGATTGACGCCGGAGAGATTTCCCGATGTCTTACTTCTTAGGATGAGAAGTTCTCTGCCCTAGCTTCTTCACATCAACAAGTTAAAAGATCTTCAGTTATGGGCTGCTTTTACTGGAAGTAACTCAGAATTAAGATTTTGATATGATGTTGAAGACTGTGGATTTGATAGTACTGAATCTTCCTCAAATAGCTAACCTCGACTGCTGAAATATGAAAGCTCTGCTTCTTTTTTTCCTTCCTCAGAAATCACTTTTGATCGTTGTTGTCGCTGATGAAAATTACAGCTGCTATATATTTTAGCTTTCAGGTCAACTGATCAGAACTTATGCTTCAGGCTCGACGATAATGGCAAGGAAGAAGATGAAGTTCTGCGCTATGCATACTCAGAAAACCCTAATTCTCTTGTTGTCTGGCAATCTTTTTCTTTTTATAGATCGCAAATCAACGATTCATTCCAAAATGGGCCCAGCTTTAATTGCTGATATATCACCTTCTTTTTTCATAGAAGATCGAACAGCTGGTCGTCGGCTCCATTAAAGGCATACTGCATCTTTCCCGCAAAGAATCTGAAATGCATTGACTTTGTTGACCTTTGCTGACTCATGCTGACGTCCCCATTTCTGGACTTAACCAATTTCTCAGAATCAACTCAGGTGTTGAGTGCATTGAGTGAATGACCATCACACAATGAAAAATCCCTTAGTCATCTACCAGAACCATCCTACATCTTAGGCGTTGAGAGCGTTGAGTGAAGTTTCATCACTCAATGCTTTTAGTTAGATGGAGTTGAGAGCATTGAGTGAAGCTTCATAACTCAATTATTTTATACTTGGGCTCTTCTGCTATTCTTAGCATAGAGAGCGTTAAGTGAAGCTTCATCACTCAATGCTTTTATACTTACCTGCAATACTGAAGTCTGCCAGCTTGCTGAAGCGTTGAGAGCGTGGAGTGAAGCTTCATCCCTCAATGCTTTTATACTTAATGTCTTTTTGTCTTCTTTCTACTTAGGCTTTGACTGAAGCAACATGACTTCATGCTTCTATCATCTGGCATTGAGTAAACTGGCATCACTCAACTCCTTTGTACTTAAAATCATTTTCATGGACAGAGTCCCTGTGGCTTTCACATAATGATCTTTACTCGACGAATAAATTATATGTCGTTGAGTGAGTTGACAATACTTAAGGCCTGTGGACTTGGTCGATTTTTCTGCTTGCTGATGTTTAGCCTTTCACTGTCCCCACCTGACTCAGTGCTTTTATTTAGCATATGGCTTTGAGTGAACTGGCTTCACTCAATGCTTGTGGACTTAGCAGAATTCTTTGCTTACCAACATCTTTCCTTATCTTCTAGCGTTGAGTGAGCTTCCTCCACTCAATTCCTAGGGACTCGGTAGAATTTCTGCCTGACCCGCAACCTACTTGGTGTCTGTAACGACCTAAGGAGGACCCCTAGTGCCCCCCGGCTCACCAGTAGCCCATGGAGGACCCATGGCACCACGGTGGTATAGCCGGAATCGACAAGGCCTGCAGGCCATACGCCCCAAAGCATCTCCGACCTGTTTATTAGCACGGTGCATTGTTCACTCAGGTGGAACTACCATTCTCCCAATGAACATAAATGCTCTCTTGGTCATACCTGTTAGAAGTTAACATAACTCTCCTGAATGGAATATGAGGCTTGGAGTCTAGTGGCTGCACTAGAGCTTTCCCCTTTCCTATGATATTGTCAACTCTTGTGTGTCCCTTGAAGCCCAACCCCTTCTTACCCTTTTGGGAGGTGAAGGAGTCTATCAAGGGAAGTATTGTACTTGGCTTTGAATAACTAGCCACTATCCTTTTCTCCCTCCCAGTAGCTCTTCTAGGACCCTTATTCGGTTTTCCTGGTACTCTATGGTGTCTATCTAAATGAAGGAAATAGTTTATAGTTCACTGATTTCCTTAATCTTTAGATCTAGCTGGGAAGCTGATTCTGAATGCTTGGAAGCCGCAAGCTGAAGGGAGGAAATTTCCTTAGCTTGCTAGTTAGCAAGAATCTTTCTCTTCCTAAAAGAACTCAGAAGGACACCATATCTTTCAATTAAAGTATTGACATCTTCCTCAGATTCAGAGTCTTCTTCATCACTTGATGAATGAGCTTTAGAATCCTGGCTAGTCTTATATCCTGACTCAGAAGAAGACTTAGATAGAGAATATACCTTTTGTTGACCAGGCTGATCCAGGCTGGATTCTTCATCAATCATAGTCATTAGCTCAGGACAGTAGTTGTCTTCTTCTTCTTCATCCACATCTGAATCACTATCTGACTTTGATAGAGGGGCCCTGATTCCAATCCTGATGGCAGGATAATCGTCGTTAGTTTCTTCTATAGCAGAAAAAAGACCTATGTAGTGTTGATGCACGAAAACACAAAGGGGGGTCGAGCACCACCAGCTAACGGTTCGAACATCGGGGAATAGAGAGACTGCGAGTAGTGATCTACTAAGCGGGTGAGGGCAGGAAGAACAGCAGGGCCGTGAGCCACGGAAACAACAGACTTCGCCCGTCGCGGCCTGAATGCCTCTCTTGCGACGGGCTTTTCCTTGATTGAAGAAAGGCTTTGTTACAAGTGAAAGGAAAAGGTTAACAAGAGCAGAGCGTGGAGGAGCCGCAAGGTACAAGATTCAAGTCCGTAGCCTGTAACAAGTAGGCTCCTGGGTCCGAGTCAGCGTGCCCTGGGTGCACAACCTCCCCCCTATTTATAGGATAGGGGGCCTGCCCAAACGGGCTGGGCTAAAATAACCGGCTGCCCGGGGTATAGGAGAACCGCGAAGCGGTGACGGGAAGCAAAAAGAAAAGAACACGCCAGTCCGCGCAGAAGGGGCGGACTGGGCTCGCGGACTGGAGCTTCCACTGCTGCTGTGCGCGATCCTGCTGGAGGGCGGCGGCCTGGGCGGACGAGACACTGCATCTGCCGTTGTAGAGAATCTGATATCCCAATTAGTGGCGGACTGAGTGAACAAATCCTTGAGTCCGCTACTGGGGTACCATCCTTGGTGGTCGATTGGTTACCTTGCCGGACTGGGCGGACTGCCAAATCGAGTCCGTGAGTGTTGAAAGGGGGGTTTTGGCATCTTGTAGGATGTTGCGGACTGAGGGGTTAACATAATCCCTGCACATTTTTAAGTTTCCAGAAAACTTCGAAAATGTTTTCTTAACCGCCGAGTCTGCAAGCCTCGTAAATGCCGCCAGCGATATAAATATCGCTGGAGGGCCTGGAACTATTGAGAATCCCGATCGACACGGGGCGCTATTCACCACTCGCGGTCTCCACTTTCCAGTCCGGCATGGCAAGGCTTAGTGCTTTCTTCTTTAGTCTCACTGCAAAAGGCGACTCAGCACTGACTATGCCTATGAAGACCAAGAAGATAATAAAGTGGTCGACAAGAAAGGATCCTGTCTGCCCTACAGGAGAGAGTTCCCACAGCCAAAAGCCTACGGAGAAAGCAGTCCGCCATGCCGATATATCTGCTCGCGAAGATGCCGCAGTCGATGCTGAACCACTGAGAAGTGAAAAGATGGTGACCCTGTCAGACTCTGCCACTTCCCAGAAAACTGCCACCTCGGCGGACACCGTTGGTGAACACATTGAGGCTGACATATCTTCTCCCAATGCCCAAGTGCCCATTATTAACTTGGATGAAGAATATAGGCAGACTGAGGGAGAAGACGATGCGCCCTCAAAGGCATTAACTGTTGTGAACCCTGAGGCTGTCCGCGAGAGTCAGCCCGACCTAGGAGATGCCGCCGCGCATTCTGCCGAGAAGATAGCTAAAAGAAAGAAGAGGAAGAGGGACGGGTCGACCATTGCCGAGCGGGTTGAGAAGAAACTGCGCGCGATGAAGGAGAAGAATGTCTCCAAGTAGACTGGAGATGCGGACTTACAACACAAACCGCGCGACAAAGAAGTTCCTGACAGCGATCTGGTCACACCGGAAGCCCAAGTTCAGGGAGATAATTCCCTATCCACGGTAAGTCTAACCACTAATGAGATATTAGATTCGATAGACGTCAATGAAGTAGATCTAATCAACGAATCCCTGCTGATTGTACTGCAGCAATCTGAGGCGGAGGCCACTGGGAAAAAAGGTAGCGAACTCCCTTCTTTTTCCGCTGCGGAGGAAGAAGAGAGGGAGAGGCTGAAGCAGAAGATAGAGGAGCAGAAGAAGCAAATTGCTGCTCAAGTAGCTGCTGTGGAGGCGGCCTCGAAGTAGGTCGGGGCGGACCAGAATGCTGAGGACCTGCGGACTGCTGCAGAGCTACTGCGGTCAGGTAAACTTCAACCGACGCCTAAGTATTTTAAGTGTCAGTGGCTTTACAGGTCGCCGCCGCGGAAGTCGAGACCAGTCAAGATTATCACTGAAACTGAGGACATCGTGGTTTCGAAAAGCTCTGTTGCTGAGAAAAGAGCTAAGGTCCATCACGAATGGAAGAAGCGGTTAAGGCTTTTTGACCCGGAGCAGGCAAGGCGGCCTGTCTTTCTCGATAGTCGGCAAATCGCTGCGGCTATATCCAAATGTGATCCTTCATCCTTTCTTTGTGTCCGCCGCAGACTGTCTTTGAATGAAGAAGTTGACTTTCTTTCTTGCCGGTAGAAATTCGCCGCCAGGGTCCATTGAGAGTAGTGAGTTCGTGGTTACACTGAATATTGGTGTTGACGCGGTCTCGCAATGAGAATCCGCAAGGGATGACCTGCCCAGCCTGAACATCATCAAAGAGTTAGAAAAATTTCAAGCTGAAGTTCAGAATCTCAAAGCAGAGTTAAAGAAGGCGGAAGAGCGCGAGAAGGCGTCCGCGGAGCGGGACAAAGCCTTAAAGGACTAGATCGCTAGCATCTCGAGGGCGCTGGAGAGATCCGACAGGGAAAAGAGGAGACTCGCGGACGATGTCCGCTTCTACAAGGGGAAACATTTGGCGTCAACGAGGGAAGAGAAAGGGAAGCGAGCTGCTGAGGTTGCCGAGCATCGGTCGCGATTGCAAGATCGCGCTGCTCCGGAGGCCGCAGCACCGGCGGGCGGTCAACAGGTTGCGGACGAGGAGCCAATGCCGGCAGCGGAGCCAATGGTGCCCCTTAGACGGGTAGACCGCGAGGCTGCCCATATGCACCGGACCATAAACGTCATCCACCATCATATCTGTCGTTTGTACAGCGAGATTCTTCAAATGAGCGACCAAGCCGCTCACTTGTGAAGAGATAGACCTGAAAAGCAAGTGCGGACCGAAACTAGGGACCGCTGAGTCCGTGCTGCCATGAATGTTTGATTTGTATAATTGTTCTTTTAAACAATGCTATTTTAGATTGAATTGTGTTGCGAACTGTGTGGACTTAATCATATATCCGCAAATTATGTTGATTTTTTGCTGATCTGTGGCGAACTGTGCTGACTAATGATATGTCCGCTTCACGTAATTTCTGCTGGTGGGAAAATTTGCGAGTTAAGCGGACTGAAACTGTGTCCGCCTCTTATGTCACGTGCAGGAAGGAAACATCGTGAACTGGGGGGATGAAAGCTGTGTCCGCCACAATTTTTGCTTTTAAATTTTTCTTGGCATTTGAATCTATACTTGTGTCCGCGTTATTGTTAACTTTTGCTGCGTGAATGGTTTGGTTTTTTGCGGACTATACGGATTGGAATTGCGAGCTCTGCGACCTGGTCAAAAAGCTGTCAGAACTTGTAATTATAAATAGGCCCTGCTGCTTTCTTCTATGCAGGAAACGACTGAAGTAAAAGGAACCCTGCGGTCTGCAAAATGGTGTCCGCCAGAAATGATGCAGCTGTCGCCTTCCACTCTGCCGACCACCGGAAATGCACCTTGACAGAGGCTGACTTGGAGGCCTTTGTCGAGAAACAGATGGCGAATTCAAACGTCCTTGTCCGCCTTCCCGCCCACCAAGAAAGGTTGAACTTCTCAACTGCAACTCAGATCGCAATCCCTGTGGACCACTTTGACAGCGGATTCAAGTTCCTGCTCTTATGGGAGCTCGCTGAAATCTTTGAGCACTATGGAATGGTGCCGGGCCAGCTCGCTCCCAACACACTCGCCGCGATCTGCAGCTTCCTCTCCTACTTGCAATCTAAAAAGATTGCTTTCTCGATGAACATCTTCCGCAAGATGTTCTCTGTCCGCTCCATAACCTCTTCTGGAGGACGCCCCTACAAGGGGGTGATATATTTCTACTGCAGGGGAATGAAGGTTGTGGGCCTTCCCAACAAGATCCACAACTGGACCTCGGGGTTCTTGATATTTGAAGGCGACCTCGGGTTCGCGCACACCTATCCGCAGGTGCGCGCGGACTCCGCCTTCAAGAGTGTGCCGCTTGATGATGTGGAATCCGCCATTGTCGAGTTCTTGGCCAATGCCAGGCTTGACATCGAGCATTACATTCCGCTTCTGGCGAGCTTAGCGGACGTTCTGCCCGAAGAGAGTGAGTAGCTTGCAAACTCAAACTTTGTATCCGCAGCGACCTTGGTGTTTACCCCATCTGTTTTTGCAACGACCTTGGCGGTACACGCCAACTTGCCGCAGATTCCTAGCGGCTTTGTTCCTACACAAAAGGAGAAGAAGGAAGCAGTCGCAAGGAAGTGGAAGGAGGAATGGGATCCCACGGCGGATTACTCTTCTTCTGAAAGCTTCACCATGAGTGGCTTTGGCATCAGGCAGAAGGATCTTAGGAGGAACCCTATGGTCCACTGGCATAGCAAGAACAAACACGTCCGCCTGTCCACCGCGTTCCCTTCATGGAAGAGTCTGCGGATAACTCGCCACGCCCATATTGCGATCTCCGCGCTCTACGGAAAGCGCAACTTGAGCGACCTTAAGAAGGTGCCCGCCGCTGACCTCCCTTTGCTAGCCTCTCAGGCTGCTGCGAACAGCGTGGTGACGAACCACTATGTAGCCACCCTGGCCAGAGACCTGCTAAGGCAGAATGAACAGCTTCAAAAAGATAATAAGGCGCTAAAGGAGAGGAATGCGCTGTTGGTAAAAAGGGTTTCTCAGCAAAGAGAAGAGCTCGGGGTGAGTTGAATTCGCAGCGGCCTTAATTTGCTATCCGCCGCGATCTGTCTGACATTTGCTTTTGTTTTGCACAGGTCGCCTATGACTTAGAAATCAACAGCTTCCAGGCCACCATGCTCCCTTTCGTGAAGGAAACCTTCGAGGTCGCCATTGAGCGACTTATCCGCGGCGGCTTTATAAAGGAGGGAGTGGATGGCGTCCCTTTCTTGGAGCTCTTCCCTGAGTTGGCACCGCAGGTCGCGGCAATGGAGCGGGCTAAAAAGGGCAAGGACATCATTGAGGAAGAGGAAGAAGGTGAGGAAGTAGAAGAGGAAGAAGAATAAGGGCAAGGCGCCGTGGAGACGGCGGATGGAACCGGCTCAAGCCGGCGAGTTGGAGATCAGTCCACCGAGTCAAGTACCTCTGCATCCTCCTCTGCAGCCAGGAGCTCGCGTAGCGAGTCCGCCTCAAGCACAGGATCAGATAGTAGCGGAAGCGGCTCGGGGGGCTACTCTCCGGAAGTCGACATTGTTGGCGAAAGCCCTGCACCTCCAGAAAAGAAACAAAAGACTATAGATTATGTATTTTTATCTTTTTAGATTTTGTAAATGTGGCGGACTCAAGACTGTAGTCCGCCGAATAGATGTATAATTTTTTGATGAAATAGAAAGGATATTTTTGCATGTGTGCTTCCTGCAATGTTCTTTTTCCACGCTCACCGCACTGACACTTAGCAATCCGCACGACACGCTGATAAATCTGAGCTTTTAAACTTGCTGATTAGAGACAATTATTGTCCGTCGTTGGAATGAGAAGAAATTATCAGGCGGACTCTGTTGAGTTCCAATTGCAGTCCGCACGATACTAAGATCATCTATAACGAGTCTTGCTGATTAGAGAATTCAACTTATCAATCCATTCAATGTCCGCCTTAAAAAATGAGAACGAAAATAGCCAGCTGATAACAATGTCAGGTGGACTTCATTGAGTTCTAGTAGCAGTCCGCAATTCTCTTTATTAACTTATCAAATGATAATATATGAAAACTATTCGGCGGACTTAGCTGATATAATTTCGCAGTTCGTATATATGCCAACAGAGAACCTATAGCTTGCGGTCTCAAGGAAACCGTCGGACTTAGCGGATACAGAAAACCAGTCCGCCTAAGATAGAAATGACCTACACCTTGCAACCAGGTGGGCAGGTGCACATGGCATTGCTTTCCTCACCAGGCCACCGGCTATATGATCAACCCAAAGAAGCTGGCGGACTGAGCGGATACAGAAAACCAGTCCACCCAAGATATAAATGACCTACACCTTGCGACCAGGTGGGCAAGTGCACATGGCATTGCTTTCCTCACCAGGCCACAGGCTATATGATCAACCCAAAGAAGCTGGTGGACTGAGCGGATACATAAAACCAGTCTGCACTAAGAAGATTCCCTGCGAAGAGCAAGATACTCGGCGGAACGGTTCCCTGCCCTCTTGCCTGGAGTACAGTCTATGTTGTGGGTCTCCTGCAGGCAATGCTTGAGGGTACCATGGAGTGTTCGAGGGTTAATCGGTGGGCAGGTGTGCATGGCATTGCTTTCCTCGCCAGATCATCAAAGTTGTAACGATATCCCAAATGCGGCACGGTAGAGCTCTACACCCACCCTGCACTCCATAACGCAGAGGTGGGGTAAGGTACTAGCCGGGATCCGAAGTTCAGAATCCTACCGCACTAGAGCCTGCAAGCTCCCACTACACGGTGCGAAATCTCCTCGCAACACGTGGTCTTAGAGGTGTTACGCTAATGACAACAATTTTAGGGAAGGTCTTGCTGAACTCGGCGATGTCTCCTGGTATCAGAGAACCGTTATAGGTCTTTGGGAGAGAGAGAAAACACTAGATAAAAGTGTCAGTATGGATCCTTTGATTAATAAAATGTATTTGCAAAGCAAACATAAGAAAGAAAAGAGAGTTCAAGCGCAGAACCGTTTTTGAAATCTTTCTTAGCGTTTCATCTGTTATGATTACATAGACAAAACACTTGAAGAAGCGTTAGCAAGCAGTTTCTATTCATAATAACTCTTGAAGAGGATACACAAAGTAGAAAAAAGGAGGTTCAAGAATAGAACCGTTTGAGATCATCCCCGCTCCGTGTGTGTGTGGTATATCCTCTCCTTCGTATGTCTGCAAGCGGTAAGCGCCGCTCTTTAACGCTTCTTTGATAACAAAAGGGCCGGCCCAATTTGGATTAAGCTTTCCAATTGAACCAGCTCTTGCAGCAGCATCAATCTTCTTTAGAACTAGATCTCCCACTTGGAAGTGTTTGATCCTTACGTTCTCATCAAGGTAGCGGGCCATCCTTCTTTTGACCTCCTCCTGCCTTATGGCTGCTTGATCTTTGATTGCCTCGATGTGTTCCAAGCTGAACCTCATCTCTTCATTATTCAACTCAAGCCAGTCCTCAACGCCTTCTCTTGCAAGCAGAACTCTGGGTGACGGGACTTCAAACTCAACTGGAATAAGTGCCTCTGAGCCATGAGAAAGTTTGAATGGAGTCTCCCCAGTTGCGGATGATGGCGTTGTCCTAAGGGACCAGAGGACTGATGGAAGCTGATCAGCCCAGCTGCCCTTGAGATTCTGCACTTTCTTTTTCAGCAAATTGAGGATCTGCTTGTTTGCTGCTTCTACTTGGCCATTGCTTTTGGGATGATGAACTGATGCAAAACGCAGCTCTGTTCCGATCTGCCTGCAAAAATCTATCATCTCTGAGTTGTTGAATTGTGGCCCATTATCAGTGATTATTGCCATAGCTATCCCATGCCGACAGACAATCTCCCCCCAAATGAAGTTTTTGACGACCTGAGTAGTTGTCTTAGTCAATGCCTTAGCTTTGATCCACTTGCTGAAGTAGTCGATCATTACGATGATGAAATGTCATTGCCTGCTTGCCATGGGAAAAGGACCAATGAGATCCATCCCCCAAACCACAAAGGGCCAAGGAGTTGCAATCGATCTGAGGGACTGAGCTGCTTGGAGTTGAAGTGGAGCAAAATTCTGGCATTGAACACACTTTCTTGCATAGACCTCAGAGTCTCTCTTCATAGTGGGCCAGAAATAACCCTGCCGCAGGATCCGTCTTTCCAGGGTTCTTGCTCCCGAGTGGCTTCCACACTCTCCTGAATGAACTTCTTGTAAAACAAGCGGAGCTTCTTCTTCTGAAACACACCGAGCCATGGTAGAGAGGAAGGTTTTTCTGTAGAGGATTCCTGCCACTAAGAAGTAGTGAGCTGCCTTTATTCTGAACTTTTTCTTATCTTTGACTGAATGATGATAATCTCCCGTTGACAGATAGAGGATGAATGGGTCCATCCAAGAGGTACGTTGGTCCACTTCCATCAAATCTCCTTCCACCACTGCAGGGCGGAAGGGCTCGGAATTTGTTCCTCCTGAAGGCATCCCATACTTGGAAAGAAAATCTGCCTCCTCATTTTTTGTTCTGGGGATGTGCTCGATGGTAAAGCTCTTGAACCTGCCGACTTCTATCTTCACAAGAGATAAATATTTCTTCAAGATCGGCTCTCTTGTTTCGAAGTTACCGAGGACTTGTGACGCCATTACCAGAGAATCGGTTTTGATATGAACATGATCGATTCCTAGTTCCCTTGCAAGACTTAAGCCTGCTAGCAGAGCTTCATACTCGGCCTGATTATTGGTTACTGGAAAGTAAAATTTGATGGCCTGCTCCAATTTGACGCCGTTTGGATTAATGAGAACCACTCCTGCTCCAGAAGAACTTCTGCCTGAGGCACCATCAACGTAGATCGTCCAAGCCAAAGGTGACCTTTCTGCTCTATCATAGCCGGACTCTGGCATGTCAATTAAGAAGTCTGCTAGGACTTGAGCTTTAATGGCTGTCTTGGGCACATAAGAGATTTCAAATTCACTCAACTCTATTGCCCACTTGGCTAGTCTGCCAGAATGTTCTGGTTTTTCCAACACACCCTTCAAAGGCTGATCGGTGATGACTTGAATTGAATGTGCTTGGAAGTACGGACGGAGCCTGCGAGCTGACATGACTAGCGCCAAGGCTAACTTCTCCCAAATTGGATACCGTGTCTCAGCACTCTTCAGGATATAGCTAACATAGTAAATTGGGAATTGCTTCCCGCTCTCTTCCCGAAGAAGAACGGAGCTGATGGCCTCAGGGCCAACCCCTAGGTATAAGAAAAGAATCTCTCCTGGCCGGGGACTCTGAAGCAGGGGTGCTGAGGTCAGTTGCATCTTCAACTGCTCAAAAGCTTGGGAACATTCTCCCGTCCACTCAAACTTGGATGCTCCTCGAAGAGTTTTAAAGAAGGGAGCACTCCTATCTCCAACCAGAGAGAGAAATCTGGCAAGACCTGCCAGCCTTCCCCCTAACTGCTGAACTTCCTTTGGCGAACGAGGGGTAGGCATATCAAGAATGGCTTTCACTTTATCAGGATTGGGGGAAAGTCCTTCCGGAGTAAGGAGATGACCAAGAAACTTCCCCTTACTCGCCCCAAATGTGCATTTCAAAGGGTTAAGCTTCATTTTGTACCTACGCAGAGTAGCGAACGTCTCTGCTAGATCTAGCAAGTGCAGCGAAAACGACTTACTCTTAATCAAGAGATCGTCTACAAACACTTCTAGGTTCCTCCCCTTCTGATGGTTAAACACACGGTCCATCATCCGTTGGTAGGTTGCAGCGGCATTTTTAATCCCAAAGGGCATCACAAGGAAGCAATAACAACCATCATTAGTAATGAACGATGTGTGAGGAACGTCAGGCTTATGCATTCTTATCTGGTGATAACCAGAAAACGCATCTAAAAAACTCATATAAGAGTACCCTACCGCGGAATCAACTAAAGAATCTATCTGAGGCAGGATTATTTTCAGGATCCTCAAATGGAACTGGAGGCTCATATCTATTTGAGGGATTATCTGGAGGGGCTCTGGAAGAGACTAATTCTTTAAGATTGTAAGGAAATGGACCTGAAAGTTGTATCATATGGACCTTGGCCTTCCCTTGAATATGGATGTTGCCTGGAATAAACTAGAAATTCTCTTTGGTTTCCTCTGTAATTTCCTCTTCTTGACTGGTAGCCTCTAGATTGACTGCCTCTATATTGGGATCTTCCCTGAGGTTGATAAGAGCTTTGGCTTCTGGCAGAGGGTTGAGATATAGAACATCCACTTGCACCTGCACTAGGTGAAGGAGGAGGAGGAGGAGGATTGAACTTGGATGATCGATCCTTTATCATATTTTCTCTTTTTCTTCATAGCTTTTAGTTGATTTTTGGAATATTGCGTCCAGTGTTCTGTGATAGGAAAGTCATGGAGAATGTAGTATGGAATGTCATTTATGTCTTTTACTTTTGCTGGGGGGACTCTCTTCATTGCTTTGCTTCTGGCTTTTCTTTTCCTTGCAATTGTAGCAGAGGAGTTATCTGAGTCAGTCATATACTGATCACTTTCTGAGCTTTGATCATCATATAATGTATCAATCCTTTTGAGGTAGTCTTTTTGATATTGAGATTGAGTAGGAGAAACATCAGAAACAGCAATAGTAGCAGCAGCAGTAACAGCAGGAAGAGGAGTAGAAGCAGCACTGGCAGAAGAGATTACATCAGTAACAGTAGATACAAAACTTTCAGAAACAACACTTTCAGAAACAGATGGTACAACAGCAGTAGTATCAAATGAAACTGGAAAGCCAACTACAGAAGGAGTAACAGCAGTAACAGCAGGCTCAAAAACAAGTGCCTCTGTCATATGTATATCCTCAATAACATCAATATCATTACTAGCAGAAGCATCAATAACAGTAGTAGGCGCAGCAGTATATAGGGAATTTACAAAAGAATATATTATACTGGTGTCACAGCTAGAAATGGGCATAATGGCCTTAGAGAGATCCTCAGATTGCTGGACTACAGTGTGCTCTGGAAGACAGCTGAAATAAATAGAATCAAAATCTGATAACAGTGACCTGAGGTCCACTGTGATAAATGTAACTGGATCTGGTGAGGCTTGAACTGAAGATACAGCAGCAGCAGCCAATCTTTCCACTTCATGAGGCATCTCCCCCTGCCTTGATTCATTGGCAACTGGATCAAGACACCCATAAGAAGGGATTGCCTGAGAAGGAAGGAGAGAGGAGAGCCTGACAAACAGTTCTTGAACTGTTTTATAAGTGGAGCCAAGGAGGTCTCCATCAAGAGTGATAGCTTGGGAGCTATCAACTCATAGAGCCTGTCTGCAAGGGCTGGAAGATCTACATGCTCAAGAGGGACTTGAGCAGAGGTAGGAATTGAAGGTGGAGCAGCAGGAGATGTGGGTGGACAACTGGTGGATGGTGGAAATGAGGGTTGAGAGATGGGAATTGTGGAAATGGAAGATAATGGAATGGAAATAGAAGGTGTGAAGGATGATTATGCAATGATGTCTTGTAGTAGTTGTTGGTATGAGGTGGATGAGGATGATTGCTCAGCAGGGGATGATGGAGCATCATCCATAAAGGAATCATCTATAAGATTGAAAGATGGAATGTGGGATGATGAGTCAATCTCTAGGTGAGGGTATTGATGTAGGGGATGGAAGATTTCTTCTGTGAGAGGTGGAGTTGGAGAAGGAATGGAAGTTGGAGATGGGGTGTAAATAATGATGTTGGAGGTGATTGGTGTAGAGGAAACATGAGGTGGAGGAGGAGGAGAAGAAGCAGGCAAGTCTTCTGTAGGGGCAGAAACTTGAGGGGAAGTGACTGGAGCAGTCCTTGTGCCTAAAGTAGTACTTGCAGAGGGCCTGCTGGGCTTCACAATTTGCCTGTCCCACTTTCCAAATAGGGCACAGGAGAGCCTCTTGGAGGCATTAATGTGTATCCCATTTGAAACTAGCAGAGCAGGGCATCTATTCTGAAGAAACAGCCCTAATATTCTCCCAAAATTAACAACGTTTTTGTTGATTTTCTTCTTAATCAAGTCAAAGAAGACTTCTCCCCAGTTCAATTGTTTCCTGTCCACAAGAGCACCCATTAGGCAGAGCTGATACCTGTAGATGGTATCATGAGCTGAGTGTTTGGCCAACAACACCTTCCCAACCACATCAGCTAGGAATCTGTACTCAACAAATAGATTTTTCTTCAGCAACTTGCTAGGGTTTGCATCTGAATGTCCCATTCTATTAAGTAAATCAGAAAACTCATCTCCAGAAAGTTCAGCAGAGTCTTCTCCAGAATTCAATTCAAAAATCTCTGTCAAGGCAGCAGGTGTTAGGGATACCTGTGTTCCTGAAATGGTTCCAATCACTGTATTCTGATCCTGATTGTGGGCAGTATACACCCATTCCTTGAATTCATCTGTAGCTAATTTGATCCTAGTGGTCATGATGGTAACTAGCTGTTGATCCTTGAAAAGTTCCAGAATATCTTTGAAAATTTGCTCGCTATTATTGAATGAGTCCATGTCGATGTCAAAACCTGCATAAAATTTCATCGCGGCCAGGGTTGCAACTGAGACGACCATTGATTCCTGCAAAAATCAACAAACAAACGACCAAGTGTAGAGAAGTTTGGAGGGAAAGAGAAAATTTGCAGAGAGAATGAAAGCGCAAAAAGAGAACGACGACCGAAAAAAGAGTTTTATATTAGGGTTCAACGCAGAAAAGGAAAGATCGTTGAACTCTGTTCGACGATTTGGGCTTCTAAAGGAATCTGAAAGGTCTTCAACATCGACGATCTCCGTTCGACGATACTGGAGAGCGTCGAGCTCCGTTCGACGATAGTTCAGAAAACAACATCATCGAGCTCTGTTCGACGATCGCTGAACTGAAGATTGTTTAGCTCTATCTGGGAAGCACTGAACTCTGGTCGACGATTTCGGAAAGCGTCGATCTCCGTTCGACGATCGGGGGGAAAATCATCGAGTGCAGTTCAGAGACTAGAAACATACTCTAGACACTAGAAAAATTAAGATGTTTGTCTAGTCTTGGTCATTTTTATATTTTTAAAATCTTGGAATTTATTTTAGAGTTCCTCCATCTAACGTTCCTAACTGATTCAGGAAGAAGTTGTGTTTCTTTTCATCCAAGGGTTTGGTGAAAATATCTCCCCTTTGTAAATCAGTTGGGATATATTGAAGTTCAATTTTATTTTTCTCAACAATATCCCTTAGAAAGTGATACCTAATTTCTATATGTTTTGTCCTACTATGGAGGACTAGTATTATCACAAAATATTTTTGACTTCTCTAAGTTGTAGCCATAGTCTAGGAGTTGGTTTTGAATCCACAACATTTGTGAACAACAACTACCTGCAGCCATATATTCAGCTTCAGCAGTTGAAGTTGACACAGATGTTTGTTTCTTGCAAAACCAGGAGACAAGTCTGTCACCAAGAAACTGACAAGTTCCACTGGTGATTTTCCTGTCAATTCTGCATCCAGCATAATCAGCATTAGAAAATCCAGTCAAGTCAAATGCTGAATCTTTTGGATACCAGAGACCTAGATTTGGACAACTTTTTACATACCTGAGAATTCTTTTTACTAAGGTTAGGTGTGACTCTCTAGGGCTCACTTGGAATCTAGCACATATGCATGTAGCAAACATTATGTCAGGTCTACTAGCTGTAAGGTACAATAGAGAGCCAATCATTGCTCTATATATTATCTGATCAATTGGTTTCCCGTGTTCATCAGCATCTAATACAGCATTAGTAGGCATAGGTGTTTTCATACATGATGCTTCAGACATACCAAATTTCTTGACCAGTTCTTTTGCATACTTGGTTTGAGAAATGAATATGCCTTCAGCATGTTGTTTGATTTGAAATCCTAGAAAGAAGGATTGCTCACCCATGCTACTCATCTCAAATTTAGAATGCATTAGGTTGGAGAACCTTCTGTACAGATTTGAATCTGTAGAACCAATGATAATATCATCTACATAGATTTGTACTAGTAGGGTATGGGACTTATGAGTTCTAAAAAAAAGAGTTTGGTCTACTCTACCCCTTATAAACTCATTTTTCAGAAGAAAGCATGCTAGGGTCTCATACCATGCTCTAGGAGCTTGCTTTAGACCATATAATGCTTTATGCAATTTGAAAACATAATCAGGATGAGTTGAAGAGATAAAACCTAGAGGTTGTCTAACATAGACTTCTTCTTTGATATCTCCATTAAGAAAAGCACTCTTTACATCCATCTGGTATACTTTGAAACCTTTGTGTGCTGCATATGCTAAGAAGATTCTTATGGCCTCCAACCTTGCAACTGGTGCAAAAGTCTGGTCATAGTCTATTCCTTCTTCTTGAGAGTACCCTTGAGCAACTAGCCTTGCCTTATTCCTTACAATGACTCCTTGATCATCCAACTTGTTTCTGAACACCCACTTTGTTCCAACAATGGAGTGATCCTTAGGCCTTGGTACTAGTTCCCAAACTTTGTTCCTTTCAAATTGATGCAACTCTTCTTGCATTGCAATGATCCAGTCTGGATCTTGCTCTCCATCTTGAATGGATTGAGGTTCAATTTGAGAAAGGAAGCAAGTGTGCATCAGGTTTTGGTTGACCTTATTTCTGGTTTGCAAACCAGCTGAGATGTCTCCAATCACTTGAGAGATTGGATGGTCTCTTGATGTTACTAAATCAATAGGGGGTGTTGATTGTTCACCAACCTGTGTTGTTGTTTCCTCTTGTGGTACAACAACTGACTCTTCAAGAAGTTTCTCTTCAAGATGTTGAATGTCTTCTTCATCTTCACTGCTTTCATCTTTCTGAATAATTTGTAATCTGTCCAAGTCTTCAGCTAGAGAGTGTACCTGCAAAGGTTCTATGGTAGAAGTATTCTTCTCCTTGAAAGACATGTTAGATTCATCAAAAGATATATGAACAGATTCTTCAATTTTGAGAGTTGATTTATTATATACCCTATAAGCTTTACTGATCATGGAGTATCCCAGAAACACTCCTTCATCAGCTTTAGCTTGAAATTTTGCTAAATATTTTTTGTCATTATTATGAATATAGCAAATACAACCAAAAATTTTAAATAATCTACTTTAGGTTTCTTCCCTTTGAGTAATTCATAGGGAGTCTTGCCCTTCAGCTTATGTATTAAACTTCTATTCAACACATAGTTGGAGGTGTTCACTGCCTCTGCCCAAAAAGATATAGGAAGGTGAGCATCTGACAACAATGTAGTGGCAGATTCAATACGGGTTCTATTTTTCCTTTCAGCTACCCCATTTTATTGAGGAGTTCTAGGAGCTGAGAAAGTATGCCTGATCCCTTCACTCTGACAGAACTCTTGCATAAGAAGAGAATCAAACTCTGTCCCATGATCACTTCTGATCAAGGCAATGTGAGTATTGAACTCAGTCTGTATGCATTTGAGAAACTCTGTCAAACACTTAAAGTTATCAGACTTCCTTCTCAGAAAAAACACTCATGTGAATCTAGAGAAGTCATCTACAACCACAAAGATGTAAGATTTCTCTCCTAAGCTTTGTACTGTAATGGGTCCAAAAAGATCCATGTGCAACAGATACAAAATCCTATGTGAATCACTCTTATTAAGTGACTTGAAACTATTTTTGGTTTGCTTGCCTAATTGACAAGCCCTGCAGAGTCCTTCTTCTTGTAGGGGCCAGAAGGTAGTCCTCTAACAAGGTTGTCGTTGGATAGCCTAGCAATGGTTCTAAGGTTTATTTGTCCTAATCTCTTATGTCATAATACATTAGGTCTACAAATAGAATTAAACAGGCAAATATCTACTTCTGTTGAAAGAAATTCTACTAAATAGATGTTACCTTTACTTTTACCTGTCAACACAGTTATGTTGTTCTCTGATTTGATATTGCATAAGGATTTGCTGAAAGTCACTTGGTAGTCTTCATCACATAGTTGACTGATACTGATCATGTTGTGCTTCAGTCCTTCCACATAGGCTACTTTCTTGAATGTGAATGTGCCAATCTGAACTGCACCATATCCTTTTGTCAGTCCAAAGTTTGAATCACCAAATATGACTTTGGGTCCAAGCTTGGATTTAAAGGATATGAAGTTGTCCTTTCTTCCTGTCATGTGCTTGGAACACCCACTATCCAAATACCATTGCTGGTTTGATGTTGGATAGGTCTTCACCTGCACATAAAGCAATTTACTTGTTTTTGACCCAGTTTACCTTGGGCCTTGGTTGATAACCTTTAAATTCAGAAATAAATGACATCCCTGATCGACTCTTATAACCTTCAGGATGATATCTCCTTGGAGGTATTATCCATTCAGTATAAGGGTTAAAGCTTTGGGATGAAGGACCCCTATGTTTGGATTTTGATTTACCCTTGAAAAAATTTTCAGATCTTTGATCTCTGCTCGACGATCGTTGATCTGAGTTCGACGATCTTGGGTTAGATCGTCGAGCTCCATTCGAAGATCGACTGTGGCAGAGTTCAGGGTTTAGAGATCATCGACCTGAGTTCGACGATTTTGCCTGAGATCATTGATCTCCGTTCGGCGATCGTCTAGCTCCGTTCGACGATTTCTGTTGAACCTTGGTTTTCTTGGGTAAGTCAGAATTCTTCCTAGCTACCTCTACAACTCCCTTCCATTTGTCAGAGATAAACTTAATTGGGGTTGTTAGAACTATAGGTTGGCTGGATGAAGCACCCAAGCCTAGTGTACTATTGAATCTAGAGTTCACTGTGCTTGTGATGTCCATTAGCTTGATGCTTCTCCCATTAAGGGATTCTTCAAGCTCTTTGGCCTCTGATAGCTCACTTTTCAGTGAAGCTATCTGCTCCCTACAGCATTCCAACTCCTCAGAGAGTTTGAGGTTTTCTGATTTTAAGGAACTGTGTTCAGATAATTGATTACTGAGAGAAATGATTTCCTTCTCAGATTTTAATATGTCTAAACATAGTGTTTTAAATTCATACTTAAAGTCCTCAGAATTAAAATCAAATGAACTAATTACCTGTTCCTCTTCAATTTGAGTCTCTGATTTAGACTCTGATTCTTCTGCATCAGAATTGTGTTGTGAGGCATTGATAGCCATTATGCAGAATTCCTTTTCTTCAGCATCATCCTCATCATCACTTGAGCTGGATGAAACTTCTGATTCTTCTTCTGTGTCACTCCAAGTTTCAGCAACAAATCCCTTCCTTGTGTGTTTGTTCTTGCTGGAGGAGGGTTTGTCATTGCTGATCTCCTTGAAGTCCTTTTCTTTTCTTCTTTCTTTCCTATCCTTTTTGTCCTTGTTTTTGTTTTCTGGACAGTCAGACACAATGCGGCCTGGTTTCCTGCAACCAAAGCAAATAATCTCTTTGTTATTTGATTTATCATACCTTGGCTTGTCATGCTCCTTGTATGATCTTTTCCTGAAGTCCTTTCTGACCATTTTGTAAAATCTTTTGGCCAGTAGACCTAGCAATTCCTAATTGCCTGTGACCATGTCTTCAGGCTGATCTTCAGTGGCTTTGAAGGCTATTGACTTCTCTTTTCTTGTGGCTGGTGAGGCAGCCTTCTGTTCTTCTTCTCTATTTTTAATGAGCAGCTCATAAGACTTGAGCTTGCCCAAGAAAGCTTCAGTGGTGATCTCATTGAGAATTCTGGCATCCTTAATTGGCCAGATCCTTGAGTCCCAAGTGCTTGGGAAGCACATTATGATTTTATCATTTAGCTCAGTCAATGAGATCTCTTTATCCAAAGTTTTCAGTTCATTGACTATAAGACTGAGTCTGTTATACATGTCTGCTACTGACTCAGCTTCTCCTTTCTTGAAATTCTCATATTGGGTTATAAGGTGAGATCTTCTGTCTTTTCTCTCATCAGCTGATCCTAAGACTATTTCAGATAGCTTGTCCCAGATGTCCTTTGTTGAGTTGCATTCAGCTACTTTTTGGAAAATTTCATCAGACATAGTCTGGGCTAGAATGTTCATAGCCTTTGCATCAGCCAATTTCTATTTCTTTATTTCTGCATCTGTCCCTGAAGGAGGTGGAACAGCACTTGTGCTTGTATTCTCTGGAGGTCTTGGACATACTGTCAAAACAGAATTGAAAATGTCCTCATCAATAGAATTCATGTACAGTCTAATCCTTACCTTCCAAAGTGCAAACTTGGATAGATTGCACACTGGAGGTCTGGTGCTAGCATAATCTTTGTTTTGGGCCATGTTTTGTGAAGAAATAATTCTAATAACAAAATCAAAACAAGCAGATCTAACTAGGGATCTCTGGGTTCAGGTGTTAGCCCGTGCAACCACTGAGATGTGGTATTTTTAACCAACCTCCCTCTGATACCAATTGAAAGTGCAAGTTAGATCTGATATACTCTAGAGGGGGGTGAATAGAGTATGGTTCTTCTGAAGCTTTTTACAACAGTTGTTGTATTTCTAGGTGAATAGGGAAGCAAATAATATAAAGTAAATCTAAACACAGAATAATCACAGAGCAATCTAATCACAAACCACAGCCAGAAACAAAAAGAAAGACAAGCAACCAGATGACACAAGGAGCTATAGTGGTTCCCCAATCAACCCGGGTACATCCACTCTTTTACCACCCTAGGTAGGAATCCACTGCAGGATGAGTTGATCAGGTGTCATGGGCACCAATGAGCTTTTGATAAGTTGCTCAAAAACCAAACCAGATTTTTTGATCAGGTGTCTTGCCACCACTGAGTTTTGATAAGATCTCAGAAACCAATCACAAACTTTTTAAGGAAGTTTGAAAAAATCCTTTACAGCAGAGAGAGAGAAAAAGGGATGAGATGATCTTCTCTGTCAATAGTCAGAGAGAAGATAGTGGATGTTGTCAAAGCTCCCCCCGAGATCTTGAGTTGTTCAGGAAGTGAAGCTTTGCAGTAGGGTGATAGTCCTTCAGATGATTTGATCTTCAGCAAAAGATGATTTCAACAACAGCTAAAATGTGAGGTTTCTGGAGTCTCGAATGATGATGATGGCCTTTGAACACTTGAATCAAGAGAGATCTGAAAATTTCAGTCAGTTGATCTCCTTTGGTGATGGTGTTCTTGTATGAATTCTTGAGATTTAGAATGTCTGCAACTCTTTCTCTTTCTATTGTGTAATTATTGTTGTTAGAGTTGTTGCAGAAGTTGTAATAATCTTATTGTTGCAGAGAATGAATATGTCTTTTATTCCTTTTGTGTGAATAGAGTTGATCCACTGTCCAAGATAGTCGTTAGCCTGTCAATAAATGACTTCCTTAAATGTATTTGTCTTATGGAGGAAAGTCCAATAAAACATTCCTTGAAAATTTCCTTGAAACTTGCTCCAGATTAATTGAAAAATGGCTACAAGATCCTTGACATAAATGCTGAGAATAATTCCTCAACTGTCTGAATTTGAATCTTGAAAAACATTGACTCTTCAGAAAAACGTCGAACTGAGCTCCACTATCGTTGAACTGAGCTCAGAGCCTGGACTTATATAGAAACATGGATCGTCGATCTGAGCTCAACTATCGTCGAACTGAGCTCAGAGATAGGGAAACAAACTGGAGTCAAGAACGTCGATCTGAGCTCGAAGATCGTCGAATGGAGTTCGACGACTTGTTGAAGTTGAGCTCAGAGATCGTCGAATGGAGTTCGACGATTCGTCAAATGGAGTTCGACGATTCGCGAAGTGAGCTCAACGATCGTCGAATGGAGTTCGACGATTCGTCGAAGTGAGCTCAACGATCATCGAATGGAGTTCGACGATTCGTCGTACTGAGCTCAACGAAATGACTTAGTCTCCTGAACTGAATTCTCTGGTCTTGAGGGTAGCCTTCAAACCTAACTACTAACCCTTTGACTTAATTCTAATTGACCTTTAGATCTATACAATGAGGTCAAAATAGGTTTCCTAGGAGACATAGTGATCCTTGCCCAAATCAGTAATAGGGTGTTCCAACATACACCTTCTTCGGTAAAGGGCTTCATGGGGTGTCATTCCGTTGCTGAAATGATGACTGTTGTTATAGGAGAATTCCACGAGGGGTAAGAGCCTTTCTCACAGCTCTCCTCTATCCAACACACACAATCTCAATAGGTCCTCCAAAATTCTGATTGTCCTCTCACACTGCTCGTTCGTCTAAGGATGAATTGTTGTGCTAAAGGTAAGCGTGAACCCAAGTACGCTTGTATGGCCTTCCATTCTTTAGAGGTAAACCAACCATCCTGGTCAGAAATAATTGTCTTTGGAACGCCATGATACCGTGCAAACTGCTCCACAAAGAGGCGTACCAAGACATCCACATGAGCTTCTTTCTTCATAGGTATAAACCTGGCTACCATTGTCAGGCGATCAACGATTACCCACACCAAATCATTCCCTGCGCGTGAGCGAGGCAATCCGTGGATGATGTCGATGGAGATATCCTTGAACTTCCACTCAGGGATGGGCAAAGAATATAATAATACACCGGGGCTCTTGAATTCCACCTTCACCCTTTGACAGGCCTCATAATGTGTAACGAAATATTTGACGTCTTTCTTCATTCCCGGCCAACACATGGTCTTTCGCAAGTCGGCGTACATCTTGGCAATCACAGGATGCACCGAATACTGAGAGTAATTTTCCTCTCTGAAAGTGAGGGATAGATAAAGTTTACTCTAGAGGGGGGGGGGTGAATAGAGTATAAAAAAATGTTTAGATTTATTGCGGAATTAAAATATTGATATTTATATGAAAGAGGTAAAAGCAAGAAACTATCACAGCATAATACACAAAGAAAACACAAGGCAATCCAGATGAAATAAGAAATTATAGTGGTTCCCCAAATCTGGGTACATCCACTCTTCTACCAGCCTGTTAGGAATCCACTTAGGTTTTTGATCAGGTGCCCTATCACCACAAGATCTGCTTCAGGTAGATCTAGAAACACTTTAGGCTTTTGATCAGGTGCCTAAAAACCAATAGGTTTTTGATCAGGTGCCCAATCACCAAGGAGTTTACTTTTAAAGGGAGTAAGAACCCTATACACGAGAGGTTAAAGAAAAATAGATGACAGTCTTCTCTTTCTCAAACACAATGAGAAGACTATGTGGATTTAATGATGCCAAAGCTACCCCTGAGATACTGAGTAGTTTCAGGAAGAAGGAAGCCTTGTCTAGGGTGTAGGTCTTCAGATTGATGTTGATTCAAGTTCTCTATAGATTGTTGAAGACTGATGAAGGAAGAAGACTAGAGAGATTTTTGTTCAGCAAGTTCTTCTTATTCCTTGTATTTTGCAAAGACAAGAGACCTTCAGAGCAAAAAAAGATTGATTTTCTAACTTGCTTTGATTCTTGTTGTCTCTATCTTTTTAAGTTCTCTGTCTATTTTTGGAATGACTAACGGCCTGAATTTGAATTCCCATACAGTACTTAATTCTCTGCAAGAATTTAGGAGTCCAAACGGGTAGAGTGGCTGACAATCATAAATGCACTTCCATAACTGTCTTGACAAAATATTCTGTGAATACCAAAATCAATGCTTCATGAGATACGACTATCAGCCTTGAGAATGTCAGCATTAATTATCAGAATATATTTACCTTAAAATGATGTATCATAAATACTTCTGACCGGAGTGAGAGAATTGATAACTGAAGGCAGTAAAAAATCGTAGATCTGAGATACCTACTGAGAAGCACAAGATCGTCGACCTGAGCTCGTAGATCGTCGAGCTCAGTTCAGAGTAGAGGACTCTGAGATCGTCGATGGGTGATCGACGATCGTCGAGCTGAGTTCCTGTGTTCGTCGATCAAATACCTTCTGTTTGTCGAGCTGAGAATTGTTTCTGGACTTCGAATATTTTCTGGAATGACATACTGAAAAAGCCAGAAATCGTCGACTTGAGAACTTGGTTCGTCGACCTGAGAATTTTACTTATCCTTCTGAAACAGCTCCTGTGAACTGTGTCGACATATGATTTTGGGTGTCGACACAAGTCCTTCTGGTGTCGACTGATACTGTCGACTAATAATCTGTGAACTGTGTCGACATAAATCCTTCTTGTGTCGACTGAACTAGCGTCGACTAATATTATTTGTGTCGACTGATAGTCTGTGTGTCGACACAAATCTTCTGGTTGTTGACACAGCCTTTCTGTGTGTCGACACAATTCTTCTGGGTGTCCACACAACCTTTCTGTGTGTCGACACAATTTTTTTGGGTGTCGACACAACCTTTCTGTGTGTCGACACAATTCTTCTAGGTGTCGACACAACTGCTTGAGTCTCTGACAAGCTGTTGTAGGCTGATCCATGTGATGTTGGCTCTTGGCCTAGACTAAAGAAATAAACCTATGACCCTGACTATACATTTTGGGTCAGTCTAAGCAAATCTAATAGTGATCCTTACCCAAATCAGAACTAGGGTTCCAATAATCTCCCCCTATTTGGGTGAGGACACTTTTACATAACACAAAGAAAATACAAAGCAATAAACTGGGGCATTTGATTCTGCTATTGCTATTACCGATGTTGTTGTTGATGTTGAACCTTGCCCAAACCCGTGTCATTACAATCTGTATCATCATATTCTGCTTCTGCTATTTCTGGAATTGCTGCTGCTGTTGGAAATGTTGCAGCTTCATTGGTCATCTATATCTGCACAAAATTTCTGAAACACTTCTTCTTCCAGTACTGCTGGAGGAGACTGAGCTTGAATGTCTGCTGAGGCTGAACCTGCTGCATCTTCATTGGACACCTCCCTTTGCCTGGTTTCAGTGAAAACTGGAAGCATGCCCCTAGATGAAGAAGGGACAGAGGAAGCAGAAATGGAAGCAGAAAGGGAGTAGTCATTTGTTGAGGAAGAGTAAACCCATTCTTTGATCTCAGCAACAGATAGTGTGATCCGTGTAGGCATGAAATTCTTCAGACCCAATTGAAAGATAGGATCACAGTGACTGATCGATTCGAAGTCGACGTGAAAACCAGTGTCGAACTTCATCTTTGAAAGAGCCACCGTAGAAATCGCCATTTAAGATCTGTAGACTCAAGAGAGAATAGATCAAGGGAAAAGAGAAAATAGAATATGAAAATGCGGGACAGTGATCGAAGAGAAACCTCCATATAGGTTTTTGGAATAGAAAAGACGATCTCTGTTCGACGATAAAAACAAAAACGTCGATCTTAGGTCAAAGATTAATTTATAAACAAATAATATCTTTGGTCTCTTATCTCAGTCGGAAATAGATAGTCTAGCATAGCTAGAAGATCAATTTACTGAAGAAAAGTCGTCGATCTCTGGTCGATGATTTTTGTCTTCACACAGGGCTGTCGTCAAACGTAGTTCGACGATTTAGCTCAAGAGCTGTTCGAAGATCGTCGATCTTCGTTCGACGATTTAGGAACAGATCCAAAAACAGAAGACAAAAATTAAATTAATCCTTCCCATTGATCATTACAAGCTGATTCAGGAGGTGCTTCTTTTCATCAAGGGGTTTGGTGAAAATATCTGCTCTTTGAAAATCAGTGGAGATAAAGTCTAGATTAATTTTTTTTTTGTCTACATTATCTCTAATGAAATGATGTCTTATATCTATATACTTTGTTTTAGAACGATGCACTGGATTATGTGCTATAGATATAGCACGAGTATTATCACAGAAGATGGTTGAATTATTTAGATTGAAAGCATAATCTAAGAGTTGGTTTTGTATCCACAAAATCTGTGAATAGCAACTGCCAGCAGCCATATATTCAGCTTCAGTAGTAGATGTTGATACATAGGTTTGCTTCTTGCAAAACCAGGACACAAGTTTATCACCCAAGAACTGGCAAGTTCCTAAAGTTCTCTTTTTGTCCACTCTACATCCAGCATAGTCAGCATCTGAAAATACAGTAAACTCAAATGCTGACTCTGTTGGATACCAGAGTCCTAGATTAGGACAACTCTTTAATATCTTAAAATCCTTTTTATGAAAATAAGATGAGATTGTTTAGGGTTCACCTGGAACCTAACACATAAACATGTAGCAAACATGATATCTGGTCTGTTTACTGTTAGATATAATAGAGATCCAATAATTGCCCTATACCTGGTCTGATCAACAGGTTTTCCATGTTCATCAGTGTCTAATATAGCATTGGCAGCCATGGGAGTCTTCATAGAAGATGCATCAGCCATCCCAAACTTCTTAATAAGCTCATTAGCATATTCATATTGGGAAATGAAGATACTATCAGGAGATTGTTTCACTTGGAGACCAAGGAAATAAGATAACTCTCCCATGCTGCTCATCTCAAATTTAGAATGCATTAGATTAGAAAATCTTTTGCACAATTTGGGATCAGTAGACCAAATATAATATCATGTACATATATTTGTACTAATAAGATTTTATCATGATGCAATTTTTTAAAAAAGGTTTTATCTACCATGCCTCTAGAAAAACCATGCCCTAAAAGAAAGCTGGCTAAGGTCTCATACCAAGCTTTTGGAGCTTGCTTTAAACCATAGAGAGCCTTATGCAGTTTAAAAACATGAGAGAGGGAAGTTGGAGAAATAAAACCTGGAGGTTGTTCTACATAAACCTCTTATTGTAGTACTCCATTTAGGACAGCACTCTTGACATCCATCTGATAAACTGTGAACTTTTTGAAAGCAACATAGGCGAGAAAAATCCTTATAGCTTCTAGCCAGGCACCTGGAGCAAAGGTCTGATCATAGTCAATTCCTTCCTCTTGCCTATATCCTTGAGCAACAAGCCTAGCCTTGTTCCTCACAATCACACCTTGGGCATCAAGCTTATTCTTGAAAACCCACTTAGTTCCAATTACTGGATAGCCTTTATGCCTTGGAACTAAGTCCCAAACTCTACATCTTTCAAATTGATTTAGCTCCTCTTGCATTGGCATCAGTTATGGATTGAGGTTCAATATGAGGGAGAAAACATGCATACATCACATCATGGTTGAGTTGATTCTTGTCTATACACCTGGTGATATGTCTCCAATTACTTGGGATCTAGGGTGATCCCTAAGTGTGACAAAATCAGATGGTGGAGTTGGTTCAGTAACAGCAATTGGAGTGAATTCCTCTTGTGGAATTACATCTGCTATTGGAGGAAGTTCAGTTTCTTCCATAGTCTTCTTCACTGTCTTCATTTGCTTGTGGTGAGGGATGAGATATCACCTTCTGGGTGAGATGTAAGTCATCCAGCTTTTTACATAGACTTGGTACCTGCAGATGATCACTGGTAGAAGCTTCCTTCTCCTTATAAAACATATTAGCTTCATCAAATATAACATGTATTGACTCTTCAATTTTCAAGGATGATTCATTGAGAACCGTATATGCCTTGCTAACTTGGGAATATCATAGAAATATTCCCATTATAGCTTTGTGTTCAAACTATCTAAGATAATCTTTGTTGTTATTATGTATATAACTGGTACAACCAAAAATTCTAAAGTAGTCTATTTTAGGTTTCTTCCCTTTGAGTTATTCATAGGGAGTCTTGCCTTTAAGTTTGTGTATCAAACTTCTATTCAGTACATAATTTGCTGTGCTTATAGCTTCTGCCCAGTAGGATAGAGGCATGTGAGCATCAACAAGCAATGTGCCTGCAGTTTCAATGAGTGTTTTGTTTTTCCTTTCAACTATCCCATTTTGTTGAGGAGTTCTGGGAGCAGAGAAGCAGTGTCTGATACCTTCTTTCTCACAGAATTCTTGCATAGGAAGAGATTCAAACTCAGTGCCATGATCACTTCTGATCAATGCAACTGGAGTAGAGTACTCAATCCTTATGCATTTTAGAAAGTTTGTAAGAACTTTGAAATTATTAGACTTGTTTCTCAAGAAGAAAACCCAAGAGAACCTAGAGAAGTCATCTACAATAACTAAAGTATAAGACTTCCCTTCCAGGCTTTGTACAACAATTGGTCCAAAAGGTCCAAATGAAGCAGATACAAAATCTTAGGTGAATCACTCTTATTAACTGATTTAAAACTATTTTTAGTTTGCTTGCCTTCTTGACAAGCCTACAAAGAGTTTCCTTCTTGTAGGGACAAGAGGGCAATCCTCTAACAAGGTTGTCCTTAGATAACCTAGCAAAGTTTCTTAGATTTACATGTCCTAGCCTTTTATGCCACAAAGTTTATTATTGCAAACCTGATTAAATAAACAGATCTCTGAACAAGTAGAATTAAAATCAATTAAATATATATTGCCTAACCTAATACTTGATAACACAGTAATGTTGTTTAGAGAAATATTGCATTTAGATTCAGTAAAACATACCTCATAACCTGCATCACATAGCTGTCCTATGGATATCAAGATATGTTTCAGACCACTTACATATGCCACTTTCCTGAAGGTGACAACTCCAAGTGTAAATTCTCCATAGCCTTCTGTCTGACCAAAGCTTGAGTCTCCAAATATAACTTTTGGACCTAGCTTTGCCTTATAGTTACTTAGATTGGCTTTGTTTCCTGTCATGTGCTTGGAACGCCCACTATCCAAATACCACTTATCCTGTATTGTAGGATAGGTCTTTATCTGCAGAGAAAACTTGTATATTTTGGACCCAGGTAACCTTGGGTCCTGGCTTCTTTTCATACTTAAAACTTGAAATATAAGAGTATACAGGTTTACTTTTATAACCTATGGGTGAAATCTCCTAGGTGGGATTATTCAGTTCGTTAAGGGATTGAAAGGTTTAGGGTTAGAATTCTTATTGAAATTTCTGTTGAAATTATAGTTTTGATAGAACTGTTTTGGGTTCGACGATTTTAGTTCAGATCGTCGATCTGCGTTCGACGACCAGCATTGATATCGTTGATCTTGGTTCGACGATTTTTGTTCAGACTTAGCTTTTTGTTTTTCTTTATTTATCTCAACTTGTTTTAAAACTTTGTTAACTATTTTAATTTGTTCTGTATTCTTCTTACCTTTATCTGAAATAAACTTTATAGGTTGGAAAGGTGGTTTTTCTTAATAATTGGTGGTTCACTGGATGATGCACCTAATCCTAACTTACTTCTATTAAGTCTAGCATTAAGTGTGCTGGTAATTTCTACTAGCTGTTTGCTTCTTCCATTCAGTGATTCATCTAGCTGTTTTGCTTTACTTAATTCAACTTTCAGAAAAGTGATTTGTTCACTATACATGTCTATTTCATTTTTCAATTTAATGTTTTCTGATACTAAGCTATCATAATTAAATTATTTATCTGTGAGAAGTTTGATTTCCTTCTCAGATCTAATCAGATCACTACACATAGATTTAAAGTCATTTTTAAAATCTTTAGAGGTAAAGTCGAATTCTTCCAATACCTGATCATAATCTGAACATTCTTCAGATTCTTCTTCTTCTGAGACATGCCATGAAGCATTGATGGCCATTAAGCAGATTTCTTTGGCCTTTGCTTCCTCTTCATCTTCACTAGAGCTGGAGGAAGATGATTCTTCAGTGTCACTCCATATTTCTGCAACAAACCCTCTCTCCTTCTTCTTGTACTTGTAGGAGGATGGTTTGCTGGAGTGCTTCTTGGAGTCTTTCTCCTTTCTCCTTTCCTTATACTTGTTTTCTGGACATTCTGTAAGAATATGTCCAAGTATCCTGCAACCAAAACAGATAATATCTTTAGAAGGGGTTTTATCATACCTTGGTTTATCATCACTCCTTGATGATTTCCTTCTGAATTCTTTTCTCCCCATCTTGAAGAATCTCTTTGCAAAGAGACTCATCAACTCTTCATTTGATTGAGAAGTTTCTGATTCTTCTGAAGCTTTGAAGGCTATATTCTGCTCCTTTGTAGTTGGTGTAGCAGTATTTTGTTGCTCAGCTTCTCTTTTCTTCAGCAGCTATTCATAGGATTTCAGCTTTCCTAAAACTGATTCTGTAGTCATCTCATGTGTGTTTCTGGTCTCTCTGATAGGCTAGATTCTATAGTCCCATGAGCTGGGGAAGCACATGCGAATCTTGTCATTTATTTCTGTGACTGAGATTTCTTTGTCAAGAGTTTTCATTTCAATAACAATGAGACTGAGTCTATTGTACATCTCAGAAACTTGCTCAGTTTCTTCCTTTTTAAAATTCTCATACTGGGAGATGAGATGAGCTTTCCTGTCCTTCCTTTCATCTGCTGATCCTGCAACCATCTGGTTTAAGGAATCCTAGATGGCCTTGGCTGATTCACATTTAGCTACTTTCTGAAATATATCATCAGACATTGTTTGTGCCAGTATGTTCATGGCTCTTACATCAGCAATCTTTGCTTTCTTGTATGCATCATTGTAGTCTGGAGGAGGTACTGCAGTCATGTTTGAGGAAGTACTTGCAGGGACAGCTGGTGGTGGAGGTACTCCTGTTAAGATAGAAGCAAAAAGGTCTTCATCAATCGAATTCATATAAAGCCTGATTCTTGCCTTCTAGATTCCAAACTTTTGCAAGTTGCAAACTGGAGGTCTGGTGCTTGAAAATTCCTTGTACTGTGCCACAGTATAACAAAGAATAGAGTAGACAGATATCTATCAGAGATCTTAGGTTCAGGTGTTAGCCTGTACAACCTTAAAAACACATCCTCTGATACCAATTGAAAGTGAGGGATAGATACAGTTACTCTAGAGGGGGGCGAATAGAGCATAAAAAATGTTTAGATTTATTGCGGAATTAAAATATTGATACTTATATGAATGAGGTAAAAGCAAGAAACTATCACATCACAATACACAAAGAAAACACAAGGCAATCCAGACGACACAAGAAATTTTATAGTGGTTCCCCAAATTTGGGTACATCCACTCTTCTACCACCTTGGTAGGAATCCACTTAGGTTTTTGATCAGGTGCCCTATCACCACAAGATCTACTTCAGGTATATCTAGAAACCCTTCAGGCTTTTGATCAGGTGCCTAAAAACCAATAGGTTTTTGATCAGGTGCCCTATCACCAAGGAGTTTAATTTTGAAGGGAGTAAGAACCCTGTACACGAGTGGTTAAAGAAAAATACATGACAGTCTTATCTTTCTCAAACACAATGAGAAGACTGTGTGGATTTGATGATGCCAAAGCTCCCCCTGAGATATTGAGTAGTTTCAGGAAGAAAGAAGCTTTGTCCAGGGTGTAGGTCTTCAGATTGATGTTGATTCAAGTTCTCTGTAGATTGTTGAAGCCTGATGAAGGAAGAAGACTAGAGAGATTTTTGTTCAGCAAGTTCTTCTTCCTTGTATTTTGCAAAGACAAGAGACCTTCAGAGCAAAAAAAAGTTTGATTTTCTAACTTGCTTTGATTATTGTTGTCTCTGTCTTTTTAAGTTCTCTGTCTATTTTTGGAAAGACTAACGGCCTGAATTTGAATTCCCAGACAGTACTTAATTCTCTGTAAAAATTTAGGAGCCCAAACGGGTAGAGTGGCTGGTAATCATAAATGCACTTCCATAACTGTCTTGACAAAATATTTTGTGAATACTATAATCAATGCTTTATTAGATACGGCTATCACCCTTGAGAATGTCAGCATTAATTATCAGAATATATTTGCCTTAAAATAATTTATCATAAATACTTCTGACCAGACTGAGAGAACTGATAACTGAAGGCAGTAAAAAATCATAGATCTAAGATAACTGCTGAGAAGCACAAGATCGTCGAGCTGAGCTCGTAGATCGTCGAGCTCAGTTCAGAGTAGAAGACTCTGAGATCGTCGAGGGGAGATCGACAATCGTCGAGCTGAGTTCTTGTGTCCGTCGATCAGATACCTTCTGTTCATTGAGCTGAGAATTGTTCCTAGACTTAGAATATTTTCTGGAATGACATACTGAAAAAGCCAGAAATCGTCGACCTGAGAACTTGGTTCGTCGACCTGAGAATTTTACTTATCCTTCTGAAAAAGCTCCCGTGAACTATGTCGACAGATGGTTTTGGGTGTCAACACAAGTCCTTCTGGTGTCGACTAATACTGTCAAATAATAATATGTGAACTGTGTCGACACAAATCCTTTTTGTGTCGACTGAGCTAGTGTCGACTAATATTATCTGTGTCAACTGATAGTTTGTGTGTCGACACAATTTTTCTGGGTGTCGACACAATTCTTCTGGGTTTCGACACAACCTTTCTGTGTGTCGACACAATATTTCTGGGTGTCGACACAACCTTTCTATGTGTCGACATAATTCTTCTAGGTGTCGACACAACTGCTTAAGTCTCTAACAAGCTATTATAGGCTGATCCATGTGATGTTGGCTCTTGGCCTAGACTAAAGAAATAAACCTATGCCCCTGACTATACATTTTGGGTCAGTCTAAGAAAACCTAATAGTGATCCTTACCCAAATCAGAACTAGGGTTCCAACACTCTCTCAGGATATCCTCCAGAATTTTACTTCCTTTGGGAATGTAGAGCCGGCCACGAAAATAAACGAGGCCGTCTTTTAGCGTATACTCTTCGGTAGTCCCATCTTCAATTGACTTGATTGCTGGGGCCAGAGCCACATGCTTTCCTTGCTACACCCGGATTTGGTCCCAAATATCACAGAATATACTCATGGTCGCCAAGTACTCCGTATACTTTTCCGAAGGAACATCATACACCAAAGTGACCTCCATTTCCTCGAGCATTCGAGGTAATTCCTTATTCATAAATAGAGGCTCAGAGCTCAAGTCCGGTACTTTTCTGCTCAATTTATCAGCCACCGAGTTTGCTTTTCCGAGGTGGTAGTTCAAGGTGAACTCATAGTCGCACAAAAACTCCAACCAACTTCGCTGCCTCAAATTCAGTTCCTTCTGAGTGTGAACATACTTTAGATTTTTGTGGTCCGAAAATATCTCGCAATGGACTCCATATAGGTAGTGTTTCCAAACTCTCAGGGCGAATACGACTGCTCCCAATTCTAAATCATGAACTGGATAGTTGAGTTCATGCTTCTTTAGTTGTCTTGAGGCATAAGCAATTACATGACAGTGCTGCATCAGTACAACTCCCATCCCTTGATAAGATGCATCCGTGTAAACTTGAAATACTTCCTTACCAGACGAAAGTGTCAGGATGGGGGCGGAGGTAAGTCTATCTTTTAGTTCTTGGAACGCAGCTTCACACTGTAGTGTCTACTCGTATGACACACCTTTTCTGTCAGGGTAGTAAGAGGGAGGGCAATCTTTGAGAACCCTTTACGAACTTGCGATAATACCCGGCAAATCCAAAGAAACTCCGCACATTGACTGCTGACTTCAAGGGAGACCATTCCTTCATGACACGTACCTTGGCCAGATCCACAGCTAGTCCAGCCCCACTAATCACATGGCCCAAGAAGGCAACTTCTTGGATCCAAAATTCGCACTTGCTGAACTTAGCAAACAGGGCATGCTCTTTTAGCTTCTCTAGTACCTAGGTCAGATGTTCAACATGCTCTTCCTCTATCTTTGAGTAGAAAAAAATGTCATTGATGAAAACGATGACGGAGATATCTAGATAAGGCTCGAACACTTTATTCATCAAACTCATGAAAGTTGAAGGGGCATTTGTGAGCCCGAACGACATCACGGTGAACTCATACAAACCGTATCTTGAGCTGAAAGATGTTTTCTAAATGTCCTCCTCTTGTATCCTCAACTGATAATACCCCGAGCGCAAATCCAACTTGGAAAACCAATGCGCTCCTACCAATTGATCGAACAACTCGTCGATCCAGGGCAGCGGATAAGTATTCAACACCATCAGTCAATTGAGCTCCTGATAGTCTATGCATAATCGCAAGGTTTCATCCTTCTACTTAACGAAGAGGATAGGGGATCCCCAAGGTGACGAGCTGGGGCAAACAAACCCTTATTCCACCAGTTCTTGCAACTGAACTCTAAACTCTGCGAGTTCCTTCGGGCCTTTCGGTAAGGGGTACTGGATATGGGCTTGGCGCCCGGTACTAGCTTAATTTGAAAATCCACCTCTCTATGCGGGGGTAATCCTGGCAATTTCTCAGGAAAGACCTCAGAGAAATCCCGCACTACTCGTACATACTTCGTATCTATTTTCATTTCCTTCAGTTCAAAACATATCATGCACACTTCTTCCCCCATCATGTGAGCTTTCAAGGCCTGAATCGAAGATAATTACAAATGAGGTACAAATTTTATACCTTGAAAGATGACATCAGTGTCCTCATGTCTCAAGTAAATTCGCTTCTCCTCGCAGTCAATTCTTGCATAGTGCCAATCCAACCACGTCATGCCCAGAATGAGATCGAATTCTGGCATCCTCAAATCTAAGGCAGGCGTATCAAAGGCCATTCCCCCAATGAGTATCTCCAATTGGAACTTGGCGGTTGCAGTCATCTTAGAGCCGTTTGGGAGACGTACTCATCAAGCAATACCAGTGAAGTATTGCACTTCTTCTAGGTCTTTAATGAAGTCCGCAGATACAAACGAGTGTGAGGCATCGATATCGAATAACATATAGGCCGGTTTCCCGCCGACCACCACGGTTCCTAAGTACCACTAACAATACTCAAAGCTAGATTTCTAGTACATCATAAGTAACTTATGGTTAATAATGAAGATATGATGACTAACCATAACATACCTACAATCACCTCCGAGGATTCCACTCCCGTGTCATGTCCAGCGTGAACACCTGATTCCGAGCAGGTCCGGGGTTTCCTACTCATGTTCCTCGTCCTCGACCATGTTGAAAATTGTGAAGTGAAAGTGGGTGAATGGAGGACTTGGGCAACCTATCCACACAGACTATGCAGACAGGGTTAGCGGACAGCCAGGTCGGCGGGGCTAGTGCAGACGGCTTGTTTTGTGGTGTCCTGCGCTGTCTATTCGCGCGGACTAAGCGAACAACAGCGGCAGTTTTCCAGGTTGGCATATGCTCTGCAAGTAGTTGGATCCCAGAAGGTAACTAGGCGGATAGAGACTCTATCCTCGGAGTCCGGCATGGAGCGGATGGAAGGAATGGAGCTCGGCAGATCGGCTTTGTAGAAGACTTGGTCTTGCTATGGTGAAGCAGCAAGTGGAAGCCACAGAGATAGACAGTTAGTGCGGACAGGTGCTGGAGGGCACCGGGGCAGGCAGACTGAATCCAGTGTCTGCCAGTAAGTGCAGACTGGCCCTTGTGTCCAATGGTATGGACTTGGTTCTGAACCAAGTCCATGTTTGGCTCAGTCCGAGGAGATCGCGCAGTAGATCACATACTGCTTCTCAGTCCGCCAAGCTCGACAGTAGTGTCGTGTGCCTTGGTTCTGAGCTTGGAGGAATCAGACTGGAGATTATGTCAGCAACTGCATGCGGTTTGGAGCTGGGTCCGACAACTACCTTGCTGGAGTGGATGGACTCAGGTTATGCAGACAGGAGTAGTCTGCGTGATATGCGGACTGGAGGTAACCGCAGTATAAGCGTACTAGAGTTGTGTCTGCTGAGTCCGGCAGTTGCCTTGGTGGCGTGGGTGTGGGCTCAGGATGAGCGGATTGAAGGTGTGTCCGCGGATAGGCGGATAGGTTTTGCAGAGTTTGGCTATGGTGTTGGCTTGGCCTTTGGCGACAAGGCAGACTGGTGTTCCTGTCCGGCCTTGGTGACGCAGTGGAGCTGGCTTGGACTTTGGCGACAAGGCAGACTGGTATTGCTGTCCGGCCTTGGGGAAGCAATGGCGGTGGCTTGTCCTGTGGCGATAAGGCGGACTAGCGACGTGTCCGGCCTTGGTGATGCATAGGCGGACTGGCTATCCTGCACAGGTCGCGACAAACTGGAGTATATCCACAGTTTTGCATAGACGTCTTGCTGTGGGATGGGGCGGTGATCCTATCGGGTAGGGCGGTGACCACACTCCTCATCGTGCCTATAAATAGGACCCATATCACATTAGGAATAGAGAACTTAAGAGAGCCAATGAATAGTTGTGCGGATAGCGCTGGAAAGCCAGGACTTGGCTCTGATTAAGATTAGGGATAGTGCGGACTATGCGGTTAAGCAACAGGAGGTAAACAACAAGTCACGGACAGCGACCAGATGGTTTTCTCTTTGGAAACTTGGTTCGGGGTTCAATAAGTCACCTGCTTCAGGTGGACTATTCAGTTCGGCATCGCAGCTTGTGTGGTCTGGCAGCTAGGCGACCACGCGGTCAGACGGCCTGCAGATCGGTGGCTAGAACTTAGCATTGGAGTAATAGGTAGTTCGCGCGGCTTGGGTTGCAGTCTGGCGACCTAGCGGATTGTGCGAAATCCATAGCAGTAGACCGAAGGCTTTGTGTTTGAGTCCATGCGGCTTGTATGGACTTGTCTATGTAATTGCCTCTGCTTTCCCTGTAGTGGTTTTGGTGAATCATGTCTCACCATGTATGTCTCGCCTTGTAAAGAAGATTGTTGTTAATCAATAAAGACTCTTATTGCTACATGTGTTTCTGGTTGTGACTGATTTAAGTTGAGATAACCCATGCTCACTCCAAGGTCCGGGAAAATTCAACATGGTATCAGAGCTGGTTTGTAGTGGATAAGCAGTGATCAACTAACGTGGTTGTTGCTCTTGTGAAGAGGGAACCAGTGGTTGAACCATAGCAGTGGAAGATGTAAGTGGTCTTGGAATTGAACTCCTTACAGAGACGAACTTTGATAGGTGGAAGTCCTGTATGGAGAGCTTTCTGCTTGGTGAGGACCTGTGGGAGGTAGTATGCGGAGTAGGAAGATAAGAGGCTACTGCTGGCAATGCTGAAGAGATGAGAGCTTGGAAGGAGTCAAATGCGAAAGCGGAGTCTATTCTAAAGCAGGTGATCTCATCGGATCTCTTGGACCACATCTGTGGATGTCAGTCAGCTGTGGAGGTTTGAACTTCCCTTGATGGGTTGTTTAGGAAGGAGGTGAAGGTTATTGTGGAGGATGGTCCTTCTACTTCACATCAGCAAGAGAGGAGTGTTTCAACTAGGCATGATGGGAAGAGGAAGGAAGGACCAAGGAGCTATAGATGCAAGCAGCATGGTCACCTCAGGAAGTAGTGCAAGGTTGTCTTACTCTCAGCGAACATAACCCATGTTGGGAGTAAGGAGAAGAACTTAGTTGTGTAATCAACAAGTTCAGGTGCCGATCAGATTTCGGTCAGTTATAGTGCAGCTATCTGGCATGAAAGACTGGGGCATGTAGGGATGGATAAGCTGAAAGCAATGGCGGAAAGAAGTCTCGTGAGAGGCTTGCCTACATTGTCATTGTATAATGATGGTCAGGGATGCGCGGGATGTCAGCATGGTGAAGCTCTATGCTTTAAGGTTGATAAGGTGCAGTCTAGATTTAAATCACCTTTGGAGGTTGTTGAAAGTCCACCTAGTGTCACCTATCTTCACCTATGGGGGGGAATAGGTGACGTGCAGCGTTTTTGCGGAATTTAAAATAGTACCTGCACAAGAAAACAAAGCACCACAGCACAGAAGATACACAAGTAATTTATAGTGGTTCCCCGATTTGGGTACATCCACTTTCCCCCTTCGACCTATCTCCCAACAAGGGATGACTCGGTCTCTTCACCAACAGGATTGAAATCCAATCCTTGCACTATTGGAAGGAACCCTTCCACACGTAGGAGTCAACACTCCCACAACACGGGTTGCACCCAACCCTTACAACTAGGAACCTACGTTCCTTTACAACAAAAGAAAAACTAGAATGTACAAAAGATACAAACTACGTTTGGAGACTAAGGTGTCCCTCTTCGTTGACGACGTGTTCTTGAAGTCCACAAAGAGTCCACAACCCTAGATCTCTCTTGGAGAGGATCTCCTTGGAACCGGCGGCGGCAAGATGGGCGGCGGCTTGGTTCACGGGATCGGCGACGACAACGATGTGCGGCTGCTGTACTTGGAGATCCAAACTTCGTAGCAAAGCTAGCTAGGTCTTCCAACGGTCACACTAGGATCAGTCGTCTCGATCGATTCGGACGGGGAAGGTTTTCCCGATCAACAAATCAAGAGGCAAGAGATCTCCGGTTAGACACGTGAGACGCTAAGCTTGGCTAAGCTTCTATCGCCGGGAGATCTGGAAGAAACCTCGATCAAGACCGGCAATCAACTCTCTCAAGTGGCGACGGCGGCGGCGGAGCGGAACTCGCGATCTAGGTTACGACGCGGCCCGTATTTCGTCTTTTTCTCCGTCTATCTTTATTGTTCAAAAATACACTGTATTTATACTGTAGACAACTTCAATATGACCGTTGTGGGTCCCACCTGAAGGAAACCCTAGTTCCGGTTCAACACAGTGCCAGCGGCAGAATCCGGTCCAGCTGTTTCCAGAAAAATTGCCAAGTCAAAATCGGCGAGAATCGAAGGTGATTCTCGACGAATCGGCGAGAATCAGTTAGTGATTCTCAACGATTCGTCGAGAATCACTAGTGATTCTCGCCGAATCACTTGATGATTCTCGCCGAATCACTTGATGATTCTCGACGAATATTACTTGGCCATGATCTGCTCAACGATGGGTTCGGCGAGAATCACTACTGATTCTCGCCGAATCTTACTTAGCACCGCTTTGAGGTAGCCGGATAGAGTCGGCGAGAATCACTAATGATTCTCGACGATTCGGCTAGAATCACTTGGTGATTCTCGTCGAATTATACTTAGACGATTTTTCGTCTTTCCACCCAAGAGCTGCTCCTTGACCCATCCTTGCTCCTTGACTGCTCTTGCATAGTTACAGCCCTGTACTTGAAAGTAAGTGCACTCCAATAGAGAGAGTACACGTAGTCCAACACACTGATCTGCTCAATGAGGGATTACGTCGTGGAAACCCGTGTATATTGACCTACTGCACCCTGACATTGGTGTGCACTTTGCGTGGAATAACTGCAAGCACAACTTAAGAGGTTTCATCAAATACATTGTGAATTCATCTTAGCTTGTCAGGTGGCTTCCTCAAATCCAGGTAATTGTGGATACAATACCCAACAATCTCCCCCTATTTGACGAAGCCAAAATCCTACTAGCTAAGATGAATAACACCAACCAGATAATATAAACAACATTCAGAATTTAATTATGCAGCACAAGAGAATATAGGCAAACAGATCAAGACTTGAGTCATTCATAAATTCATATACATATATATATATATATATATATATATATATATATATATATATATAAAATAATCAGGATTGTTCATATATCAATAAGACAGGATAAAAATGTTCAAGAGACAATGATAATCTATGAGTTTCTGTCTATGGATTTTTGGCTAGGTCGTCCTTATGCTTCTGAGCCAAATACTTCTTTCTTTGCCTTTCCACATACTCCTTTGGCTTGGGATAATATCTGGGTGGAGGAGCTTTATCTGCCGCAGTGTTGGTCCTGAAAAAGATGTTACATTTGGCTTCATACGTCTTGTGCATCTCCCACTCATACTGGCTGTATACATCGTTTCGATTGATTTCCCCTTGTTCCTGTAGCCAGAATGTGTCCAATATGATACTCTTGGATACTGGACTCCACTTTTCTTTTCTTACTTCCTCCTCCTTCAGTCTGATTCTCTTGTCAGCTTGTGTTTCCTTTGATGTCCCTTCTTGCGATTTCCTCTTGTCCCTGGCTTTTGCTAGGGCTCCTTGATCAAACATTTCCATCAGTTTTGCCTTGGAGGAGGCCCTAGCAGCCCTATGAACATCAGCTTCACTTACAGGAACTTCTTCAACACTGGCGCCCTCATCAGCCACAGTATAATCTTCAGGAGCAGGAGCACCCTGGGGATTTTCAGGGATATTAACGCCTAACGCTTGTTGGAGCATCCACCAGCAACTGTCATAAACATATTTGTTTGACTGCTCAAAGTTTTTGATCATGACTTCCCGAAGCTCAGCCATCTTAGCTATATATTCTTTCTCCCCCTTTTTGGCTTCGACTGCGATGGAGTTTGCATATGAGTGCAGTGAGTCATCAATATGCTTTGTGGTCCTGGAGAATTCAGTGACCAAGGCTTGTTGATTGGTGTTGAGAGTTACCATATTGCCATCAAACTTTTGAATGTTATTTGCTACGACATGAGCATTCTGATTTACGATTGTGAGAGTATCAGTGTTCCTTTTTAATCCCTCCTTAAGAAGAGTGACAGCTTGGCCGGCCGCAGTATACTTATCTTCAAACTTCTTTTCCATCACGTCCAGTTTGTGATTTATCTCCACCATGTTCTTGAGCATGAGATTTTCATATTTCTTAATCCTTTTCAACATTGTATTTTGAGCTTCCTCAAAAGATGCCTTAAGCTCATCCACTATACCCTGAATGACATTCACGGTGTGAGTGGCTATATCATCTCGTAGTGGAAGATTCTGAGGCACTCCTTGGCCTTGCGGTTCAGCTGATGCACCTGTAGAGCTGGACACGAGCACAGTCTCTAAGGGGGGAATGCTTGCGGCCTTTGTAGATTTCTCGGACTCCCGCTCCACTCGTGCACCAATGTTCTCAGGAACGATCTCAGGTGCGTGCTTGTCAGATGGAGCTTCAATGATATTCTGAGTCTCCAATGCTTCATGTCCCTCATTGCCTTCTTATTCACCTTCATCATCCATGAGATCATGTGCATCATCATCATCTTCGTCAGCAGTCTCCTCTACATTAGCGTCGGCTCCTTGATCGTTCAGGTTCAGAGCCTCCTCATTGTCTAGCACAGTTTCACTTGCTTCTTGTATATCTGCCACTGCATCTCTGGCCATCTGGGAGATGTCAGATACGATATCAGCATAAGTGCGTAGAGACTCCCCCTCAATTTCTGCTGCCAAAGCATCAGGAATTTCATTGGGGATAACTACAGAATCAGCCACAGCGCCTTCCTCGGCTGGAGATGCTTCTTGTTGTTCTGCCACGGCAGCCTGCCCAATACGCCTCTCCCATCTGTCAAAAACACTCGAGTCCATTTTCTTTAAGTAATGTAGAGGAACACCTTTACTCATGTCATACTTATCTCAGGGTGTCCTTTATCTTCTCAAAGAGCAATGCCCCCCAGTTGAATCTTTTCCTGCAGACAATTGCCACCAGGATCTTGAACATGTCCGCAGAGATGTGGTCATGAGAGCCCGGCTTGCATATGAGTACCTTCCCAACGATGTCTGACAGAAGTTTCCCTTCTTCATTCATATCATTTCGCTTTATCGACCGAGTTCCTCGAGCGAGACCACAGAATAATAGAGTCCTGGTTTTGTCTTCTTCCTCAAGATAATCTTCGTGCTCCGAGCTAGTGAGCTGCAAGTAGTGGGTCAGCTTGCTGGCAGACATCTTGATCTTTGCCCCGGCAACCTTGCTTTTGATAAGAGAGTCGTCATTCCTGAGTTTTGCGGTTGCAAAGAACTCCAGCACTTCCTTGTCCAGGATTTTACAGGGATGCTCTAGTACGAATGAGAGTCCAGCTTCCTCTAGCATAAGGATGATGTTCCTGAATTCATCTGAGGCATGAGAGAACCCTGTGTGAACCAGCTCGCATCCAGTGACCAACCCAGTGGTTGTCCTTGGAGCCATAGCAAATCTAGGGAGAGAAGCCCTACTCTACGCTTAATCAAAAATCAAAGGGAAGCGACACTAGTAATAAAGTCCAAGCAAGGGTGAGGATGTGATTACCCAAAAGCGTAGATGGGAGTTAGTTGGTTGAAGATAATGGACACCCGATGAGTGCACGCGGAGAAATTCCTGGAAGGAAGAATCGGCGAGATCGGGAGACGGGATATCGACGGAAGGGAAATCTTGCGGGATGAAACGGCGAGAAACCTTCGGTGAGCTTCTTGCGAGAGATCTTCGGTGAGCGTCCTGCGGGATGTCGACGGAAGGGGAAGAGTCGGCGGAAGACCTTCGGTGAGAAGCTTGCGGGAAACCTTCGGTGAATCAGGAGAACCTTGCTGGATTCGGCGAGTTTCCTGCGGAGAAGGTCCTTCGGCGGGATTCCTACGGAATGTGAAGGGTCGGCGGGAATTCTAAATACCAGGCGAGAATTCTAAATATATAATAGGCCCATGTATGAAGGATCGACGAGTTAAGGGGATTCTAACGGTTTCCGTGTGTTCGGCGGAAGGCTTCAGGTTAAGCGGGTTTCGAGTTTGTCTAAGTCGATTTGAAAATCTTCTAAATATATAAATATTCCTTAAAGCCAAGCTATTAGGGTTTGAACCGGCTTTTCCATACATTTATTGATGGCAATCTTCGCTAGTTTTCAGTGAACTAATTTACGCCTGTAGATGTTAGATCTCGAGTCTACCAGTGGAATTTCCGATAAGTCTTCATTGTTGTATCTATGGTTTATGTTTACCGTGTTAACATATCCGTAGATGTACACACATATAAGTGTAAGCATAAGTATATATATATATATATATATATATATATATATATATATATATATATATATATATATATATGTAAATGTGGATACAATATGACTCAAGTCCTGGAACTGATCAAAGGTACCTGGGATTATGTGAGTTATTATTTAGTCCTTCAGGTAAAACATATTAGGAGCTCAATGTGAGTATGCCCATGTAGATATCACATCTGGTATTCCAGACGCTTGTTCCAATTTAGTCTTGAGCCATCAACTGTCTAGTTCCCATCATATTTACGGGAACCTAGACTACCCTGCAAGAAAGAGTTACTTTACCTTAGGAACCCAATACATATTGGGTCCTAGGTTCCTGTTAGCATAATCACTCGACTGCCTTCCTTCAGAAAACTTGTCAGGAAGACTACCTCTGCCCAGAAAATGTGGATAGGCCCTTGCCCTTGACACAGAGGGGTTGTGCCAACAGTCTATGGCAAAGTGTCCCACTTTGCCATAGCACCAACACGGGTGAATGTTGTATCGCCGTTTCTGACCTGATCTAGTAACTGAGGTAGTCACGGTCCTAGGTCTAAACGGGATAGGGCATGATCTCCTCACAAAATTTCCTCTTCCACCGTGACACGTGGAAGGGTGGAGGGAATGCATGTTGCGAGCGTCATGAGGCCGGGGAGGTGGTGCCTTCCTTTCAGGCATCCCCCTTCCTGATGCCCCATGAAAACTTACACCATGACTTCTAACCTCCCTGTCCTGTGTCCTCGAGTGGTGAGAAGTGTTATGTGAGCTGGTACATGCAGATTCACACCGAGTTGAGGCAGTGGCAGTGAATACAAAGGGCTCAGAATGAGCCTTAGGTATTCTCTCATGGGTGGCCACGACGGCCCTTGCACTACGGGTGTCTCCACATGAGGACAGATCACCCTTGCAGTGATCACGATTATTCCTGTGATCATACCTGAAGGCATGATGAGTTGCCTTCCTGCTTGGAGTGGGGGGTCGGAATACTGTTTCCCCATTTCTCCACAAATTGATAATCCGGGAGATCCACCCATTTTCTTCCTTTCTCTTTATAGCATCAACCTTGGAAAAGTTTGATACTATCCTTTTCTCATTCTCTAGACTACTCTCTAGATCAGAGATTTTAGAGTCCTTGACCTTGTTGGATGCCAATTGGAGATCCAACAAGGTCTTCAGCCGAGCAATCTCCTGAGCTTATTCTTCAACAAGTAGGTTGCTTTTCTGAAGGGCTCTCTTCAGAGAATCAGAATTTTCTGAAGCAAAGCAGTTCCTGTCTTCAGAAACTTCAAGAGAGACGGGGCAGGATGAAGAAGTTACCTGCTCATCAGTGTTATTTCCATTAGAGCTAGTGACCGTTGTGTCATCCTCATCAGAGCTGCTTTCCTCACTGGCCTCTTCAGTCTCTGACACTGACACTGGAGCTCTGATGCTGTCCGATAAATCCCTGCCTTCATCTTCAGAGGCGAGGACCCCCACATAGGCTTCATCCTCTGGTTGACAGCAGATTCCAGCTTTCTCTGACCCCCCCATCAGCTCGGAGATCATCACCCACATAGATTTAGCCGACCCACATTTTTCCAATCTAGAGCGAGAAGCTCCAGACCAGATATCCATGATAATTTGACGAATCCTCTTGTCCAAATTAAATAATGAAAGTTCCGTCTCCGACATCTCAGCAATGCACTTGGGCACTTGGATCTTTCTAGAGTCGGAGGTCTTCATAGGAATAAAAGGACCTTCTTCCAGGATGAATGATGCTCGAGGATCGATAGCATCTAAGTAATACGACATTCTCATCCTCTAGACGGGATACAACTCCTTTGTGCATGTGGGGACTCTTAGTGGCGATATCTCATGATTCAGCTCCATGCTTCTGACACTGGTGGCAGGATTCTACTCAAGGTGTAAACCTTTTTGATGAGTAACCTCCCTCTGATACCACTTGAAAGTCCACCTAGTGTCAACTATCTTCACCTATGGGGGGGGGGGGGGGGGAATAGGTGACGTGCAGTATTTTTGCGGAATTTAAAATAGTACCTGCACAAGAAAACAAAGCACCACAACATAGAAGATACACAAGTAATTTATAGTGGTTCCCCGATTTGGGTACATCCACTTTCCCCCTTCGACCTATCTCCCAGCAAGGGACGACTCGGTATCTTCACCAACAGGATTGAAATCCAATCCTTGCACTATTGGAAGGAACCCTTCCACACGTAGGAGTCAACACTCCCACAACACGGGTTGCACCAAACCCTTACAACGAGGAACCTACGTTCCTTTACAACAAAAGAAAAACTAGAATGTACAAAAGATACAAACTATGTTTGGAGACTAAGGTGTCCCTCTTCGTTGACGACGTGTTCTTGAAGTCCACAAAGAGTCCACAACCCTAGATCTCTCTTGGAGAGGATCTCCCCGGAACCGGCGGCGACAAGATGGGCGGCGGCTTGGTTCACGGGATCGGCGGCGACAACGATGTGCGGCTGCTGTACTTGGAGATCCAAACTTCGTAGCAAAGCTAGCTAGGTCTTCCAACGGTCACACTAGGATCAGTCGTCTCGATCGATTCGGATGGGGAAGGTATTCCCGATCAACAAATCAAGAGACAAGAGATCTCCGGTTAGACACGTGAGACGCTAAGCTTGGCTAAGCTTCTATCGCCGGGAGATCTGGAAGAAATCTCTATCAAGACCGGCGATCAACTCTCTCAAGCGGCGAAGGCGGCGGCGGAGCGGAACTCGCGATCTAGGTTACGTCGCGGCCCGTGTTTCGTCTTTTTCTCCGTCTATCTTTACTGTTCAAAAATACTCTGTATTTATACTGTAGACAACTTCAATATGACCGTTGTGGGTCCCACCTGAAGGAAACCATAGTTCCGGTTCAACGCAGTGCCAGCGGCAGAATCCGGTCCAGCTGTTTCCAGAAAAATTGCCAAGTCAAAATCGGCGAGAATCGAAGGTGATTCTCGACGAATCGGAGAGAATCAGTTAGTGATTCTCGACGATTCGTCGAGAATCACTAGTGATTCTCGCCGAATCACTTGATGATTCTCGCCGAATCACTTGTTGATTCTCGACGAATATTACTTGGCCATGATCTGCTCAACGATGGGTTCGGCGAGAATCACTAGTGATTCTCGCCGAATCTTACTTAGCACCGCTTTGAGGTAGCCGGATAGAGTCGGCGAGAATCACTAATGATTCTCGACGATTCGGCGAGAATCACTAGTGATTCTCGCCGAATCGGCGAGAATCACTTGGTGATTCTCGTCGAATTATACTTAGACGATTTTTCGTCTTTCCACCCAAGAGCTGCTCCTTGACCCATCCTTGCTCCTTATCTGCTCTTGCATAGTTACAACCCTGTACTTGAAAGTAAGTGTACTCCAATAGAGAGAGTACACGTAGGCCAACACACTGATCTGCTCAACGATGGATTACGTCGTACAGACCCGTGTATATTGACCTACTGCACCCTGACATTGGTGTGCACTTACCGTGGAATAACTACAAGCACAACTTAAGAGGTTTCATCAAATACATTGTGAATTCATCTTAGCTTGTCAGGTGGCTTCCTCAAATCCAGGTAATTGTGGATACAATACCCAACAGTTGTCCATTGTGCTCTGGTGGGACCAACCGTCACCGCCAATCTTGGAGGCAGCAGGTACATACTGATATTGGTTGATGACTATTCGAGGTATACTTGGGTATACTTCATGAAGGAGAAGTCAAACATGTTCCGCTTGTTTGTGGAGTTCAAGAAGCTTGTGGAAGGCTAGCTTGTCCTGCAGATCAAGAAGTTGAGGACAAGCATCAGTGGTGAATTCGGCTCAATCGAGTTCTCAAACTTTTGCATGAAGCATGGGATTCGGAAGGAGCTTTCTTGTGGACATAATTCACAGTAAGGTGGTGTTGCAATTCAGATGAACCATCTGTTGACGGAGACCTGCAAGTGTTGGCTTCAAGGCAAAGGCATTCCTAAGGCCTTTTGGGCGGAAGGGATGGCCTGTGCGGCACATGTCATCAATTGGATGCGTTGTAGTCCGAGCAAGGTGAAGACTCCATATGAGCTAATGTTCGAGTTGAATCCCATTGTGAGGAACCTACGGGTGTTTGGATATACCTGCTACGTACATGCTCTGGATGCTCTCAAGACGAAGCTAGACTTTGTTGGGTATGATGAGCAGAGGAGAAGATAGACGTGTATGGATCCTGCGACAAAGAGGCTCATCGTGTCGAGAGACGTTGTCTTCGATGAGTTGACGTCCTATTGGGATAGCTCATATGTGGAGCTAGAGATGAGCAGGTCAGATGGTGGGCTGAAGGAGGCTGCGGCTAAGGTTCAATTGGAGCTGCTTGAGTCACCAGGAGCTCCAGGTTGTTCTAGCTTCGGGGCAAAGGTGTTAGGGTCAGGAAGTAGGGGGAGTGATGTTCCGGGTGCTTCTCGCTTGAAGACGGAGACTTCTGGATTGAGAAGCAGGGGGAGCGATGTTCCAGGCAGTTCTTGTTCGAGAGCAGAGGCTTCTGGTTCAGGTAGCAGGCGGTGCGTTGCTCAAGGTGCTCCTAGTTCCTTTAAGGTGGCATCTTATTCAGGAAGCAAGGGGAGCATTATTCCGGGATTATCCGGGAATGGAGCTGGTTCAGGAGGTGCAGCGGAGGTGGTTAGCCATGATCAAGTTCTTCAAAGATCGAAGAGGATCAGTCACCCACCAGCTCGATATAGCGAAGGGAACACGGCGAGCATGGTCCGATATTTCCTTGCAAGCCCTCAGGTCGAGCGAGTACCTTCTAGCTGTGATGACCCTACTAGAGTCAAGGAGGTGGTTGACACCAAAGCTGCGGAGGTGACTACTCTCAAAGGTAACAAGCCTTGGGCCACTGTGCCCAAGGTTGTTGGTGATACTCCTGTGATGCACTAGTGGAGGTCGAAGCTGAAGAAGAAGGCAGAGGGAAGCATGGCTCCTTTCGGAAAATACTGGAGGGATCCCTCATGGTCCAGGATATGCGGGGCGAGGACTATGTTTTGGACATCTTCTCATAGGCGCTATTGGAGGGACATGGTGCATGGTTACGGGAGATGCTGGAGTTATTCACCACTTCTCACTTCAAGGGGGAGTGTTGAAAATTATGAAGTGAAAGTGGGTGAATGGAGTACTTGTGCAACCTATCCACGCGGACTACGCAGATAGGGTTGGCGGATAGCCAGGTCGGCGGGGCTGGTGCAGATGGCTTGTTATGTGGGTGCCTGGGCGGTCTGTTCATGCGGACTAAGCGAACATCATTGGCAGTTTGCCAGGTTGGCATATGCTCTCCAAGCAGTTGCATCCTAGAGGGTAACCAAGGGGATAGAGACTCTATCCGCAGAGTCCGGCATGAAGCGGACTGAAGGAGTGGAGTTCGGCAGACTAGCTCGGCAGAAGCCTTAGTTTTGCTCTGGTGAAGCGTCAAGTGGAATCCGCGGAGATCGCCAGTTAGTGTGAATAGGTACTGGAGGTCGCCGGGGCAGGCAGAATGAATCCAGTGTCTGTCAGTAAGTGCAGACTGGCCCATGTGGTCAGTGTTATGGACTTAGTTCTGAACCAAGTCCATGATTGGCTCAGTCCGAGGAGATCGCGCAGTGGAGCGCGGACTGCTTCTCTATCCGCCAAGATCGACAGTAGTGCCCTGTGCCTTGGTTGCGAGCTTGGAGGAAGCAGACTGGAGATTGCGTCCGCAACTGCGTGCGGACTGGAGGTGGGTCCGCTGAGTCCGACAGCTGCCTTGCTGGCATGGATGGACTCAGGTTATGCGGACTGGAGCAGTCTGTAAGATTTGCGGACTGGAGGTATCTGCAGTATAAGCGGACTGGAGCCGTATCCGCTGAGTCCGGCAGTTGCCTTGGTGCCGAGGCTGTGGGCTTCGGAAGAGCAGACTAGAGCTGTGTCTGCGGATAGGCGGACAGTTATTGCAGAGTTCAGCTATTGTGTTGGCTTGGCCTTTGGGGACAAGGATAACTGATGTTGCTGTCCGGCCTTGGCGATGCAATGGCGCTGGCTTGGCCTTTGGACACAAGGCGGACTGGTGTTGTTGTCTGGCCTTGGTGAAGTAATGGCGCTGGCTTGGCCTTTGGCGACAAGGCGGACTGGCGACATGTCTGGCCTTGGTGATGCATAGGCGGACTGGCTATCCTGCATAGGTCGCGGCGGACTGGAGTATATCCGTAGTTTTGCGGAGACGTCTTGATGCGGGATGGGGCGGTGATCCTATCAGCAAGGGCGGTGACGACACTCCTCATTGTGCCTATAAATAAGACACATGTCACATCAGGAATATAGAACCTAAGAGAGTAAATGAACAGTTATACAGATAGCGCTGGAAAGCCAGGACTTGGCTCTGATTGCGATCAAGGATAGTGCGGACTCTGCGGTTAAGCGACACGCGATAAACAGCAAGTCACGGACAGCGACCAGATGGTTTTCTCTTTGGCAACTTGGTTCAGGGTTCAATAAGTCGCCTACTTCAGGCGGATTTTCAGTTCTACATTGCAGCTTGTACGGTCTGGCGGATAGGTGACCTCGCAGTCAGGCGGCTTGCAGATCGGCGGCTAGAGCTTAGCATTGGAATAACGGGCAGTCCGCGCGGCTTGGGTTGCGGTCTGGCAACCTGGTGAATTGTGCGGACTCCATAACAGTAGATTGGAGGCTTTGTGTTTTAGTCCGCGCGACTTGTATTGACTTGTCATTGTAATTGTCTATGTTTTCCCTGTATTAGTTTTGGTGAATCATGTCTCGCCATGTATGTCTCGCCATGTAAAGAAGATTGATGTTAATCAATAAAGACTCCTGTTGTTGCATGTGTTTCAAGTTGTGACTGACATAAGTTTAGATAACCCCTACTCACTCCATGGTCCGGGAAAATTCAACAGACCACACATATGTCCCCCCTCATGGAGCTGCCGGAGGGAGAGCAAGAGGAGCATTCCCAAATAGCTGCGGGAAGTAACACCGGATGTGGCCCGGTTTGTTGCATTGGAAGCACACTCGCTCATTCCGGCCCTCTGGTTGCTGAAACTATTGAGGCTGTGGAGGTGGAGGCAATGTGGGCGGCTGTGGAACTGGGTGCTCCATTCTAAAATTCCTATGGAAACGCCAGCCACCTCTCTGATGTCCTCTTCCTTCTCCGTAGTCGTGTCTCCTTCTATTGCTAGGGCCGACTTCCATCATACCCTTAGCAGGTCTCATGACACTTCCCAAGTGGTCTGCTTATAGCCTCTTCGCCATGTCAATTATTTTTGCCAAGCTGGAGTCCACTATAAACAAAAGGGCCTTCCTTAGTAGGTCCCGCAGCCCTTTGTAGAAGTGCTTAGCGTATCCTCTGTCATCCAAGTCATATGAGTCGGCAAATCTTGCGAGATGTTGGAACTCTCATTGATTCTCCGTAACTGACTTTGATCCTTGCTTCAGCTGTAAAAATCTCTCTTCGAGTTCATCTCGAGCAGACGAGGGAATGAAGTGCTCAAAAAAGGCCCCTGAGAACTCGCTCCAGCAAATCTCCGTATAGACTCGCCCTTGAAAGGTGGAGCCCATGATGGACTTCCACCACCTCTTAGCGTGCAGTTCCAGGAGTGTCACTACAAGGGTCACAGCCATGTTGTTCGGACATCTAATTCCCGTAAGCAGTTCTTGCACGGTGTCGAGCCATTCCTCTGTACGCACTGCCGACTCTGTACCAAGGTAGGCAGGAGGAGAGAAATTAGAAAGTGCTCAACCAATTGGATCCCGGAGCTTGTTGTTGTATGGGGGCTTGTTGGGATCTAAAGGAATCCAAGATAGCTGTGAGCGTCTGCCCTAGCTCCGATTACTAAAACTATGTGGGTATGGATGGGGCGGGGGTGCCCCCCACTGGCTCAATGTGCACTAGGATCTACACGTAGAGTACAAACCTAAGGTCAGGTTGGCTAAACTTAAGGTCAAAGTTGGACATACTTAGTTTGAAGTACATATGGGCACACCACTGCTTCCTCTAAGTCAGTTTGTCCCCAAACTAACTAATCAAATGGGGGTTGTACCATTGTTGAATGACTTGTTTAGTTCAGGATCGTAGCAAGTTGATACCATTTGTAACACCGCCCTCCCGGAACACAAAACATGGCACGAGGGGAGTCTTATGCCCAGAGCAGCTGCCTTGCGGTGGCACCAAAGCACGTGTTGGTCTGCACCACAAGACGCCTATCCTGCCAGCCACAAACGATACAATCTAATGCCAACCCAACCAAATTTATAAAATAGAAGTCAATCCACACATAAGTAAAATAGTTCAAAGGTACAACAAGTAAAGTAGCTACCACAAGTTTCTAATATATCATAGTACGGGTAAAACATGCCCTACAAGGCTACATCAAAAGTCTCTCAAAATCACTTCGGTGACTGACAGTAGCGACGACACCGTCCCTTCAGGCCCTGTCGTCCTAGCCTGGCAATCCTGCTGCAAAATTTGTGGGTGATCTGACTGCGTGGTTTCCTCCTAAAAGGAAGACATAGCAACCGTTAGTCAAAAAGACTAAGTGGCTAGCACATTCGCTCCCCCGATGACTCCTCGGCATCAGATGGAGAAAGGAACAAGGGGTACAATATATTTATATAAGAAAAAGTACAAGCAAGTGAAGTAAATATACATGTTATGAGTACCAATAGAAGTAATGTAAAATAATATTATCAGCATTTTATTATATCAATTCTACTCAATTTATATCAATCCATCTAAGCATAAAGATTTACAATAGGGAAGTAACTTAACTTATAAGAATGCCCAACCAAACTTATAAGTTAAGGATCGGCTAACAGTAAAGTAACTCATCATATAAGAGTGTCCATACAAACTAATACGATAAGGATCTTGTGTATGTGATGTAATGAAATGATATGAATGCAATGCATTGACTCACCCATGGTCATGCACATGCAACTGCTATGTCGACATAGACTTGTAGTTCCCACATTTCGAGCAGGTAGCTAACCTCTCAGACATCAACCGTCGTGGCCAGGCGGTGGCTGTAGAGCGGGCATCTCCACTACAATCTGGGCATCCACAACACCAATCCTAAGCCTCAGTATGCCTCAATGCTAAGAACACAACAGCGGAGTTCACATGCGTACTACGGCTCAGCGATAGTCTCGGGTAGATGTGCACCGAGAACCAAGCCCCGAACTGGCCTATGTTGTGATCCGGAAGTAGCGTCGAAAAAAGCTTGAGGACTAAGCCCAACCCTCCACCTGGCACGGAAGGAGCCTCGGGAATGAACACCGAGAACCAAGCCCAACCGCCCAAAGACAAATTGTCAACTCCCGTTGGTATGACGACTAGAGAGCCCGTAGACCTGCCACACTATCCTTAACCCAGGATTACGACACCGCATGTCGACTCCCAATGCATGCACTTTCACAACATCGTGGTACGGAAGATGCCTTGGAAGAGCCCGAGGACCAAGCCCAACCGTCCACTTGGCATGGAAGGAGCCTCAGGAATGAACACCGAGGACCAAGCCCAACCATCCACTTATCTCTCTTCTTAGCATTACCAACCCAGTGCGGACAAACCCCCGCACTTACACACTTTCACAACCCCGTGCACAAGATACTTATGGGTTCATTATCGGTGTAAGGCTATTTCACACAGTCGTCATCTAAGACCACGACCATTTGTTCGTAACAGTCATTACCAATTATGTACAGCATATTCAAGCGAAGTTCATCATTATTCAACACATTACCACTGTCAAGCACGTTCTCAATATTTCACATATTTAAATATTTCTCTAACCTCCACCAAATCACCTCGATCAAGTACACTCTTCCTCATCATCTGTTCATTAGGGAATCAATCCAACAAATGTTATTAATATATTTCACCTCAATCATTTATAGTCTAAATTCAACAAACCTTAACGTTACTGTACCATGATCTCTCTACCAATACAAAACAAGCACGAGAATCACATGTGCAGGAATAATTACTATACAACAACTTCAAACGAGGATTCCCGAGGCTACCGGAATCCGGTGAAGGCATTTAACCCCTCATTGGAAAGGTATTTCCAAGGGCTGAGACTTTCTTGTTTAGTCAAAAGCATAAATCTGGACGCATCTTGACTGAAAATGGCCTCGAAGGCTGTTGCACGCAGAAAACAAATTTCTGCGTGAATCTTAAAGCAGATCAGACGACATCAGTTCGTCTTCTTCCTTCAACCAAACTTTCTAATAACATCAAGAATATCTCCTCCCTTATTCACCCTCATAAGGCCACTTTTCATCATGAAACCAGTCCAAAAACTGCATTCGAAGTGAGGGAAAGGTTGACGACTCTAACTCATAAGACACAAGTCCTAGAATGGCATTTTCCTAGAAAACTTCTTCTCACATATCAAGACTCTTTTGAGTCGATATCTCTCTTAGAAATAACTAAAGATCTAGCACCAAGGGAGAGGGTATGAAGCTCACCTCATTTCCGGCATTTCCGGCCATGGATCTTGTCACCCTTCCCGGTGGCATCTTCTCCTCCTCGGTCGGTGTTAGTTCTTCACGGGAAGATGATCGGCTCCAGCACCTTCTTCCACTCCAGCAGTTTCTTACAGCAATGACTTGGAAGGAAGACTAGAAATGGCTATGGTTTTCTCCCCTTTTTCATGTGAAAAGTTTGTCAACTACATAAACACGTGTCAGCCTATCATTGGACCGCCAATCAACTCGGTAAATCAGCCCCTTCGAAACGACGCGACCGGAAAATTTGTCAAAACCCGAAATTGAACTACACGGGTAGGGCCACGCCCGTGCCACTACCCGTGTCCTGCTCGGGAGTAACACGGTCGACGAGTCATCAAGCTCTGCTCGACGAGTCGTCGAGCTGCTACTTGGACACACATGGGTAGGGACACGCCCGTGTCTCTACCCATGTCCTGCTTTGGAGGAACACGGTCGACGATTCATTGAGATCTGCTCGACGAGTCGTCGAGCTGCTGCTTGGACACACACGGGTATGGACACGCTCGTGTCTTTACCCGTTTCCTGCTCGGGAGGAACACGGTCGATCGTGTTAGTCGAGCTCTGCTCGATGAATACATACACATGGGTATGGACACGTCCGTCACTACTGTGACCTTCTCTGGAGATTTCACAAAGAAAATGCAGAGGCACCAGAGAACCACGCGGGAATAGACACGCCCGTGTCACCACTCGTGTCCTACTCTGGACCAACTTCACCTCCCTTACTCGAGTGCAAGCCTAACTGCAAGCACTCCATGAGCCCAAGTTAACTCTCGTGACTTAAAAGTGCGTACAAGGGGCCTAGCACGAATTGAGACGTTACAGACTTAACATTCTAAAAGCGTGCAATGCATGAGATAATAGTAGTAGTTTTATTTTATACTTGAAAATACCTACCATGCATTCATAGCATAAAACATCGCAGAGAGCAAGTATTCCAAACATGCAAAAAGAAAGCTATGCAGCTAACGAGTATCTAAAAATAACATAACAATCATGTGGGCGTCAACAAACTGACACGAACCCACAAAAGTAAAGTATGTCTGAACTACTGAGTAAATAAAAACAACAAACTATCTCGCTATGGTGAGGCAAAGAACACTACCAACTCTGCTACTTAGAAACTCAAAAATCGGCACGGCTACCAGCTACAGGTCTGAACCAGAGGAATTCCAAAGACAGAACACCTCAGCAAGAATATATAAGTAATGGCATAAAGTAAGCCAAAAGAAAACAAAGTTGAGGGGGTACCAACCCAAGACCAAAGGAAAATACTTAATTAAAGTACAACAGAAATGTACAAAAGCCAAAGGAAACACTTACGTGAAGCGTCACGTACCACAAAAGCACCCTAAATGCACAAGACTATAATGTCAAAAAGGGTCATGATTAAATCATCCGGAAAAGGAATAAACCCCTACTAGCCTCTTGTGGTCAACTCTACCAAACAATCCAAAATGGGCAGGGTGGTCAACTCAGCTGGACACAACCCCAAACACAATTATCCGTCTAAATGCGGGGGAGACTAAACACTCCACCATTTACCACAAATGCTCCAAACACCAAGTAGAGTTCCACGAGATACTAATAAAGGAAACAAACACTGCGGGGTGGTTTCGTCCACTAACTCCCGCAATCAAGAAAACCCAACAAAAATTATATCTCAGGACTTGGCACAACGAATTCTACTAGACATTTCTAGATTAAGAAGCGGTTGATCAACCCTAGGAAAGATTTCACAGTCCTAAACAACTCTTAGCACATCCTACATAATAGCTAGTAATGATTAAAGCCAACAATTAAACATTTCCATCAAATCACTACAACCCTACAAGATTGATTCATCACGACACAATCTAACAACACAAGTGGATTCAAAGGAAAAATTTAATATATTTACAAATTGAAATGACAACATTACAGAAAGATTAAATAAATTGAGGTTAACAACATATCATCAAGATTAGGAAGAACTGAGAAAGGGAAAAAAGAGTAAAACCACCATTTGCCTTAGTTTTACTGCAAAAAATTCTCTAAACGACTCCACGTCGCAGATCGGTGCAAAAGAAGATGGAAGGAGTCGAAATCTGAACAAGAATGACCGAAATAGTGGTTAGGGCCAAAAACCCGAACGAGAAAACTCAACAATTGGGGAAATTTTTACCACAATGGCGTAGCTCTCGACGAGAACTTTCAAGACTATATTCGGATGAAGATTTCGAGCACTAGAGCTCCGTCGGCGGCCACCAGAAGATTCACGAATGGGAGGGAGCCGCCGCTCTGGTTTCGGTTTGGTCCGAACGAAAGTAAGAAAATGACGTTTTCTTTCTAAATATCCTTAAGTATCAGAGTATAAACTTATATATATATATACATGTGTCTATAAATTATTTTGTCTAAACAAGAAGAAAAAAAGATGATTTAGGTGCGGACACGCGGAAAATGAAAATAGAGGTTTAAGATTGCTTCAAATCGAAAAGTGCTCAACATAAAAGTTGTAGATCTCGTCGAGGCGAACAAATTTTATATTAATCATTTTTTTATACGACACAGGTTTGATTCTCAAAATGGCGCCCGAATGCAGACTGGAATAGAATTCTCAAGAAGGGTTGCAGTACTCGAGATCAAAAGGCAGAGTACTTGAGAACCAAAAAAGGCTACTCGAGAGGTTTTTTCAGTAGTCGAGAATAATTGGCCGAGTACTCGAGAAAAAAAAACATACTACTCGAGAGGTAAAAGAGAGTACTCAAGAACCTTAACATAATACTCGGGAATACATACAGATTACTATTACTCCAGAACATTTTGCATGAACAGTAGTTTTTTATAAATATATCAAAAAAATTAAATTATAGAAATGAAAAGTTAATGATATTTTTGAACAGTGTTTTAATATTAACATAATCATATTTACATTTTTTTGAACAAGTAAACACGAGTTCAAAACGGAGTCCCAAACACGCGCCGAATTAAACGAAATTCGCACCGTAGGTGAACACTGACGCTACGAACCCAACGGAGAAGTCAAAACCAAAATCCGACGAGCCATTCCCGACATATTAATTTTCAAAGTGTACGTCGAACATAAATTCTACAAAATTTCGGAAAATTGCCGAGGCCCGAATATCTCTCGGATCGCGACGAAACATGACAAACAAGTCCAAAATTATTTAAGTTAATTTCCAAATGCAAAATTTTCCAATTACCACAAGAATTCAAGAATTTGGCCGACTCGACCGAACAGACGTGAAAATGACTTAACGACGTCGCGACGTTAACTCGACATTAAAAAGTAACGCCCTGACGCCATAACTATGACATTACCTCATCAAATAATTATTAAAATTCGGGGGCGTTACAGTGGTATCAAAGCGAGGTATCTCGGGAATGGCTCGCCGTATTTTGGTTTTGACTTCGCCGTTGGGTTTGTAGCATCAGTGTTCACCTACGGTGCGAATTTCGTTTAATTCATCGCGCATTTGGGCCTCCGTTTTGAACTCGTGTTTCCTTTTTATGTAACAGCCCAGGTTTAGAGCTCAGAGGCCCACAGAAACGTGCATCTTGTGTCGCCCCTGGCACCGCTACAGGGCTGCAGCCCAGGCACCCAAACCCCTCTCCGACCTGTTTCTCAGCACGGTAGGTTTTTGAGCATGCCAGGTTTCGAACCCAGCACCTCCTTAACAAGGCACCTTCAACAAACCTTCATCACCAATTGTGTTGCAGCTTGTCTTGCCCCTGGCACCGCTACAGGGCTGCAGCCCAGGCACCCAAACCCCTCTCCAGCATGTTTCTCAGCACGGTAGGTTTTTGAGCATACCGGGTTTCGAACCCAGCACCTCCTTAACAAGGCACCTTCAAAAACCCTCATCACCAACTGAGTTGCATCTCAATTGGTGATAAGGGCTGTTGAAGGTGCCTTGTTAAGGAGGTACTGGGTTCGAAACCCGGCATGCTCAAAAACCTACCGTGCAGAGAAACATGCCGGAGAGGGGTTTGGGTGCCTGGGCTGCAGCCCTATAGCGGTGCCAGCGGCGAGACAAGCTGCACGTTTTTGTGGGCCTCTGAGCTCTAAACCTGGGACGTTACATAAAAATTGCACTTTTTATGTGACGACCTGGCCCGCTAGGTGCACTACGCCGCCCGGACCACTAGCATCCCATGGAGGACCCATGGCACTACGGTTGTACAGCCGGAATCTACAAGCCCTACAGGCCGTACACCCCAAAGCATCTCCGTCCTGTTTATCAGCACGGTGCATTGTTGCCACGGGGTCTCGAACGCGCACCCTTGACAAGTAGCCTTTAGTACCACTACTCATCATCAACTGAGTTGCACGTTTCTGTGGGCCTTTGAGCTCAAAACCTGGGCCGCGACAAAAAAGTGCACTTTTTATGTAACAACCTGGCCCGCTAGGAGCACAGTGTCGCCAGACCCACCAGCAGCCAATGGAGGACCCATGGCACCACGGTGGTACCGCTGAAATCTACAAGGCCTGCAGGTCGTACACCCCAAAGCATCTCTGACCTGTTTATCAGCACAATGCATTGTTGTCATGGAGTATTGATGAGGGCAGTTGAAGGTACTTTGTTAAGGAGGTGCTGGGTTCAAAAGATGACATGCTCAAAAACCTACAGTGCTGAGAAACAGGCCGGAGAGGGGTTTGAGTGCCTGGGCTGCAACAAAGTGGCGGTGCCAGGGTCAAGACAAGCTGCACATTTTTATGGGCCTCTGAGCTCTAAACCTGGCCTGTTACATTATATGCCATGGATACTCGACAATTCGTCGAGACAAGGGCTGTCTAGTCGAAATTCTAGATTCTAAGTCTTGGGTCTGCGGATAGCAGCATAACCATTCTGTTTATTCTTTGGTTATAAATAGGAAGTTTTAGCTTTTCTACTGTAGGCGATTTTTCTTTCATAGCCCACGAGCCATACTATGCGAAAAGAAGGAATCCCAAGAACCCGACAGAAGCATTCCTCCAATTCCGGCATCGTCGCCTTTCCTGATCCCGATGAGTGTCGCCGCCTCCTCTCCTTTAATAGATCTAGTAGTCTGTGGAGACGCTGAGTGTCCTCTCCCGACCTAGTGATTGTTCGACAAGTGGCTAAGGGTTCTCCCGATCTAGTAAATTTCCTATAGAGGTGCATATATACTTTTTGTGCTCAGGACTCAAGCCGCTTAGTGGCCTGCTGGTTTTTCTGGAGCATCTTGGTTGACTATAGACTCAATCCGACAAAGGTAATTTTATTTACAACAAGCTTTATTTCTTGATTCATGAATGTTGGCAGATCCGAATTCTTTGGAATTTTTCTTTTCATTATTTCAGCTGCGCACAAGTGTTGTGTTGTCTAGAAAAACTCAACAGTGGTATCAGAGGGTGGTTCAGGTAATATTCATCATTTCAGAAGTTGTTAAATGTATGGCGTGTAGATTTGGAGATTTTAGAAGTGTTCTTAAATGCCTAAATCTATTTTTGTAACTCCACCAAGAACACATGTGATTTCTTTATTGTTACTCCTTAACAGTAAGAGTCACTCTTGTTGGTTTGTGAAACAAGTATGTGTTAGACTTTGAATCTCACACATGAAGTGACGAGCTTGTCTACTATGTTAGTGGAGTTCGTGTTGCTCATGTCCAGTGCATGTAAATCTGAAGATTTAGAAATGTTTTATATATTCAGATTTAGCCCAGCTCATCAAGTGTTGATGATGATTCTATTGTGCACATCTGAGATGCATTTGTATTATGAATGTTGTTGTTTCATTCTATGGATATGTACATTGGTTAATTAGTAACTATGATTAAATGTTAATCAACAATTTAAAATTCCTTGAGTCTTGTGTATATCTGCAACTTTTGCGGATACACTTGGCATCCACACTAGATAGGGCGGTTATCCTACCATCTAGGGCGATGATCACCCACCTCTTTGCACCTGTAAATAGGACCCTCTGTCACATCAGAAGATACTGAGTGAACAGTAAGTGAACTCGCGAAAAGTTGTTTCGGTTAGGGTTTTCTATCTGTGTGGTTTGAAGAGTTTAACCAGTTTGTGATGTGCAGGTTGTGCGGATAGCCCTGGAAAGCTAGAGACTTAGTTCTGACTGCTGTCATGGGTAGTGCAGACTCTACGGGTAGCGACCAGTGGGTTGCAGCATGTTGCGGCTTGCAACTAGGTAGTTCCTCTTCTGCAACTTATTTCCCAGTTCAATAAGATGGCCGCCTATGGGCGGCTTGTTCAGCTCGGTGGCAGCACTCCGCGTGTTCTAGCGGCTAGGTGACCTCACAGTTAGTCATCTTGTAGTTCAGCGGATAGGTTTCTTTCTTCAACACTGGAATAGCAGGTAGTCTTCGCGGCTTGTTGTGGTCTTGCGACCAGGAGGTTTCAATAAACTCCTTAGCTATTTGTAGCAGAACCGTCAGTTACTCCTTGAGTCTGCACAGTTTGTTTTCGGTTTTTTTTTCTTGCTTCCTTCGTATAAATTGGCAATTTTGTCTCGCCATGTAAGCCAAGTTGTGTAAAGATTTTTTGATAAGTACAAGTTTATTGCTCTTCTGTTTGCTATTTGGTTTGCTTGGGCTCAATGTGGTTGAGTGTTCGTGCACTTGGTGTCCCATTTTCCGCTTTCACAAATATTTTCATGGTATCAGAAGGATTAAAGGATGAGCAGGGATCAAACGTCAGTTTTCCTTGTTTGCTTCTGAGAGTCTAAGCTTACTAAGCTGTTTGCAATGGAAGGTGGATTTGCAAGATGTCTTGGAATTGAGCTCCTTACAACGACTACCTTCAAGAAGTTGAAGTCCTGTATGGAGAGCAATCTTTTGGGAGGGGACCTTTGGGAGGTCGTCTGTGGAGATGAAAGATAGTAGGTTACTACTTCTGCTGGTGCTGAAGCAGTGAGAGCTTGGAGAAACTCCAATGCAAAAGCAGAGTTTGTTATCAAGCAAGCAATCTCATCAGAACTCTTTTACCACATCATCGGATGTCGGTCTGCTACTGAGATTTGGACTTCCCTTGATGGGTTCTTCAACAGGAAGAATGTAGCATGACTACAGTTTCTAGAGAATGAGTTGGCAAGGGACACTCAAGGTGATATGTCCATCTCTACGTTCTTCTTGAATATCAAGAACTTGTGTGCTGAGATTTCAACTTTAGACCCAGATGAGCTTATTTCAGAGGCGAAGCTGAAGAGTCACATAATCCGTGGTTTTTGGAAGGAGTATGTGGCCTTTGTCACCTCTGTTCAAGGTTGGGCCACTCATCCATCTTTGTTAGAGCTAGAGAACCTCCTGGCTTAGCAGGAGAGCTTAGCAAGAGAGATGGCTGGAGTCACTGTCTCTCAAGGAGGCAGTAAGGCGCTCCTTTCAGGGTAGAAGAAGAGGTAGGAGAAGAAGAAGACAGATGTTGGTGAAGGTCCTTTAACTTCTTATCAGCCAGAGGGGGAGCGTAGCTCCTAAGCGAGATTGGAAGAAGGAGTGTCTTAAATAGCACAAAAGCAACCAACCATGACACTTTAACAAGGACTGCTACGTCAAGTTACAGCCTTGGCATGTTATAGACAGGGATGGAGCTGATTCTAGTGCTGAGGAAGCTAGATGGGGAAGAGCATTCATGATGGGCACATATGTTCGGGACTTGTCCACCATCGACTGCCAAGATGATTGGATCGTGGACTTAAGGTGTGGTCATCACCTCACCGGGGATGAGTCAAATTTCTCCTCTCTGCGGACATTCTCAGGTAACGAATTTATCATAACCTCTGATGATACTGTTCATGAAGTAGTGAAGGACGATGTAGTATCTTTGAGTAGTGATAAGGGTCCACTCATGTTGAGGAGTTTCTATCATGTACCGGGCACAAATAAGAACCTCTTCTCTGTGACAAATGCGGTGGATGCAGGTTATAACATTCTATTTGGTCCAACATAAATGAAGTTTCTTCGCAACATGTCAGCGGTTAAGCCTAACATTGCTCATGTAGGCAGAAAAGTGAGAGACCTATTTGTGTTATCAATAAGCTCCTATGTTGATCGGATGAGGGCCAACGATACTGCAACAATCTGGCATGAGCGGCTGGGACATGTTGGGATGGACAAACTGAAAGCCATGACAGTAATGTAACATTTCGATTTGCGCTAGGCCTCTTGTCAGCACTTTCAAGTCAGGAGAGCTGACTTGGGCTCAGGGTGCATTGGCAGATAGTTTGCACCTATGCTAAGTGTCTGGACACTACCGCGCGGTGATAGCGGCCAAGGCATTGAGAGCGTTGAGTGGGAAGGCTGGTGTTGAGAGCGTTGAGTGGACAAAAGCTGTTCTGTGCTATCGCGCGGTGAGATAAAGGTACCGCGTGGCTGTAGCATCTGAGGCATTGAGAGAGTTGAGTGGACAAAAGGCATTGAGTGCTATAGCGCATCAATAGTGCCATACCACGCGACAATAGTTGACTGATTTATTAGTAGATGGCTCGGGAACATAATGCTTAGCATTATGATTACCATGGACGATAGCCCGATGAATTATTTTGACAAGGTGCTTCGGAAGATATCGCGTTGCAGGAGAAGGTTATCGCTCAGCGATAGAGGTACTGGTTGCGGCACTTGAGTGGGTGGTTCGAACGGTGGCTTGCGGAAGAAGTCATTTTTGGGGATACCACCCATCAGTAGTAAGCCACTGCGTGTCTGAAGCTCCCTGATCGGGAAAACCCTAATTATATTTGGCCGCCCCTATATATAATCATCCAAGTCTTATACTCTAGTTACTTTCTCCGAATGTTTTGAGAGAACGACTACAACAGAGCTTTTCTAAGAAGACAAGGAACAGAAGGAGGAGAACGAGAGCCAAGGTCGACGTCATCATGCTGCCAAGGCGAGTGACGCGAACAATGCCCGGAATCGCCGAAAATGAAGTCTGCTTCCTACCCTCTCCCTTGGTGATAAATATGTAGTTATTTTATAGTAGAGATGTCGACTCAAAAGAATTTGACTTGTAAGATGAAGATCTCCTCGGTAGAGACCATGCTATGACTTGTGCCCTAGAGATTTGATGTCTTCAACCTCTCCTCTCTTCCTGTGAAGATAGTGGACTTGGTTTTATGAAGATAATTGGTCTATTTAGGGTGAATAAAGGAGGAGGAAGTTCTATATATAGTTTTGATTAAATATCTAATTTAAGAAGATGAACCGATGTCGTTCATCATGCTTTAAGATGCGTGTAGACATTTGTTTTCTAGGCGCGGCGAACTTCAATGCCATTTTCGGGTATGTTACATCCAGATCAGTGCTTTCGACTAAACACGAAAGTCGTAGCCACTGGAAAAACCTTTCTAACGTATGGTTACAAGTTTTCATATGAGTCCTGTACACTCTGGAATGTCGAGTCGAAATTTCTATATAGTAAGGTCTTACGTACATGTTGTTCTCTGGTTAGTGTGAATCCATGCTTGAATTTGGTAGAGAGGTCATAAGAAATTAACATTGAGATTTGCTGAAATTAATTTATGGACGTTTGTGATAAACAAAGTACTGATGGAATTGTCCTCAGTGCTCATTCCCGGTGCTCCTTCCATGCCAAGTGGACGAATTGTCTTAGTCCTTGATGCTCATTCCTGAGGCCCTATACGTGCCACACCGGTTGGCCAGTTTGGGCTGTTTTCTTAGTGCACATCTACCCAAGACCCCTCCGAGCTATAGTGTGCATGTGAGCTCCATTGTTGTGTTCTTAACATTGATGCGTATGGAGGCCTAAGCTTGGTAGTGTGGAGACCCGCCTAGTAGTGGAAAACCCGTTCCACTATCACCTTCGAGCCACGACGGATGATGCCTGAGAGGTTAGCTACCGGCTCGAGAAGTGGGAACTACAAGTCTGTGTCAACATAGAGGTGTGTGTGTGTGTGTGTGTGTGCAAGGGTGAGTCATCGCTTTACATTATTATCATTGCATTGCATCACATACACAAGATCCTTGTCATATAAGTTTGTATGGGCACTCTTATACGATGAGTTACTTTACTGTTAAGCCGATCCTTAACTTATATGACTGTATGGACATTCATATAAGCTAAGTTACTTTCTTGTCATAGATTTATACACTTGATGGATGTATATAGTTGTATAGAATTTCTAAAGTTGAATGTTTATGATGTTGTTATACTTGCTGACAATATTACTCATCATATATATATAGAATCACCACCTGATTGATATTACTGCTTATATAAATATATTGTAACCTCTTCTTTTCTACATCTGATGCCTAAGAGTCGTCGAGGGAGCGGATGTGATAGCCACTTTGACTTTATGACTAATAGTTGCTACGTCTTCCTTTTAGGAGGAAACCCCGCAGATAGAGCATCATGTTTTGCAGGAGGGAAGCCAGGCTAGGGTGAAAGGGCCTGAAGTGACGATACCATTGCTATCGTCAGTGACTGGTATGAGTTTTGAGAGACTCATTTTGTAACCTTCATGACATGTTATACTCTTATATTATAAAAGCCTTGGTTGCTTGGTTTTATTTGCTGTATTAGTTGGACATTATATACTAGTCTGTAATTTTGACTTCTGCTTATATTCTTAGGTTGGGTTGGCAATGATGATATTAGTTTTATCTAGCAGGATAGGAGTCTTGTGGTACAGGTGGACTCGTGTGTCGACGCTATCACATGGCGGCTGTTTTAGGCATTAGACTCCCCTCGGCTGTGTCATGTGTTCCGAGCGGGGGGGGGGGGGGGGGGGGGGGGCGTGATGAGTAATTTTAATACTTTTAAAAATAAGTCCAAACTAATATCCCAAAATAGGCAAGCGTACCTATCAAAATATAGTATAGGAAATTTCATATTAGACTCGGGGCATGTTGAGTACTTATACTCACGCAAATTAATATTATTTTATATACTAAGAAAAATAAGAATAATTAAAATAAAAGAGAAATTTCTATGGAATGCAAATTAACACTTGACCTAGAATCCCCTGGGATTAAAATAGATTTTCTTGAAATGATAAAAACACAAGCTCTTAATCACTTACTTCAACCGTGGAGGTTCCAAGAATACAAAAGCGTCTCTCTCGAGCTCATTCCTTTGACTAACCTTAGGTTGATCGGTTAAAACCCCTAGGCCAGTCGAAACCCCTAAGCTTGCTTTTAAGTGGTGAACCCCACTATTGGATTTGACTCCAATCCAGCAGATTTATGTGATCCTCTCTCGAGGAGTGCATTCAACTCCTTTAATCTTTGAGCGATCTACTCGTATCCGCAACCTCTTGATCATTTAAGATACAGATCGAGAATCAAAGAACATATCCGCGAAATATGAATTCGACACAAAAATAATCAAAGATAAATCGATAGCGAGCAGAAAAAGAAAGCTTGACGATTTTGAGAAAAATAAAGAAAGTTTATTTCATTCCAAAGTTCTTATCTTTGCATTTCAGTATTTTATGCAATTTAAATTTCATAGATTAGTTTTGCTTTGCTTTATTTCAATTTCAATTTCAATTTCATAGATTACTAGAAACGTCTGGAACTGGAAACGACTGGAATTAACTCTGGCAGTTGTTGAAGGGTCATGCCCCTAGGTCACGCCCGTGACCTAGGGCGTGTCTATACTATTAGTGGAAATGGCGGGAGCTTGAAACGATGGGAAATAATTCTGGCTGTTGCTGAAGGGTCACGCCCCAAGGTCACTCCCGTGACCTAGGGTGTGTAAGCTGAAAACGGACTGGATCTGAAACTGGTAAGCGTGGCACGCCTGGATGTCACGCCTGCTGTCACGCTTGTGGCACAAAATTCACGCCCGTGACTGGGACGTGTAGGCCGAAAAATGATCTGGAACTACTTCTGGCCTCCGTCTGCTGGTCATGCTTACTGTCATGCCTGTGACCCAAAGGTCACGCCCGTGACCGGGGCATCTAACTTGAAAAATGTTGAATCGAAACTACATCCCCATAATCTAGTCACACCTGCTGGTCACGCCTGTGACCCATAGGTCATGCCCATGATCGGGGCGTGTAACTTTAATCCGTTGTGGCAAGTACTCTGGAGTTCCTTTATGTGCCATGACCACATGTCATGCCCGTGACATGAGGGTCACGCCCGTGTCCGGGCCGTGTCAAGTTGATTTTCTCAGCAAACTTCAGTTTCATCTCCTAATCAGAGCTACAAGCTCCAAATTGATATTCACAGCCCAGATTGACCTGAAATATAAAAAGATAGCAATTAGAAACATAATTACTAAAATATAATTATAATCTTATTATTTATTAAATAAAATCTATATAAAAATAACGATATAATTAGAGTTATCAAATACCCCCATACTTACTCGTTTGCTCATCCCGAGCAAACAACTTTCCATAGGGAGAAGAAAAATTTCAATGCTAGAAAAGAAAAATTGAACATAAGGAGTAAAATGCGAAATCTTATGCATATGTGCGTAGCTATTTTAGTAAAAAAATCTACTCAACATACAAATTAATTTTTTTTTCTAGAATGTGTTTCCACTTATTATTTCTACTTTTAAAATTGAAAATCCAGTAAATCCTAAAATTTTATTTAGATAGAAGGTTGCATGTGTACAAAGATTGACATTACACAAAGCAAAGATAAGGATACCCTCCAAAGAAATCCATCAATGTCGATGGCCATAGGCTTGCCCTTTCATACTCTCGCCACGACACTAGTTTAACCTATTATCATAAATCATTAGGACTTAACTAGGTTGAAATGTAGGCTTAGGTTTTGGTGCGGATAATCAAAGATAAATACGACAGCTAATCACACCCAAACTTAAAAAGAGCTCGCACAAAATAATCATGGATTTAAAAAGATAGCCAATTTCCCAAACCTTTTTTCTTTTATTTCCTTGTTTCATACATTTTTTTAATTTTTATTTCTCTTTCTTCCCCTTTTAAAGATTTTTTTTCTAATGTTTTTTTAATGAAGGAGAAATAAAATCAGCTCTTTTTTTTAATAAAAATAGTCACCAAATTTAAGATGAATCCTGATCACTCAAAATTTTTTCATAAAACTTGTATCGAGTATAGACTTAGGTGTGCGATTAGGATGCTTTTTGGCCTAGCGAAATAATTTTTGGTGGAGCTAAAACAAAAGGTAGGGTAATAGGCTCAAAGTGGTTTAACAACGATAATAATGTTAGGTATGGGTGCAAAGGCTCAAACTTTCCAAAAGAAATGCGTAAATCATATCCATGCTAATGAATTGAACTTGTAAAAATTCTTGAGAATAGCTAGAGGGCAAGTTCTATACATCGAGAATGAATACCATTCTCTTGATTCGTGAAATATCTCTCTAGTGGACTTCTACGTGCTCACCTAAATCATTATTGGATTTTTATCATTTTCAAAGTAAAAGTAGAATAAACTATTTTTACGCATTTAGAAAAATAATAATCTAATCGTATGCTGAATATTTAATTCTACATACAATTCTACTTACATGTGCACTTAACTAGGAACACAACATGACCAACAATTTTAATCCAAAATTCAAAATTCAATTGAAGCATGAAAAATTTCTGAACACTATGTAAAAGATGAAATACTAGAGATTTTGCATATGAATACATATAGGAATAGTTATTTCTCTAAATAAAAATTTAAAATTGAACCTATTTTTTTAGTTTTTTAAAAAATAAAAACCACTAAAGAGATCACACACCCCATACTTAAAAATAAACATTGTCCTCAATGTTTATATGCAAGTAGGAGGGGGTAAACAAAAAAACTAAATTAAAATTATTTTAGAAATAATAAATAAATGAATAAATTAAAAAAAAAAGATAAACAAGTGGGTGTCTCCCAATAGAGCATTTCTTTTTGCCATCTTTAAGCTAGACGGTTGGGGTTAGGAGAATGGAAAATAAAAAATAAAGTGCACATGAAACTCCCTTAATTCGCGCTTTAGTGAAGATGCCAACGTCGCTCGCGCGGCTACTGATGCACAAGTAATATAAAATGGGCGTGTTTTCCCAAGTATCGATCTCTCAAGGAACATAGTAAGGTGGAGTTAATGTCGGGGAGGACTTGAGATTAAAGTCCTTAAGGTCGTAGTTAACTTAGGGGGGTTTTTGTATTTGCGGAAAAAGAAAGTACAAATCTAACAAATACTCCTATACAACGCCGCTATGTGATGCTTCACCATGTGAAATGGAAGACTAGTCGGGCCGCTATGCACGGAATCACTAGGCGGATGGGCGAGTAGGCTTGCGGATGAGGTAATGAGAATGGCGGAATGAGGGTCATGAGCACCTCTTCGCTACGCACGCCACTAGCAATTGCTAGTGCGACAAGGGCGGATGGATGGTGGAAGAAATATGGCGCACCTCAAGCAAATATATGAAATTACAAATCACAAAGACATGATTTAATAAAAGCGTTTTACAAATAAGCACACATCATCTATAAATAAAGTTTACAACAACACATAAACAACAATAAAGGAAGAACAAGGAAAGAGATCGGCCGAATCCGAAGTCTTGCTGAGGATTCACGGTTGGAATCGTCGGGTTGTCAATCCGCAATCAAGCTCGGTCCTCAACTGCGTCCGGGGTAGAGAAGTTCTGTCACCACCTTCCAATGGCTCGTCTTCTTCGTGTTACGATAGCAGACAAACGTTGCAAGCTTCCCTTTGCTTGATGGCTATGACATTGAAGCTTGAAATGAGCCCAAGAGATGATGTAGGAGGCCGAGAGGAAGCTCCGGCTTGGATTTTGCGGTGAAAGCTTGCCCGGACCACCTACCTCGGGTGGGAGATGATGAAAAACGACGGAGAAGGCAGAAAACGACAGAGAAATGTCGATCGATCCGAATTATTCCGAGTTAGGGCGAGACCTGCTATATTTATACAAAGCAGAATTGAACAATGTGCACGATCATGGGCGCACGACCACTGGTCGTGCGCACTATGTCCAGTGATCGTGCGCACTGGAATGGCAGATTAGGCAGAAGACCTGGGATAACGCGCATGAGCAGTGGCACACGACCAGTGGTCATGCGCACTAAGTTCAGTGGTCGTTCGATTACCCCAGACAGGACTCCAGGAAAAGAGGAATCAATGCACACGATCAGTGGTGCACAACCGGTGGTCGTGCGCACTATGTCCAGTGGTCGTGCGATTACCCCAGGCAGATTTTGAAAATCAGGGTACATTGCGCACGATCGTCGACGCATGACCAGTGGTCGTGCGCACTATATCCGATGATTGTGCGCAGTATTCCTACTTCAAAACGTCGCCGGAACACGCACACTATCCCGAAACCCAGCACTGATATGTGCAGACATTCCAAACGATCACAAAAAGGGAGTACAAACTTTAAAAGTACAAAAATACACAACCACGGGCCTAAGTGTGCACTTCCTATGGAAATAGAGATACGATGAAATATAAACGATAACATACTAAAAGTGAAGTGCAAATGCGTGAAAACTAGCCCAGATGAGTCTGAAAAACCGTATGTAAATCGGACTCATCACACCCCCAGACTTAACTATTTGCGGGTCCCAAGCAAACAAAATCTATGCAGATAGGGAAAATTACTAGCTAACAAAGAAATTGAAAAACAAAGTACCATGCGAAGTCGCATGCTCGCGTGTGTAAAAATACAATAGAGAAAATTTCTAAGTATGCAGAATAGTTTATATTTTTCACAATGCGTATCAAAATTTTATTACTACTCAAAAATAGAATTACTGTAAATCAACCGGTCACGCGTAGGGAGAAAGTAGACTAATCGATAGGCGAGCATTGCCAAAGATCGGGGCTCGGGATAACCTCCAAAGGAATCCATAAATGTCGGTGATCATATGCTTGCCCTTTAGCATTCTCTCCACGACACTGGTTGGGTTCACACACCAATCAGTAGATCTTTAGGTGAAGAGATGGGGCTTGGGTTTCGGTGAGGCAAACAAAGATAAACAGGAAGGCTATGCACCTAACCCAAATGAGCTATCAAAGAAAGAATCCATCAGCTAACCAAAATATATGCAGGTACATAACACCCCCAGACTTAACTTTTAACATATGGGTGTGTGCGCCGCCTACTCCAAAAATACTCACATCTCAAATAGGATTTTCAATTTTACTTTTACATTTCACTTTTTCAAAATTAACATCATTTTTTTAACTTTTCTTTTTCTTTTTCAAATTACTTTTCTTTTAAAAATTTCAGCAAATATAAGCTTTGGAGCACATCCACATATTCACATGTAAAAGCACCACATCAACACCCCAACATGAAAAATGCAAAACTCTAAAGCTCGACTTGGGAGTGCGACTAGGATCGGCTTTGAGGCTTTAGTGAAATAAAGGTGGAGCAGAATCAAAAGAATGGGTAGGCACAACGGGGCTAGCAAGGACAAGACATTAGGAACAGTACAAACCTTAACCAGGCCAAAATGATGGCCTACATCATTCTCATGCAAGTAAACTAACCTATACCCATGCTTCATGAATAGCTTGGGGCAAGTTCTTAGCCAAGGAGAAAGACTATCCATCCTTCCGACTCGAGCAATACGAACCTAACGGCCGTCCACACACATCCCTAAGCTACCGTCGGATTCACACCAGATTCACCAATTTTTGAGTAGAATAAAAAGTTTTTACTCAATTAGAAAAATATAAAAACCATAAGCATACAAAAAAATTAAATCTACTCGAATTTCTACACGAGATGAGAGCAGTTGACTAGAAACACAACAAGGTCTACATTTTACTCTGTCTCACAATCCTAAACCAGCACAATAATTTTCCCAAATCATACAAAAGAAACGAGTTTAACTCGCAACACGCAAAAAGCTAAGCACGCGCTCATGTGGGTGCAGTGGTGTGTGATGCAATGAACTAGTCATAATAAATCTATAAAAGCTTCTAGTATGAACATGAAATGTGCGGTGCAAAAGGTAACAAAACTGGCTCTCCACCAGACTTAAACTAAACTACACAGTATATGATAGAGAAATTAAAATCATAAAGAGCTAAGGGAAGAGGTTACCCAATGCTTAGCGAGTGAGCATACCAGAATACGTGTGGAAACCTGAAGCAGGCCCACCATATGAAGAATCACAACCCCGCCAACACGAAGTTATCAAGAATACCTATAGGGGTGAGCTCCGCAAAAACAAATACTACAACTAAATAGTACAAAAATATACATAGTACAAAGAAATACAATAACTAAATAGACATAAAAAACATATACAAAAAATGAAAGATAAGTACTGGGGTTATTGTCATCCCAGCAAGACTTATTCGGCTATGAAAAGGTTCTAGCTAATGGGTCTATGAAAAGAAAAATGCACAGGTAACTGTTCCAATATCCGTTTCGGTAATGGGTATCGATATGACGATAGAACAGTTACCCCTCTACCTAAATAGTAATACCTGCCCAACACAGGTAGAGGAAATAGGAAGTAAGAAGAGAAGGAGCGCTGGTCCTCACTCTTCTCACCACAAAATGAATCCTTGCCCGGCAAGGTATCATCTACTACAGGGAGAAGGCAGGAGGAGAAAGCAATCAATGGAGCTTTCTCAACAGAGGAGGAATCAATCTTCTCGCGAGAGAGGATGCTAACATCGATAACTCGAGCTGAAAGCTCCAAGTCCTCCTGAAGCTCCTGCGGAGACTCAACCCGCCCAGGCTCAGATAAGGAAGCGGGGGTCAAGAAATAAAAGAGAAGAAGAACTAAAATAATCAGAAATAGGGGGAGTGGTCCCGGTCTCACTCCCAGCAGGATCCCGACATAGATCATCGACGACGTCATATGAGTCATGGAGAAGGGAATCTGCGAGCTCGAGTCCTCGGTGGTGGTTTGGACCTCCTCATCCATAAAGGAAGTGGAAACATCTTCAACCAAGAGGATCTCCTCATCAACACACCTCGGTGCGTCCACATGTTCCAATACGTAATAATTTCCATTAATGAAAATAATATCGTCGACAAACATGGGCACATCCTCAGGCTCAAAGTCACAATCAGGTGGAACATCATCAACCGACTCACTAAAAATAGGGATAGATAATTCTTGCAAAGAAGGCAGAGGAACAACAGCATCAGAGAAAGTATGTGCGGGTTCCTCTGGGGGTGAATCAACAAGAGGGGAAGAGTGCATGGGGACAGACGACGCTACAATATCGTCACACCGATCAGCAGAAACTCTGATGGGTATATCCAATGCAGTCCCCCATAGACAAGATGGTGCTGCGAATATATCATCAGAATTAGAAGCGGCGCCCATTTGAGAGGGTGATAGAGTGAATTGGATACCCGGTTCATTATCCTCCTCCAACTAGCGCTGAAATTCTGAGCAATCTTTCGACACGTTCTCGGTGCTACGCAAACACAAACACCATTTTCCATTACTCCTCAGTTCAGGTGGGACCAGAGAGGAATAAGAAAAAGATGAATGCGTAGAAGCGGAGTGACCATAAGACCTGGGTTGGGTGTATGAAGTACCATAGGAAGACGGTGCTCCATACACAGAACTACGAGAATTATGCTCCCAATCTTCAGTGGGGCACTCATCACTACCATGCCTATAATTCCCGCACCATCGGCAACAAATATTCATATAAGAATACATGGTGCAACAAGAAGAATTCACCAACAAAAAGTTTCTAAGCAATAATTAACTACACACCACAGAGAAAAGAATAGGAAATCCTGCTACAGAAAAATGAAAATTAGAAGAGGAACAAATAAAAACAAGAAACAGATTCTAAAAACTAAAGCAAAGAAGAAACATGAAATAAACAAATGGAAAGGGGTTTCTATATCCTATATCCCTCTCCAAAAACTCACACGACTGTGTTCCCCGGCAACGGCGCCAAAAACTTGATGCTAAAGATCACGGCAGTGAACCGGTCGCCTAAGTAATATAAAATGGGCGAGTTTTCCCAAGTATCGATCTCTCAAGGAACACAGTAAGGTGGAGTGAATGTCGAGGAGAACTTGAGATTGAAGTCCTCAAGGTTGGAGTTAACTAAGGGGGGTTTTTGTATTTGCGGAAAAAGAAAGTACAAATCTAACAACTACTCCTATGCAACGCTGCTATGCGATGCTTCGCCAGGCGGGATGGAAGACTAGTCGGGCCGCTATGCACTGAATCACTAGGCGGATGGTCGAGTAGGCTTGCAGATGAGGTGATGAGAATTGCGGAATGAGGGTCTTGTGCACCTCTTCGCTACGTACACCACTAGCAATTGCTAGGGCAGCAAGGGCGGATGGATGGTGGATGAAATATGGCGCACCTCAAGCAAATATACGAAATTACAAATCACAAAGACATGATTTAATAAAAGAGTTTTACAAATAAGCACACATCATCTATAATTAAAATTTACAACAACACATAAACAACAATAAAGGAAGAACAAGGCAAGAGATCAACCGAATCCGAAGTCTTGCTGAGGATTCACGGTTGGAATCGTCGGGGTGTCAATCCGTGTACAAGCTCGGTCCTTAACTGCGTCTGTGGTAGAGAAGGGCTGTCACCACCTTCCAATGGCCCGTCTTCTTCGTTTCACAATAGCAGACGAAAGTTGCAAGCTTCCCTTTGCTTGATGTCTATGGCATTGAAGCTTGAAATGAGCCCAAGAGATGTTGAAGGAGGCCGAGAGGAAGCTCTGGCTTGGATTTGGCGGTGAAAGCTTGCCCAGAGCACCTACCTAGGGTGGAAGATGATGAAAAATGGCAGAGAAGGCGGAAAACGGCAGAGAAATGTCGAGTGATCCGAATTATTCTGAGTTAGGGCGAGACCTGCGATATTTATACAAAGCAGAATTGAACAATGCGCACGATCACGGGCGCACGACCAGTGGTCGTGCGCACTATGTCCAGAGATCGTGCGCACTGGCATGGCAGATTAGGTAGAAGAACTGTGATAACGCGCACGAGCAGTGGCGCACGACCAGTGGTCGTGCGCACTAAGTTCAATGGTCGTGCGATTACCCAAAACAGGACTACAGGAAAAGAGGAATCAATGAACATGATCAGTGGGGCACGACCGGTGGTCGTGCACACTATGTCAAGTGGTCGTGCGTTTACCCCAAGTAGAGTTTGGAAATCAGGGTACATTGCGCACGATCATCAGCGCACGATCATTGGCGCATGACCACTGGTCGTGCGCACTATATCTGATGATCGTGTGCAGTATTCCTGCTTCAAAACGTCCCCGGAACAAGCACACGACTCCTAAACCAAACACTGATATGTGCAGATATTCCAGACGATCACAAAAAGGGAGTACAAACATTAAAAGTACAAAAATACACAACCACGGGCCTAAGTGTGCACTTCCTATGGAAATAAAGATAAGATGAAATATATACAATAATGAACTAAAAGTGAAGTGCAAACGCGTGAAAACTAGCCCAGATGAGTCCGAAAAACCCTATATAAATCTGACTCATCAGGTACTCCTCCACTTTCTTCTTGATTTTCCACCTTGCAATTGACTTGATAATGTAGATTCGAATCACCTATCCATACCCTAGGTGATTTGAATCTTTGTAGATGAGCGGCAAATGGATCAGGGACAACATTTGATTGCAACGGCTTATCTTCAAACTGAAAGTTGTTAGTATAGGAAAAATACAAAATAATTGCGTCAGAAAAATCTCCGCAGGTAGGAGGCTCTTGCGAAGTTATATGATTATGTTGTGGTTGTTTATTTTCTAAAATAAAATCATTATCTAAAAATTCATTTAAATAAATATTATCGGCCTCATTATTTTCAAGAATTTCAATTTCTAAATATTTATTTGAGATACTTGAAAATTCATGAAAATAAGAGCCAGGTGTTTTCGGAGGAAAAACATGTTTTTCTTCTAATTCACCCGGTGCGCCCATAATATTATTAAATTTTGGATATAATAATTCGTCGTCCTCTTCCAAAAAGACACTAAGGGGGCACATGAAGATTCATGTTCCTCCATAGGTGAAACATTCGAAGTGGGAGAAAAATTATTAGAAAAAGTTTTACTAAATTCTTGATATAATAATTCCGCCTCCTCTTTGGAATAAACCACTAAGGGGGCACATGCGGATTCATGTTCCGTCCTAGGTGAAATATTCGAAGAAGGGGAAGAATCATTAGAACAAGTAATTATTTCTACTAATTTTGGGGGAAGATCAACTATGAATTGTGTAAAATCCCCAAAATTAGAAGAAGAAGGTTGCTCTGTGATAAAAGAAGAATGAAAATTCAGATCCAAATAATTATTCTCATAACTCGGGGAAATTTCCGGTTGATCTTGTGAACAAGGAAAATTAATATCCGAGTTGGAAGAAATATTATTTAAATTTGAAAAAGTATTCTCGTTAAGACTTGAAAAATTATTTTCATGAATATTAGTTATATTGGAAAAATTATTTTCATGAAAATATGAAGAAAAATTAGAATCAAAGTGAGAATAATTACTAATTGCAAAATTATTTTCATAACAAAATTTTTGATAATAATAATAAAAATAATTATCACTTTGATGAGGAGCACCACAATAATAACAAGAAATTTGGCGCTGTCTTGCGGCTTACAAAATATTAATTTTATGTGTAAGCTCGACAACCTTAGCGGCCAATTGAGATAACATTATTTTTGTAAAAAGAAAAATAAAACAATCGGTACTTAATAGAAATGAATTTGAAAAATAAAATTCAAAATAGAAATGGAGGTGGAGAACGAGAATGATAAAAGTAATAAAATCTACGCTTTCAAAATACCAACAAAATAAATCCCCGGCTATGGCGCCAAAAACGTGATGAGAAATTTTAATAGTTTTTAAAATAAGTCCAAACTAATATCCCAAAATAGGCAAGCTTTCCAATCAAAATATAATATAGGAACTGTCGTATTAGACTCGGGGCCTGCTGAGTACTTCTACTCACGCAAATTAATATTATTGTACCTAATAATAATCATAGAGAATAATTAAAATAAAAGAGAAATTTCTATGGAATGCAAATTAACACTTGACCTAGAATCCCCTTGGATTAAAATAGACTTTCTTGAAATGATAAAAGCACAAACTCCTAATCACTTACTTCGACCTTTGAGGTTCCAAGAATAGAAAAGCGTCTCTCTCGAGCTCATGCTTTTGTCTAACCTTAGGTTGATCGATTAAGACACCTCGGCCAGTCGAAACCCTTAAGATTGGTTTAAGCTGTGAACCCGACTAATGGATTTGACTCCAATCCGGTGGATTTATGTCATCCTCTCTTGAGGAGTGAATTCAACTCCTTTTATCTTTGAGTGATCTAATCATATCCGCAACCTCTCGGTCATTTAAGAAACGGATCTAGAATCGAAGAACATATCCGCGATGTTAGCCCCGAAATCGGCGATCCTTCCCAAGGGAGCCAGCTCGCACATCGCGGCCTGCCCCGGCTTCCTCCTGGAGGCCGTGATTCCTTAGGTTGGGCAGACAGAACTCGCTGTCCGCTCAGGCCGCGCGGCCTGCGCGGTCTCAGCGGTCGGACCACCCAGGCCGCGTCCCTTACCTTGGTCGACAGGGTGCGCGGACTGCTTCCGCAGTCCGCCTTTACAGGTCGCCCCCCTTTTTCAGCTTAACCGCGAGGTTGTATTCGCATGTCCCTCTCTGCCGGACTCAACTACCTATCCGCCCAGGCCGGTAACAGGTCGTATATCCCTTCACCCAACCGCATGGGCAGCCGACTCCTCCAGTCCTCCTGCAGAGCACGGACTCCAACTCCGGCTACCCGCCAAGACCGGCAGCAGTCCAAGTACTTCGTGAGCTGGGCGGACGCGAAGTGCAGTCGAGACTTCCAGTCTGCCTTCATTGGCGAAGCCCAACGGCCTCAACAGCCAGGATCCCCATATCCAACGTAAGCGGACTCAGCTTTGCAGCAGCCGCGGACTCGGTGGGCTTGGCGAACTCTATATGCAGTCAGCCCTTCCCTTCGCCAGCATCAGCTTCTCGGCAGCAGTGCCAGCTTCCTCCTCAGTCCGCAGGCCTTTCACGAGCTCAGCCAGTGGTAGCAGACTTCTCCCTCAGTCCGCAGTCTTTGTGCGGACTCGGTCAGTGGTGGAGGACCCTTTCCAGCCCGCCAGGCAACAGACCCTCCAGAAAGCAGTCCCAGTCCGCATAACCTCGTGCGGACTCACCGCACTCTGCGGGCACTCTCCTGCTCGCACCCCTTGCAGCTCGCTCAGTTAAGCAGCGGCGGACTCAGCGGATTCTCCTTGCAGTTCGCTGCTTATCCTCCAGCATCCGCCACCACAGCAGTAGGCAGATAGTCCCAGCTCAGCAGTGACGGACTCCACGAACCCGCATCGCAGTCCGTCACTGAGTCTACCATTTTGCCGACAGCAGCTCCGGCTTCATTATAAAGTCCCAGTCCCCGCGCCCTGTGGCGGACTCGGTGGACTCCGACTCCATCTCGCTCAAGTTACCGTCTCACCGGGGGTAACGTCACCGCAACCGTTACCTCCTCGGGCCTATAAATAGCCCCCCAAGCCTCTCATGGGTGGAGGAGGTCTCTCATCATCGCCAAGGTGCTCACGCCCGAAGTCAGCCAACTAGCCCAGCTCCTACGGACTCCATTTCTCAGTCCGCGCGGCCTCCTCTGGCATTCCTCTTCCTTAGTCGCCATCTTCCTTCTTGTACCCTTTATTTCTTTGTGGTAAAGGTGTATTAGCAAGTTGTAAATCTCACTTCCAATAAAAGGAAAGCCCGTCGCAAGAAAGGCATTCAGGCCGCGACGGGCGAAGTCGGGTGTTATCGTGGCTCACAGCTCGGCTGTTCTTTTTTCTCTCGCCCGCTTAGTAGATAACGGCTTGCAATCTGCCTCTTTTCCCTTCCTTCCCCCGTGCTCGAACCGTTATCTAGTGGTGCTCGACCCCCTTTGCATTTTCGGGCATCAACAGTTAACGCAAGCGCGTTAGTTTGTCTTTATTATCGATTCATTTCCTGAAATTTCTATATCGAATATGTTTTTATTTCATATCTCAAAACCTCGTACTAACACCTTTTCAAGTGTTCCTTTTTTCCCAAACAACTTGAGAAATAGGGATAACTGATACCAGGAGACATCGCCGAGTTCAGCAAAACCTCCCCTAGAGCTGTTGTCATTAGCGTAACACCACGAAGACCACGTGTTGCAGGAGATTTTGCACCGTGTAGTGGGAGCTTGCAGGCTCTAGCGAGCTAGGATTCTGAACTTCGTATCCCGGCTAGTACCTGACCCCACCTCTGCATTATGGAGGGACAGGGTGGGAGTTAAGCTCTACCATGCCACATTAGGGATATCGTTACAACTTCGATGATCGCGTGAGGAAAGTTATGGCACCGTGGCTCACCTGCCCATAGGTCATCTTAGTTTGTAACCCTCGAACACTCCATAGTACCCTCAAGTAGTGCATGCAGGACACCCACAGCTGGGTTGATCTTATAGGAAAGCAATGCCACACGCACCTACCAGAAAGATCAACTTGGGTTGTAATCCAGGCAAGAGTGCAGTGAATCCTTCCCATCTTTTTGAGCAGGCAACATTTGTGACCTTGCGAGGAAAGCACTGCCACGCGCACCTGCCCGCTTGGTTATCTAATTCTGAAGTGGGTTGATTGCATGACTCCTGTGGCCCTGTGAGGAAAGCAATGCTTCATGCACCTGCCCACTGGGTCACATTAGTTATGAATCATTTCTTTTAGCAGACAAAGGTGTGGACTTAAACTGGCATTTGCTCAGTACGCAAGCCTTCAGTTTTCAATTCTGCTAGACTTTGTTATGGTCTTCAGCTAATCCGCAGAGCTTGGATTATTCAGTCTGGTGAGCCTACTTGGGGGATGTGGATTACAGTTTTTGCGACCCTGCGTGGAAAGTAATGGGCTTTGTGCGCACCTACCCGCTTGGTCGCTTGAGTCTGTAACCCATCTTTCTCAGGTCAAAAGAAAGATTTTCAATTCAGTTATAGACCGCGCGGGTTAATAGCTCGGTTTATATTGTCCGACTTCTTTATACATACATATCGGTTTGTTCTTTATATAATCGTGACGTCGGCTGACCTATTTCCGGCTTAAATTATTTGGTTTCTATATACCTACCCGCTCTCATGCAGTTTTGATCACAATTGTTTAGTCGGCTTAGTTACCGACTAGTATGATTAAGTATTTTTGGTTGCCGACTTATGTTATCATATCTGAAGCGCCCTAGCCGCAAACTTATACTTCACTGTTAAGGCTTTTCGGCAGCTAAGGTTCTTAGCCGTGCGGCTTATTGGTCGTAGTTTATGTACAAGCTCGCCCTAGCCGCAATCTTATACTTCAATATCCCAGCTGATAACCTTGATTACTTCATTAAGGAAAATGGCAGTTTAAACTGTTAGCCTCTATTAAATCGGAAGTTATACTGAGACCGCGCGGCCTTAAACAAGTAAGAAAAATGAGATGTAAAGTAAGAGACACGTCAAAGGTAAAATTTTCCTTCATTCCTTTTCCTATTTCATTGAATGTTACAAAACGTTAATCGCGCGGTTTACAAAATATAATATCGTCGATTTCCCAAAAAGATCAAAATACAAGTAACAAATTAAAAAGGTCCTAATCGGTCGGCTTGAGCTTTTTAGTTGCAGGAGAATCTGAGTCGCCCCCATCATCAATGTCGACGGAGGATTCAGAGTACCCGCTACTGCTAGCCGCCGAGCCGCCTGAACCGCTAGAGGTCGCCGAATCTGTCCGTGCTGTCTTGGAATCTTGACCACCGGACTCAGACGATGCGCCTCCGCTCCGGCTTCCTTGGCCGCCCTCTTCCTCGTCGTCTTCCTCCTTGTCGCCGTCTTCCTCGCCGACCTTCCATTTGCCCTTGATCGCCCTGTAGACGGCGGCCACCTTCTTTTTCATGGTGGGGTAAATGTCGGCACAAGTGAAGTCGGTGAAGCCGGCCGCTAGGCCGCCAAGGTCTCGAAGGCGGTTAAGCGCTCCATCAATCCCCTGGACGACTTGCGGGAAGACGTTGTCTTGGAAGGTGCGGTTGGCCAGGTCATACATTGTCTGCAAAAGAAGTAAAGGTAAGACCGCCCAGTTCAAAATGCTAACCGCACGAGTATCTGGTGACGACTTACCGCCTCCCTTTCTTTCAGTCGCTTATTTTCTTCTTCTGTTTCCTCTAACCGCCTCTCTAGGCCACTCTTCTCTTTCATTAACTGCTTGTAGGCAAGGCCCATGAAGTGGCTTGTCACGAAGCTCCTCGGCCCGACTTGCGAGGCTAGCCGCGGTAGGTCGCCTGCGGGAACTCGGTGCAACCCCTTCAGGTTGCGCTTGCCATACAATGCAGCGCCAACCACGTTCGCATGGAGGGCTACTTCTTCCGTCCCCCAGTAAGGGAAGGCGGTGGAGACCGTCACGGACTAGCCATCCGGATTCCACAGCACAGCCGGGTTGCCATGGACGTCCTTCAGTCCGCTGCCCGTTCCCTGCAGCATAAACTCGCCGGAGGAGGCCGACTCCTCCTCCTCCATAGCCCACGGCGGCTTGGCCCGCCTGGCTCGTTTCTCTCTTTGGGTGAGAGTCAGGCCGCCAGGCATCAACGGCTTGTTCTGCGGGACCGCCACAGCAGCTGCAAAGATAAAGACAAAGTCAGTTTCCAAGACGCACGGCTAAAAGTTCAGTTCGGTCGGTTTGGAGATTACTATCTTCCGCTTCGATTCATTCTAAGGACGATAGTAGCGGGATGTAATGATTTATATCAAGCCGCTCCCCCTTGAAGAAGGTGTAGATGTCCTTCTCCACGCCGTCCAAGCCGCCGCTGCCGAAGGAGGTCTGTTCACAGATTTGCGGGTTGACTGGCAGCAACCCCAGGTTTCCCTCGAAAATCAAAAACCGCTCCAACCAGTTGGCGATTTTGTTCCCCAGGTTGACGATCATTATCCCCCTGCAGCCAAAGTACAAGTGCCCCCGGAAGATCCTTGTCCCGGAGTCCGGGATAGACCTCACCGAGAAGCATTCCCGGAACAGCCTCATGGAAAAGCGAACTCTTTCCGACCTTAGGTATGAAATGAAGCTGTATATGGAGGCTATCGAGTTTGGTGGCAGTTGTCCTGGAACAACTCCATAATGCTCGAAGACCGCCACGTCCTCCATCATGACCGGAAAGAGGAAACCGCAGTCAAAGTGGTCGATGAGGATGGCGATCTGATTTGCGTTGGATGTATTAATCCGCTCGTCTTGCAGCGGAAGCCGCGTGACTAGCGGGCTTTCCTACATATGTTTCTCTACAAAATTGTCCAGCTCGGCTTTTGTAAGCCGGCATTCTTTATGGTCTGTAGAGTGGAATGCGGAGGCCGCATCAGTCCTGACCGCAGAGGCCTTGTCAGACTGCAATGACTTGGACTTAGCCCGCATCCTTTCTATCTTGTGATGAAATCTCCGGGGTCGGCTCTATTTATAGAAAACCTGTTAATGTACAGTACTCAACGTCAAATCGCGGCTATCCATCATGCCGCGCGACCTAAACCTGTAGAAAATACAGATCAGTGCAGCGGCTAAGCACCAGTTTAGTTCATCAGTTCGAACGACTATATCCCTGCACTTGGAATAATTTCGTTGCAAGTCATGTGGATATAAAAATTTCAAGCTGGCGATTTGTTCGCCAGACCGCACGGCTACATTCCTGTACTTGGATATTTCAGAACAAAACACAGGCATGGTGATCATAAATATAAATCGCATACGCCGCAAACAGTTCGCAGTAGAGTAAAAATACAACGGTTTACAATAACCAAATTGTCCAACATCCAACAGAGAAAACATATTACAACATACTAATCAATTATTCGCCCGGCTTAGATCGCTCAAAGTCGCTCACCCGTGCTTATTACCGTCAAATCTGTCTCGTCCTATTCGCGCGGCCTGTTCACCGGTTTGCACAATCGCAACGTACACCTGGCTAACCGGATTATGAAGCGAGTGCAGAGACCGATGAAGCCGCGCGGTATCGCGTTCTACTCTCGCAAGTGGGATCATTGGAATCGACTGAACCCCCAGACTTCTTGAAACTGTGGCCTGCCCGGGCGCCGCGGCCTCCGACGGATTTGAAGTCTCGCTAGAGGCCGGGTGGCCAGTAATCGGCAACTTTCCAGAAGTCGACAGTGCAAGCCGCGGTTCTTCGTCAGTCTCGGCTGGCAGATCTTGGTCTTGGCCGTCCGCAAGATGTGGAATCTCTTCTTGGTCTCCTTCTGTCAGTCCGGCCATCAGCAAATACTTCTCTGCCCTCTCCTGCTCCAAGGCGGCCTGCATCTCTACAATGTTATTCTCAGCGGCCTCCAGCGCGGTCTGGAGCCTGGCAGTCTCTTGCTCCAGCACGGACTTCAAATTTGTGTTCTCCTACTCCAGCGCGGACTTCAACTTCGTGTTCTCCTGCTCTAGCGCGGACTTCAACTTCGTGGTCTCCTGCTCTAGCGCGGACTGCAGCCTTGTGGTATCTTGCTCCAGGATGGTTTGCAACTCTTAGATCCTTTTCTCGGCGGCCTCCTGGGCAACCCGCTTTTCTTCGTCCTTAACCAGCAGAGCTTTGGTGTGCGCGTTCAAAGCCTCTTGCAAGGTGTCGACCTCCTTTTGGAAGTCAGCCATCTCTTTCTCGCGAACACTTGGCGGCGGCATCATAGACAACAGTGACGTCAAGTCGCCCGGTTTCATCGCGGTCTCCGGTTCACCTGCAGAAGATAAACCGCAGTCAGGATCAGCCGGATAATTGCGACCTTCTAGCAAGGGAATTGGTAGGATAAGACCGTCGGTTTGATTTTTATCTTCTTCAGAGGCCGTGGTATGGTTTCTAAACACTGGCCGCCTGAATCGTTCAGCATCTATCCTCTTTAGCTTTTCTTTCCAAAGCCGCTCGGCTTCTTTAGCTCGGCATTTCAATTGAGCCGTGGTCAGGAAAAGCTGGCCGGCGGATTTAATATTATATTCGCCCCCTTCTTCCTTGACCGCGACTTGTAGAAGTTAACAATTCGCCTAACTTCCCGGTGTTTACCTTGTAGCAATGGAAGTGTGGTCGGCACCGGCTTCTCGGCGATCAGCTTCTTCATCTCCTCCATCTTCTCTGAAGCTTCAGTTTCTCAGCTCCTTCAGAAGCTGCGGAAGCAGGACCGCCAAGCTTCTCCCCAACAACCACGACTTCGGGCAGGTAACCTCCTCAGAGGCCGCTGGAGTCGACAGTAGCGCATCTTGCTGCTGGAGGGTCTCCATGCCCTTGAGGAGGTCGCTAAGCGTCTCGCTAGCCACAGATACATCCTCCGGCTCGTTCGGCTTGAAATCCGGTATGGACGGACTCTCAGGTACCTCTTTCTCGTGCGGCCTATGTTGAAGACTGTCCGCACCGGTCTTCACGGAAGTGTTCCGGTTTCCGACCTGCATCTTTCTCATCTTCCTCTTCATCTTTCCTCAAGGGTCTCGCTTCGTTGTTTTTGCCATTTCAAGGAGCCGAACACCATTTCTGTCCGTTTGCTCTGTTTAGCCAAAATCTGTCCGGTTTCCAGTGCCTTCTCCAGCTCGTTGTCGTCCACAATGACTAGGTCGACCTTGGCCTCCAGTTCGCGCGGCTTGCCAGATTCAACACTTTTCTCCTCCGTCTCACCTATTTTTAAGTGTGGTTCGCCCGATGGAGAGAAAGTCATATCGAAGGATTTGGCAGTTCCGTTTTGTGGTAGGGCAATCTTCGAAACCGCTTCAGCATCAGTTGCGGCCCGTGATGATTCATCGACGGTCTGCGTTGGCCTCTTTTCTGATCCAGAAGCCGCTAGAGTAACCGGCTTCCCAATCTTCTCCGCAGGCTGACGGTCAGAGTCATCCGGTTTCTGGCTCCGGCTTTTCTTTTTTTCAGTCGATTTCTTGTCGCGGGCTAACATCAATGACACGACATCCATCTTGTGTATGTCCGCGTCGGTTTGAAAGATTCTGACCGCAAGTGGCGAGTAGCGACCCGTGGCTTGGCAGAGATCTTGAAGAATGTCAAGGGCCGGGGGATTTTATAGACGCCGATAAGGCAGTCGCTGTCTCCGGCTTAGTTCGACATTTTCGAAGTTTTTTCGAAACTTAAAAATGTGCGGAGATTATATTAAGCCCGAAATCCGCGACCTGTTCGCGCAGCTTTCCAGAACGGGCGGCCTGGTCTTTCTAGCTGCCAATACTCCCAATCCGGGCTGTCACCGGATGGCGGTCGGGTCATAAACGAAGTCGGGCGGTCTCCATGTTAGACTGCCGACTGCGCCGACCCAGCTCAGCGACAAGGCCCAGGACCCAGACCATCATTTAATTATTAGCAAACACTTGCAAGCCTTCTCCACAGGTACGTGCAAGCTCCTTTCATATATATGTTTGCTTCTAACTCTTCTCCTTGCAGAGATTAGCAAACACTTGCAAGCCTTCCCCACAGGTACTTGCACGCTCCTTTCATATATATGTTTGCTTCGAACTCTTCTCCTTGCAGAGATTAGCAAACACTTGCAAGCCTTCTCCATAGGTACTTGCAAGCTTCTTTCATATATATGCTTGCTTCTAACTCTTCTCCTTGCAGAGATTAGAAAACACTTGCAAGCCTTCTCTCAGGTACACACTCGATGTACCACCCATACATGCCTACCCTAACGTTTCTCTTGCAGGAAAATAGACAGGGAGCACCAAACTCCTAAGGAGAGGCTTCAGGTTCTATCTCTCCTTGCCCCATTCTCTTTCCGTTGGGGTGGATCACGATTTTTGTGGGTCTCCAACTTTTTCGAAGTTCTATTCGGAACATAAAAAAGTGCGGGGATTATGTTAACCCCGAAATCGGCAATCCTTCCCAAGGGAGCCAGCTCGCTCATCGCGGGCTGCCCCGGGTTCCTCCTGGAGGCCGTGATGCCCTAGTTTGGGCAGACAGAACTCTCTGTCCGCTCAGGCCGCGCGGCCTGTGCGGTCTCAGCGGTCGGACCACCCAAGCCGCGTGTCTTCCCTTGGTCGACAGGGTCCGCGGACTGCTTCCGCAGTCCGCCTCTGCAGGCCGCCCTCCTTTTTCAGCTTAACCGCGAGGTTGTATTCGTAGGTCCCTCCCTGCTGGACTCAACTACCTATCCGCCCAGGCCGGCAACATGTCGTATATCCCTTCACCCAACCACATGAACAGCTGACTCCTCTAGTCCGCCTGCAGAGCGCGGACTCCAACTCCGGCTACCCGCCAAGACCAGCAGCAGTCCAAGTTCCTCGTGAGCTGGGCGGACGCGAAGCGCAGTCGAGACTTCCAATCTGCCTTCATTGGTGAAGCCCAATAGCCTCAACAGCCAGGCTCCCCATCTCCAACATAAGCGGACTCAGCTTTGCAGCAGCCACGGACTCGGCGGGCTTGGCGGACTCTATATGCAGTCCGCCCTTCCCTTCGCCAGCATCAGCTTCTTGGCAGCAGTACCAGCTTCCTCCTCAGTCCGCAGGCCTTTCACGGGCTCAGCCAGTGGTAGAAGACTTCTCCCTCAGTCCGCAGTCTTGGTGCGGACTCGGTCAGTGGTGGCGGACCCTTTCCAGCCCGCCAGGAAACAGACCCTCCAGAAAGCAGTCCCAGTCCGCATAACCTCGTGCGGACTCATCGGACTCCACGGGCACTCTCCTGCTCACACCCCTTGCAGCTCGCTCAGTTAAGCAGCGGCGGACTCAGTGGATTCTCCTTGCAGTCTGTCGCTTGTCCTCCAGCATCCGCCACCACAGCAATATGCGGATAGTCCCAGCTTAGCAGTGACGCACTCCGCGAACCCACATCACAGTCCGCCACTGAGTCTACCATTTTGCCGACAGCAGCTCCAGCTTCAGTATCAAGTCCCAGTCCGCGCGCCCTGTGGCGGACTCAGCGGACTCCGTCTCCATCTCGTTCAAGTTACCGTCTCACCGGGGGTAACGTCACCGCAACCGTTACCTCCTCGGGCCTATAAATATCCCACCATGCCTCTCATGGGGGGAGGAGGTCTCTCGTCATCGCCAAGGTGCTCACGCTCGAAGTCAGCCAACTAGCCCAGCTCCTGTGGACTCTGTTTCTCAGTCCGCGTGGCCTCCACTGGCATTCCTCTTCCTTAGCCGCCAGCTTCCTTCTTGTACCCTTTATTGCTTTGTGGTAAAGGTGTATTAGCAAGTTGTAAATCTCACTTTCAATAAAAGGAAAGCCCGTCGCAAGAAAGTCATTCAGGCCGCGACGGGCGAAGTCGGGTGTTGTCGTGGTTCACGGCTCAGATGTTCTTTTTTCTTTCGTCCGCTTAGTAGATAACGGCTTGCAGTCTGCCTCTTTTCCCTTCCTTCCCCCGTGCTCGAACCGTTAGCTGGTGGTGCTCGACCCCCATTGCATTTTCGTGCATCAACACGCGAAATATGAATTCAACACCAAAATAATCAAAGATAAATCGATAGCGAGCAGGAATAGAAAGCTTGACAATTTTGAGAAAAATAAAGAAAGTTTATTTCATTCCAAAGTTCATCATGATCAAGTGCTAAATAAAGTTTAGCTACTTAACATGATGAAGTAACTACAATAAAAGAAGGACAAAAACATGATAGAAAAAGTGCTTGAATTGAAATAAAGCAAAGCAAAACTAATCTATGAAATTGAAATTACATAAAGAACTGAAATGCAAAGATAAGAAATTAAACTAGTAAAACTGGCTATGAACTACTCCTAGATGAATCCTAGATGCCTTCCTCCATCATCCAGCTTCTGGCTTTGTCTGTAATTTATAGGAAAATTTCTGGAAGGTCACGCTCCTCGGTCACGGCCGTGACTTAAGGCGTGTAAGTATCGGAAACCGTTGTCTTAAAAGCCTGAGAACATTGGGAGAAAAACTGCCAAAATTTTCGCTCTGCGGGTCACGTCCCTATGTCACGCCCGAGACCTAGAGCGTGTCTATAATGTTAACGGAAATGGCGGGAACTGGAAACGGCTGGAATTAACTCTGGTAGTTGTTGAAGGGTAACTCCCCTAGGACACGTCCGTGACCTAGGGCATGTGTATACTGTTACTGGAAATGGCGGGAACTTGAAACAGCGGGAAATAATTCTGGCTGTTGCAGAAGGGTCACGCCCCAACGTCACGACCGTGACCTAGTGCATGTAAGCTGAAAACCCACTAGATCTGAAGCTGTCAAGAGTAAGCGCGACACACCTGGATATCACTCCTGCTTTCATGCCCGTGACGCAAAAGTCACGCATGTGACGGGGGAGTGTAGGCCGATAAATTGTCTGGAACTGACTTCTGGCCTCCGTCTGCTAGTCACGCCTGCTTTCACACCCGTGACCCAAAGGTCACGCCCGTGACCGGGGCGTGTAACTTTAATCCGCCGTGGCAAGTACTCTGGAGCACCTTTATGGGTCACGACCACATGTCATGCCTGTGACCTGAGGGTCACGCCCGTGTCCGGGGCATGTCAAGTTGATTTTCCCAACAAACTTCAGTTTCATATCCTGATCAGTCCTACAAGTTCCAAATTGATATTCAAAGCCAACATTGACCTGAAATATAAAAAGAAAGCAATTAGAAACATAATTACTAAAATATAATTATATTATTATTATTTATTAAATAAAAATTATATAAAAAAATGATATAATTAGAGTTATCAGGTGGGTGATGCGTCGGCAAGTGCACCTGTCGCTATCAAGTAATAAATTTGGGAATAGCTTACCTGAATGTCAATCTCGAGGGAATACAGGATGGGTACGTGATAGCGTCGCATAAATATCATTACTACGAAGTGAATGAAACAACAAAGGGGGTTGGTTTTTGATTCCAAATTCTAACAAAACAAAATAAAACTAATGCGGGTTGCAAGCACCGCTTCACTTGTTGGATGGAACTAGTGCAGGATGCTATGTCGTGCTTCGTGAGGCGGATGGACGGAAAGCAGGCGGATGGAATGAACTCAAGTGAAGAGTGTGAGGGTCGCAATCACCTCTTCAACCACCAACACTAGCCTTTTCTAGAGTGGTTCTAGTACGCGTGTGGAGTGGATATGAATGGAGGCGAGCGCATCACAACTAATAAAAGAGGATGTAATTAACCAAAGCATACTTCATTCATAGACAAATAAATACAAGTTAAGGTTTATTACAAGCTTTAGAGTACAATCTACTATGGAGATGAGGTAGAATAAACCGAAATGGGAAAGCCTAGCCGTGGTTCTTGGCCAGAGTGGTGGGATGTCCGTCCACTTCACGACTCTGACCGTGGTTGCTTCCAGAGGCAAATGGGTTGTCAATCCACTTGTCTTCCTCTGTCTTCTGTCCTTTCCTTCAAGCTTTTCTCCATTTTGACCAAAGGAGTTGCAACGGAAGATCTCTGTTTCATGCTGGTGGTGGTTGGAAACTCTCCGATCGGTTGAAGATAGCTTCGGATCGCCGGAGAAAGCTTCCCGGAGGGTGGAGATGAGTGGAGGAGCTACGGGGATGAGGAACAGCGCTTCGCGCCCAGCAGCGGGGTGGAAAATGAAGCGATGATGCCCTAATTCGCGGAGCACGGGTTTAAATACTGTAGTAGAAAAATAGAGCGCACGATCAGGGGTGCACAACCAGCGGTCATGCACATTGGAACCCCTGATCATGCGATTAGCAATAGCAGAACTCCAGAAAAATAGAATCAACGCGTACGAGAAGTGGCACACCACCAGAGGTAGTGCGCACTATGTCCTATGATCATGCGATTGCCCTAGACAAAACTTTGAAAAGATGTAGAATTGTGCGCACAATCAGTGGCTCACAACCAGTGATCGTGCGCTATAGATCCAATGATCGTGCGCAGTATTCATGTACCGTTTGGGGTTCGATGAATAGACAACGCACGACCAGTGGTCGTGCGCTAAGGAGTCCACTGACCGTGCATGTGTAAAAACACACGATCAGTGGCCCTTAGGCGAAAAACATCCCAAACAATCCCGGAACACACACACGACCCTTGTACCTGCAGCAAAAATAGAGGAGCCACCGAAAAGGGAATTCCACAATCTCCAACGCAGAAAAACACCAAGTAGGGCAAAAGTAAAATAAGTACCGAATCACACTGAAAACGGGTCAAAAGTGCACTTAATATGGAATGAACATAATAAAAAATATGAACAATTATGTCTCTAATGTGTATTGCATCAACAAGAAAACTAGCCCAGATGAGTCCAAAAATATGTATATAACTTGGACACATCACACCCCAGACTTAAACATTTGCCCGTCCCGAGCAAATCATGAGTCTGTGGACTAGAAAATAGTTAGCTGGCTTAGTATTTTCCAAATACAGTAATTAGAGAAATCAAATTTATCTTGGGCATATAAAATAGAATAGATAAACTTTTTAATTATTTTACAGAATTTATATTTTTCGACATGCGTAAATAAATATTGTTTCTACTCAAAATTGGAATACTGGAGAATCGTTCGGTCATTTGTAGGAAGAAAGTAGGCAGCCCACTAAGATGAGCATGGCCAAAGACCGGGGCTTAGGATCACCCCCAAAGAAATCCATCAATGTCAGGGACAATATGCTTGCCCGTTCATACTCTCTCCATGGTACTAGCTCATCAAGCGTGAATCGGTAAGACTTTTAGGATAATCATGTGGCGATGGCTAAGGTTTGGTAGTCAAAGAAAAACATGGAGGCTACACTCAACCCAAGTGAGCAAACAACCAGCTAAACCAATACAGCCCGCAGAATTGCACGTGTGACACACCCCCAGACTTAGCTTGAAAACGGGTACACGGACAAACCCGACCAAAATCAAGATAAACAAGATTGGAATTCCATTTCTCATTATAATTCTTTTTTGATTTTCACTTTCAATTCTCATTCATTTTTTTCTTCTTTTTTTCTTTTGCAATCCCTAAATTTTTAGCAAGCAAACTTTCTTGAACTCATTTACCACATCACTAGAATTCCACACATCACACATCGTCAAACTAAATTCACTACAACTCATGGATTTGGTTGAGATAGGAGGATTGGCTTTAGACGTTGGTGAATGAAGGTGGAGCTGAATCAAAGGAGTGGTAGACACAAATTTGGCTTGAAATGGTTAGCAGTTAGGACAAGGTAATCAAGGCTCAAACTAGCCAAATTAATGGCCTACATCACGCTCACGCTTGACTAGCCATGCAATAATGCTTCGAGAGTAGCTTGGGGCACGTTCTTAGCCACCGAGAAAGATGATCCTTCCTCCCGACTCGAGCAAAACGAGTCTAGTGATGGCTACACACATCCCTACACAACCGTTCGATTTCACCAGATTCAACATTTTTGAGTAGTACAAACAATATTTACATCTGCAGAAAAAGTATAAATCTATGAGCATAAAAAAATTAAATCTATACTATTTCTACACACACCATGAGTACTCGATTAGGAGCACTACATGAGTTTCACACTACTCTATCCTAAAATCGTAAGCCAGCACAATAATTTTAAAGTTTACACTTGAGCAATACATTTGAATCGAACCGCGCGCGTGGATAAGATCGCGCTCAAGTGGGTGATTCAGTGTGTGCTACAGTGATTTTGAAATAAATAAATAACAACTGGTATGCAATAAAACGTGTTCTCAAGTAGTGACCACAGTCATGCTCTCCCCCCCCCAGACTTGAACGCGATACTAATAAAACTAAACATTCCAAATTATATCAAGAGTTAGGGGTATGAAGTACCTATGCTCAAAACTAAGCATACTACTCGTGCTGTGTAGTTGTATGATAGAGGCTGGTCTAATGCTCTTTAAAAATTTCCAGCACCTTCACATTAGAGATCTCACACAAAATAAGAAAATATAAATACATATATAGAAAGAAACACAACGCACAAAATAGGACCAAGTGGTCCTGCATGGGTTATCTCCCAGAAGCCCTTTTCTTTAGCGTCCTTAAGGTGAACTGAATACCTGTATTATAACGTGCTTACAATAATAAAATAAGATTTACTTTATATTACAAATCAGATTATTTGAACAAAATAAATGAGAAAATGATTCAAGTGACATCTTTGGCATGATTCTCTAAGTCCATAACTTGTCCTTGATCTTCAGTCTCCCCTTGAACATAGTGCTTTGGCCTTTGTTCATTAACCATGAATGTTACTAGCTTTTCACCATTAACTTCAATCGCTCCAAATGGTGACACTCCGCTTATAATGAAAGGCCCGCTCCATCTTGACTTCAACTTTCCAGGAAACAGTTTCAAGCGAGAGTTGTATAATAGGACCTTGTCTACAACCTTGAAATCCTTAGGTACTATATGTTGGTCATGCCATCGCCTAGTTCTCTCCTTATAGTTATTTGTATTCTCATAAGCGAGTGGCCTGAATTCATCCAGTTCATTTAGTTTTGCCAACCTCTTTCGAAATTGTGGTGAGATCCATAATCAGAAGTTTGGTCGCCCATAGAGCCTTGTGTTCTAACTCCACCGGCAGGTGACATGATTTGCCAAAAACAAGCTGCCATGGGGACATTGCAATAGGTGTTTTATAAGGGGTCCTGTATGCCCATAATTCTTCATCTACTTTCTTCGCCCAATCACTTCTATTCCAGAGAATAGACTTTTCTAGAATACTTTTCAATTCCCTATTAGAAACTTCCAGTTGTCCACATGTTTGTGGATGATAAGCCAAAGCTACCCTATGATGAACTCCAAATCGCTTCAAGAGAGTAGAGAACTGCCAGTTGCAAAAATGGCTTCCATCATCCGAGATGATAGAGCACAGGGCTGTAAATCTTGTAAAAATGTGCTTGTGCAAGAATTGCAGCACGGTGCGGCTATCATTGGCGGCTACTGCTTCAGCTTCCACCCACTTCGAGACATAATCAACTGCCACGAGAATATATTTTTTTCCAAACAATGGAGGGAAGGGCCCCATAAAATCAACACCCCAAATAGCAACAGGCTCACAGACTAACATATTGTTGAGGGGCATTTCATCTTTTTTGGAGATATTCCCAGCACGTTGACATTCATTGCATTCCTTCACATGAATGTAAGCGTATCTGAACAGAGTTTGCAAGTAGAACCCTCATTGTAGAACCTTATGTATTGTCTGAGCCACTCCCATGTGGCCACCTGCCTGTTCCGCTCGTGACACACTGTATTATTAACCTGTTTCAAGGCACTTTCATAATCAACTCGTAGTAGAGTAGGATCGCGCACTTCTTCAAGGACGTCCTCTACTAGTCTCCTAAGCCAAATGGCTTCTTGTGCTGCTAAGGCCAAAGCCTTGTAATCCACTTCTGTAGTAAAGGCGGACACCAAATCCTGCTTCTTGCTGCACCAAGAAATCCACGTTGATCCACATGTGAAGACGTAACCGGATTTTGACTTCCATTCGTCTGAATAACCTCCATAATTAGCATCTGTATATTCTTGTAGGTTGAAGCTCGTGTCTCTCCCATAAAGGAGACACATATTAGAAGTGGTCTTCAAATACTTCAGAATGCTCCTTGCAGCCATCAGATGAGGATTCAGACTTTCCTCCATATATCGACTTACTCGGCCTACAGCATATGTAATGTCTGGCCACGTAATCATCAAAAAGATAAGCCTCCCCACCAGAGCGCGAAACACTAGAGTATCTGGAAGTACCCTCCCTCATCTCGCTGAATCTTGATGCCCACATCAAGAGGAGTAGAGCTACTCTTCCCTTCACGCATCTGAATCACTGAACGATCTGATCCACATAGCCCTTCTGGGAAATGAGTATGCCACTCTCTTTCCTCTCCATCTCGAGTCCAAGGAAGTGGTGGATCTCACCCAAGTCCTTCATCTTGAATCGAATGGCTAGCTCTGCCCTACGCCTAGCCACCTCATCATTGGAGTTTCTCGTGACGATCATATCATCCACGCACAACATCACCAAGACCTGAAGCTCCCAATTCTTTGTGATGAACAGGCTCAAATATGAGTCTGATGCAAAATAACCGCAGAATTGGATGTATTCTATGATATTCCCATACCAAGCCATCGGAGCCTACTTCAAACAATAAAGGGCCTTTCGTAGTTTTCTGAACCATGAAGATGTCTTTATCTATCTCCCTGTAAAGAAAAGCATTCTTTACATCTAACTGCCACATCTTCCAACTCTAGCAAGCCGCCAAGGCCATCACTACCCGAACTGAAGTAATCTTTGCCAAAGGACTGAACATCTCTTCATAGTCTTCTCCATACTATTGAGAAAATCCTCAAGCTACACCGTGAGCCTTGTACTGCTCGATGCTCCCATTCGCCTTCTTCTTCATCTTGTATGTTACAGGAGTAATACCATTGACCTTGGGCACAAGGTCCCAAGTCTCATTCTTCCTGAGGGCAGCCATCTCCTCATTCTTGGCATCTTCCCACTCCTTGACCCCAAAAGCGTCTTCAAATCTAGAAGGCTCTCGCTCGTCGAGAGGTCCTGCGAAGAAACAACAGACCAAGCTCACCTTGATTCCTTCGCTCGAATGAGCCTTGTACTTTTCTATAATACTTTTCAATTCCCTATTAGAAACTTCCACTTGTCCACATATTTGTAGATGATAGGCCAAAGCAACCCTATGATGAACTCCAAATCACTTCAAGAGAGTAGATAACTGCCGGTTGCAAAAATGGCTTCCATCATCTGAGATGATAGAGCACGGGGCTCCAAATATTGTAAAAATGTGCTTGTGACAGAATTGCAGCACGATGTGGCTATCATTGGCGGTTACTGCTTCAACATCCGCCCACTTCGAGACATAATCAACTGCCACGAGACTATATGTTTTTCCAAACGATTGAGGGAAGGGACCCATAAAATCAATACCCCAAATAGCAAAAGGCTCACAGACTAACATATTGTTGAGGGGCATTTCATCTTTTTTGGACATATTCCCAGCCCGTTGACATTCATTGTGTTGGGTACATTGGAAAATGTGTACCAGATTTGGAGAAGCCTAACATAGCTCAATAATATTCATCAAGGTGTATTTGATGTTGTTTTGAGTTTATATTTGCAGGTTAAGAATATGCAGTAAAAGTTTCTAAGTCCATGAGTCGACACCAGAAGAAGCTGTGTCGACACTTGTGAAGACTTGTGTCGACACTTGGGAAAAGCTGTGTCGAAATCTGGAGTCAATTGTGTCGACACTTGGAGAATAAGTGTCGACACATAGAAAGTTCAGTGGACACACAGAAAGCTCAGTCGACACACAGAAAGCTCAGTCGACATCAACTGTGTCGACACACAGGACTTGTGTTGACACATAGAAAGCTTAGTCGACATTAACTGTGTCGGCACACAGGACTTGTGTCGACACACAAAAAGTTCAGTCGACATCAACTGTGTCGACACATGGGACTTGTGTCGACACACACACAAGAATTTCTTCTAAGTCAATTGTGTCAAGACAAGAAGTGACTGTGTCGACACAGAGTACTTGTGTCGACACATTCTTACAGAAGCTATGTCAAGAAGCAGTTTCGACACCATGAGAGTTGTGTCGACACCACCAATGATTGTGTCAACACTTATTCTAGTTATGTCGACATATGTGAAGTTCATACTCGACATTTTGCTGACAGAGACAAAGTTTCAAGAAGTGACTGGAAGACTTGACAGCTGCCATAACCAACAGGTCTACTACAACTGTCAGATCTGTCAGAATTTAGTTAGCAACCGGATCAGCCGGTAACCTTGGATGAAGTCTATATAAATACAGATTCTATCAACAGAACATGAATGAAAACGTAGAGATGAAGTAAGAATGAGAAGACGAAGTACTCAACACACAATTACAACAGAAGATCCAACATACACAAGAAAATCCAGTCAGCGATTTTCAAGTGGATCTAAGTGAAGAATTTCAAAAGTTCTTCAGAAGATTTTGTAGAGAGAGAGAGCTCCAACAATTCAAGTGAAGAAAGGGACTATCAACAACTAGTCTCTTAAGAGCAGATCCTGAACTATCTGCAAAGAAGAATTCAGATTGATTTCTGTATTTTAAGAAGGAAGCTGATTGAAGATCATCTTCAAGAAATTCAACCTTATTGTGTTCAGATTCAAGAAGCTTTGAAGAAAGCCAAAGATAGGTTGTTTTCTGGGTAATCAGATTCTTCAAGAACTGATCAAGAAAATTTTCTACCCATTCTCTCTCAACTTGGGTGGAAGATAAAACATATTTTATATTTTTGTTCTGTAAGATCATTATTGATTTGAGTTGTAAACCTAGTTTATAAAGGCTGAGGTAGGGCTAAGTGCCTGTGGTGGAGATTTTCATCTCTGAGTTGTAGGCCTAGGGAAGGCTGAGGTAGGGATGTGTGCCTGAGGTAGGAGATATGATTCTCTGAGTTGTAGGCCTGGGTGAAGGTTGAGGTAGGGTTTAATTGTCTGAGTTGTAGGAGTGTGGACTCACTCTAAGTTGTAGGACCCTTGACTGGGTTCTGAGCTGTAAGATCTGTTGATCTGAGAAGGAAGGAAGAAGTTAGGCCGAATCTAGCACAATGCTAGATAGGCGTATGGGGAAAGTGGATGTACCCATCATTTGGGGAACCACTATAAAACTGTGTGCCATCTGTGATTGTGTGTGATTTTGTGATTTTTGTGATGTGGTAGCTGTAGATCTCATTGATTCTATTTGATTATCTGAATTAATATTCTGCCTTACTGTAAAAAGGAATTGCACCTATTCACCCCCCCCCCCTAGGTGTTTAGGTGATCTTGAAACCAATTCTTTCAAGTGGTATCAGATGGAGGCTACTCAAAGATAGACTTAACAGTCTGAGTAAGATCCGTGAGGCAGACTAAATTAGAACATATGGGTTCAGGAGAAAATCATAAGGAACTTGGTTCCATGAAGTTGCCCATATGCAGGATGGAAATCTTTGAAATATGGAAAGAAAGGGTCAGATTGTTTATAGAAGCATCTGATCCAAGAATATAAATAACTGTTAAGGAAGGGCCTTATATTCCAATAAAAGTCTCAGTTCTTGATGCCAATCAGAGAACAGTAAAAGACTTTTCAGAAATGACTAAGGAAGAGATTGTCTTGGCTACTATGGACAAGAGAGCTCAGAATACTATAGTGAGTGCCATAGATGACTCAACATTCCAAAATCTGATTCACTGTAAAACCTCCAAGGAGATGTGGGATACATTGATAGTCTACATGGAGGGATCATAAGAAGTTAGGCAAGATAGAAAGTCAATGCTTAATCAGGAATATGAGAGCTTCAGACAAAGCAAATCAGTCAGCATCACTGAATGTTACAAGAAGTTCTTCAGAATTGTGAATGAACTTATGTCATATGGAAGGATCTTTAGTACATATGAGTTGAATGATAAATTCCTTAGATCTCTGACTAAGGATTGGGAAACCAAGATCTGTGCCATCAGGGAAGAGGCTAGACTGGCAGAAATCTCTCCTCCAACACTATTTGGCAAATTGCTTTCTTATGAAATGCAACTCATGACCAGAATGGAGGAAGAGAAAAGTACTAAAGTTGACCATAGAGAAAAGTCAGTGGTCTTCAAGGCAGAAGCCAGAAGAAAGGACAGGAGGATGTCTCCATCTGCTCTTAAGAAAGCTGCAGAAGTGATCTCTGAAAGTTCAGATAGTCACACCTCAGACAACATTCATTCTGATGAGGACTTTGCTGCCTTCACAAGGCAGTTTCAGAGATTTTTGAAGAAGAAGCAATGGAGAACTAAGCCATCCTCCTCTCAGTATAAGGATGAGTATTATCAGAAAAGCAAGTCATCTAGAAAGGATAAGAGTAGGTCAAAATATTGCAAATCAACAACTCCAAAGATTTTGTGCTATTGCTGCAACAGATCTGAACATGTAGTAGCTGATTATCCAGACAAAAGAAAGGAATCTACAGATAAGAAGAAGTCTCAGAATAAGAACAAGAAGGAGAAATCATTTGTAGCAAATAAAGAGAAAAGCTGGACAGATTCATCATCTTTAGATTCTGAATCTGCTGCTGAAGCTTATATTGGTTTGTTTGCAACAGAAGAAGAGAATGAGTTCTTGCAATTACTGGACTCAATAAATGGAACTGAAGATCATCAGTACAAAGGGCTGATGGCCCTGACTGATGAAGATACTGCCAGGATCAGCCTGGTCCCAGTATGGTAAAAAGTTTATCTAAAGATTCTGATTATTACACTGGCTCAGAATCAGAAGTATCTGAATTAAGAGATGTGGATGGATCTGAATCTGAAGGAGAAATTCATCAACTTATAGATGAATATGGTGATTTGCTACAGACATTTAAGAGATGCAAAAACCTGACTAAAATTCAGGCTAAGGAAATTGCAGCTCTTAAGTTGGATACATCTGATTCAGAAAAGCTGCTGGATCAGAAGATGAATGAGATTGCCAAGCTGAAAAACATAACTGCTATTCAGATGGGTACAATCACATTCAATAGTGATCAAATCAAAAGTCTGGAGGTCAGACTTCACAAGGAAAAAGATCTAGTGGCTACTTTCTCTAAGCCAAAATCTGTCCTACCCTTAATTGATGACTTTGTGTCTCAAAAGGGTAAGACAGGATTGAGTTTTAAAGGAAATACTAGGGCAACTAATTCCAAAAGGAAAAAGAAAGCCCCAGTTAAGCCACTTGTCTTCAATCCCCCTATTGCACTCAGAAAAGTGCAACAGCCTACTAAGAGATATGATCATGATAACATACATGGTCATGGTAAGCCTGACTTTCAGAATGACAAGAGGTCACCAGCACTCAAAGCAAAGAAACACTGTAACTGTAGTATTAAGAACAACTCACAGCAAAGCTGTTAAAGCTGTACCTAAACAGAGGTATAATAGATTTGAGTGCTGGTGTTGTGGCAAGCTGGGACACTTTGCCATTCACTGTTGGCACAATACTAGTGTCGGGATGAATGTCATCTTTCCTGGAAGAAGGGCTGCCACAGATTATGCTAAATTTCAGTCTAACCTGAACCATGGACCCAATAACAATTTGGGTTCTAAGGTTAAGTAATTATTTGTTGCAGATAAGTCCAAGTGGCCATATCCCTTTATGGTACTTGGACAGTGGATGTTCCAGACATATGACTGGAACAAGAGGATTGCTGAAGGACTACTCACCCATATTGAATGGACCTAAAGTAATCTTTGGTGGTTCTGAAAAAGGAGTCATCAAAGGGTTTGGTAACATTTCTAACAGCTCCATTACTATCACTCAAGTGGCTTATGTGAAGGATTTGAAACTTAACTTGATAAGCCTAAGTAAATGAGTGATCTTGGATATGACATTTCATTCATTAAGAATGGTTGTCATATTAAAAGGTCAAGTGATCAGAAGATCATGTTGACTTGTTATAGGAAAGGAATTGTATATTACCTAAACTTTGTGAGTGAGAATAAAGATTCTCCTATTTGTCTGGTAGCTGTTGAGAAATCCTTTCATTGTGTCAAATGGCACAAGAGGCTAGCTCATCTAAACTATAAGACTATTGGTCAACTCTTTAATAAAAGTTAGTGAGGAATGGTCCTCAATTTAAGTGCATAAAGGATGGAATATGCTCAGCTTGTCAAAAAGGCAAGCAGACTAGATCCTCCTTTCATAGCCTTGAAACCAATGAGTCAGTGAGTTGTTTATACCTCTTGCATATGCATTTATTTAGTCCAATGCCATTTGAGAGTGTAGGTAGGAAAGTCTACACATTTGTGGTTGTAGATGACTATTCTAGATTTTCATGGGTTTTATTTCTGAGGCAGAAATCTGAAACCCCAAATGTTTTTTGCAACTTTGTTAAGCAAATTTAGAATAAACTGAACAATTCAGTGGTCAAAATCAGAAGTGACCATGGAACTGAATTTCAATCTGAAATTATGACAAAGTTGTGTGAAGAATTTGTGATTCATCTGGAATTCTCCTAACGAAGAACTCCTCAGCAAAATGGAATTGCTGAAAGAAAGAATAGGACTCTCATTGAGGCTGGTAGAACTCTATTGAGTGACACTTCTCTCGCAGAATATTTCTAGGCTGAGGCAGTAAATACTGCATGTCATGTGCTCAATAGGGCTTCCATCACTAAGAGCCACAAAAAGACACCCTATGAGGTAATGAAAGGTAGAAAACCAAAACTTATCCTATTTCAGGATCTTTGGTTGCAAGTGCTATGTGCTTAACAATGGTAAGTCTTACCTAACAAAGTGTGCTGCCAAATCCCATGATGAGATATTTGTTAGGTACAGCAACAATAGTAAGGCATATAGAGTCTATAACTTGACAACTCAAGTTGTAGAAGAGTCTGTTCATGTTATATTTGATGAATCTAGACTTATTAACTGTGAGTTGCCAAGTAGTTCTTGTAGCTCTACAGGTATAAAAGAGAAGATGGACATGCTGACTATCAAAGAAGATCAACCTACAAGGCACGTAGAGGAAAATGATAATTGTTGTCCAAGGGGAGTACAAGACTCAAAAGATGCTGATGAAGACCATGAAGAACAGCAGAATGAAGAAAATGGAGAAAGTCAAACTGTAGACAGACTTCCTCCAGCAGTTAGACATTTAAAGGATCATCCTGTACACCAGGTTATTGGTGATCCTAGACAAGGAGTTCAAACTAGAAGCAGGAGCTTGAACACTGTACTATGCTCAAACTACTTGTCTCAACATGAACCTAAAAGATTTGAAGAAGCTATACAAGATCCACACTGGATTGATGCTATGCAGGAGGAGTTAAATCAATTCAGGAGATGCAAGGTCTGGAAGTTAGTTCCTAAACCAAAAGACCACAATGTCATAGGGACTAAGTGGATCTATAGGAACAAGCTAGATGAGAGTGGGATCATAATTAAGAACAAGGCAAGGCTTGTTGCCAAAGGATATTGGCAGGAAAAGGGCATAGACTTTGAGCAAACATTTGCCCCTGTGGCAAGATTGGATGCAATAAAGCTATTCTTAGCCTATGCAGCCTATCAGGGTTTCAAAGTGTTCCAAATGGATGTTAAGTCAGCCTCCTGAATGGATACTTAAAGGAGGAAGTCTATGTAGAATAGCCATCAGGTTTTATTGATCCACTCTATCCTAATTATGTGTATAGGCTTAGGAAAGCCCTATATGGTTTGTAACAAGCCCCAAGGGCTTGTTATGAAAACTTGTCTACTTTCCTTATTGAGAACAAATTCTCAAGGGGGAAAATAGATAAAACTCTATTCCTTAGTGAATCCAAAGGGAAGATAATTGTAGTCCAGATATATGTTGATGACATAATATTTGGTTCTACTGAAAACAACCTTTGTAGAAAGTTTGCTAAACTTATGCAAGGGAAGTTTGAGATGAGCAGTATGGGAGAACTTAAATTCTTCTTGGGACTCCAAGTAACACAAACTGATGATGGCTTGTCCATATCTCAGTCTAAGTTCACCCATGAGTTAATTAAGAAGTATGGTATGGAATCATCCACTACTATGAGAACTCCAATGGGGACAAGTATGCCTTTAAGCAAAGATGATGCAGGAAAACTTGTAGATGAATCTTTGTAAAGAGCGATAGTTGGCTCCCTCCTTTATCTGACTGCTAGTAGACCTGACATCATGTATGCTATATGTGTCTATGTTAGGTACCAATCCTGCCCTAGAGAATCTCATTATACTGTTGTTAAGAGAATTTTGAGATATCATAAGGGCACACCTAATGTAGACCTTTGGTACCCTAAGAATAGATATTTTCTACTGACTGGATATTCAGATGCAGACTTTGCAGGATGCAAAGAAGATAGGAAAAGCACAACATGCGTTTGTTAATTTCTAGGTGGAAGATTGGAGTCATGAAGCTGTAAGAAGCAGACTAGTGTGGCAATCTCCATAGTTGAGTCTGAGTATGTAGCTGCAGGGAGCTGTTGTGCACAGCTATTGTGGATACAGCATCAGCTTAAAGATTATGGTATCCAGGTAAGTAGAACCCCTTTATTCTGTGATTCTACTAGTGCTATTTCTATTGCAAATAATCTTGTTTCTCATAGTAGAACAAAGCATATAGATTTAAGATATCATTTTCTTAGGGATCATGTAGAAAAAGAGGATATATGTTTAGAATTTGTCAATACAAGTTTTCAAATTTCTGATATGTTCACTAAGACAATGGATGAAACTAAATTCAATAATTTTAAAATTGAATTAGGTATGCTGAACATAGAATAGATTGACAAATTTATCTAAGTAATTTTGTGTCGACACAAAAAGTGGTCTATGTCGACACAGAGAAGTTGTGTCGTGACATCTAGAAAATTGGTGTCGGCACTTCAGAGAAGTTGTGTCGACACATCTAGAAAATTGGTGCTGATACTTCAGAGAAGTAGTGTCGACACATCCAGAAGTTGTGTCGACACTTAGAATTAGAGTCGACACAGAATTTCTGTTGAAGTAACAAGTATGTCTGTGTCGACACATCATCAATTGGTGTCGACACATAAAAGTCAACACTTCTGTCGAGACTTTAGCTGTCTGTGTCGACACAATCTCATCAGTGTCGACACACTAGGTAAATTTTGACGCGCCTTTTGACCTTCAATGTTTAGACACATATAAATAGGTCAAGAACAAACCCTGTCGACACTCTCTCTAGATTTTTGAGATCAGATTCTTGTGTCGACAAACTCTCTCTTCTCCCATCAATATTTCTCACCATCCCCATGGCGCAAAACATGATGAAAACGTGAACGAGGGATATGAACTAGTACAGAATTCTTTTGACGAAGCTGAACCAGTGATTAAAGTTATGATAGCTCTAATTGATGAAAATGGATTGGATTATTTGACATCAGAACCTACCAAGATATAGAAGAAGGAAATCATTGAGTTCTATGGCGCTGCAACTCAGGATTCAACTGGACTAAAAATTAGGTCTTCAATCCAGGGTAATAAAGTCAAACTCACCATGAAGAGCTTACGAAAAACTGTTCATCTTCCCAAAACTCAAGAAGACGAAGAGGTTACATCTTCCAAGACCAGGGAAGCACTCCAGTGGTGTGGATTAAATTCCACCATGAAAATTGGATCATCCATGAATAGAAAAGGAATGAATGTTCAAGGAAAATTCCTTTCTGATGTATTTGGAAAAGTAATCTTATGTAAATCAGGTGGACATGATAGAGTCTCAGCCTACATGTTCAGACTCATGATCAGGATCATCTACAAAATCAGCACCAATTGGTCCGCAGTCAAATATGAAAATATTAGAGAAAGCATCAAGAAACCTAATCTGGGAAGGATATTAAGCTTATACTTGGCTGAATCAATTCCAGAGGTGATGCAATAGGCTGCTGGATCTAAGATCAATCACATGAGGAGAATAGATCTAAGGATAATCTCTAGATGGGATAGAGTGCTGATAAAAGACATGTTTGATGAAGAGAGGCCAGAGAATACTAAGAAATCACCTGCTCAAGACATTAAACATGATGATCAGATGCAGGGGGAGCCTCATCTTGAGGAAGAGATAAAACACTTAGAAAGTGAAATGGCTACTAAAACTATTCTTGAGGTAATCCAAGAAGTCAATCAAACAATTTTCAATAATGAGTGTGAAATACTAACTGTGCCCTTGATTGATGTTGACCAGACCACTCAACTCAACAATCTAGCACAGGATGTTATCATGGAGGATACATCTACAGCTGTTGATGCTCTAGAGTTAAGAGTGCCTCTAGTACAAACTCAACAAGAGTTTACCCTTGAAGATTTTTCCCTGATATAGAGTTACCAAGAACTGAGGGGGAGCAAGACAGAACTAAGGGGAAGCAAGCTGAAACTGAGGGGGAGCAAGCTGAAACTGAGGGGGAGCAAGCTAGAATTGAGGGGGAGTAACCTAGGACTGAAAAGGAACTGTCTCCTAGTCCTCAGGAAAGATTAGATATAGCAAGTACCTCAGCTTCTGAAGATGAAGCAGAAACTCAAACAAATAAGAGAAAGCTGATGGTTTTCAAAAGAAGAAGCCAAAGCTACAAAAGGGCATTGCAAACTGCTCCACAACCAGTTCCTGCACAAGATTATAGTTCGTTACTGGTATCTTTGCAAGTAAAATTAGATGAACAAAGAATAGCCATGGAGAAATATATAGATGAGACCCATAAAGATTTGCAATTCTCCTTGGCTCAAGATATAAAATCTATTAGATTTGAGGTAAATCAGAATAAAAAGGAGATGACAGATTGCTTTCACAAAGGAGGTAATGCTGTGGTTTTCTTAGCAAAACAACAAGAAGGAATAAAGACTAAAGTTGATGATATAGTTATTAAACAAGGCTATGTCCTGGAAAATCATCTCAGGATGAATGATAATCTTACAAAATCACATAATGTGATTGTTACAGAATTAAAGAATATTGCAACTGCACTGACAGAGGCAAGGGATAAAGACAAATCAGAGTTTGATAAGACACTTCAAGAGGATTTAGCCACTTTCAAATCCTCCATTCAAGACTCTCAGAAGCTTATATCTTCTCAGCTCCTAAATTTTAAAGCTTATTATATAGAGGGAACCAATATCTGGCTAATCAAATCAGGTTCCAAAAGAATGATCTTAGAGATCATATTGAAAGAGAAGTCATAAAGGGGGAGAGGTTGATAGTCAATGCTAGCTTAGAGCATGCCTAATGTATAACAAATGCTGTTAGAGCAACTCTGGGCTATCCACCCCTATGTTATGATGACAACACTGCTGAATCAGGAATTCATGCTGCAGGAAATGAAGGGGGTCAGCATGAAGTAGCTCAAATCATATATCGCCCTTCTAACTTTGAGGAAATTCAACACTTGGTTTATCATATATACAGCCCTCTAGAGGGTACTAAAAATGTTATTATTGAGAAGGTAGAGTCAGTGGCAGTTTTGCATAAAGAGCAAGAAGCTCAGCTCTCAAAGAAAAGGTTTAGAGAACAGGCAGAGTTAAAGCCTAATTTTGAAGAATGGAGTCCTACTTCCAGGAATATTATCTTGACTGCCTGGAAAGCTGTGAAGTACCAGACCCATGAAAGGGGTAAATGGTACACTGAGCAAGAATGGAACAAGTATGAAGCCAGGCTAGAAGCCATTCTTCAATATAGAAGGAAAGCAAAAGCTGGGAAGAGTCCTGCAAATCCTCTAGAGCCTAGCAAGTACTTCCCAAAGCATTGTCATTATTTTGAAATGCAAAGGATAAGGGCTGAAGAACACAAGAAGAAAGATCTAAAAGGCAAGAAGCCAGTTGAAGATACTGAAGCTCCAGTCAAGCCAAGATCCAGTCAGGCAAAGTCATAGTCATCAAGGAGCCAGATCAGCCTTAGAATAGATTAACTAGATTTTACAACAATGTAATCTTTAGTTGTTATAAAAATCTATGTAAACTGATTGTTGAAAAACTTTTGTTAGCTTAAACAAAACAATGATTCATTCTCACTGTGTTTGCATCATTCTGTATTGACATATTATACATATTTTGTTTATATGTTGCCCTGTCATGTAATGTTTATATACATCATAATGTGTGTTTATTATAAATGGTGTATATCATTGACTAAGGGTTATGAATTCTCCAAATAGGGGGAGATTGTTGGGTACATTGAAAAATGTGTACTAGATTTGGAGAAGCCTAACATAGCTCAATGATATTCATCAAAGTGTATTTGATGTTGTTTTGAGTTTATATGTGCAGGTTAAGAATATGCAGGAAAAGTATCTAAGTCCATGAGTCGACACCAGAAGAAGCTGTGTCGACACTTGTGAACACTTCTGTCGACACTTGGGAAAAGCTGTGTAGATACCTGGAGTCAATTGTGTCGACACTTGGAGAAGCAGTGTCGACACACAGAAAGTTCAGTCGACACACAGAAAGCTCAGTCGACACACAGAAAGCTCGGTCGACATAAACTATGTCGACATACAGGACTTGTGTCGACACATAGAAAGCTTAGTCGACATCAACTGTGTCGACACACCGGACTTGTGTCGACACACAGGACTTGTGTCGACACACAGAAAGTTCAGTCGACATCAACTGTGTCGACACACAGGACTTGTGTCGACACACACACCAGAATTTCTTCTAAGTCAATTGTGTTAAGACAAGAAGTGACTGTGTCGACACACAGGATATGTGTCGACACATTCTTATAGAAGCTATGTCAAGTAACAGTGTCGACACCATGAGAGTTGTGTCGACACTACCAATGATTGTGTCGACACTTATTCTACTTATGTCGATACATGTGAAGTTCAGACTCGACATTTTGCTGATAGAGACAAAGTTTCAAGAAGTGACTGGAAGACTTGACAACTGCCATAACCAACAGGTCAACTGCAACTGTCAGATCTGTCAGAAGTTAGTTAGCAACCGGATCAACCGGTAACCTTGGATGAAGTCTATATAAAGACAGATTCTATCAACAGAATATGAATGAAAACGTAGATATGAAGTAAGAACGAGAAGACGAAGTACTCAACACACAATTACAACAAAAGATCCAACATACACAAGAAAATCCAGTCAGAGATTTTCAAGTGGATCTAAGTGAAGAATTTCAAAAGTTCTTCAGAAGAATTTGTAGAGAGAGTGCTCCAACAATTCAAGTGAAGAAAGAGACTATCAACAACCAGTCTCTTAAGAGCAGATCCTGAATTATCTGCAAAGAAGAATTCAGATTGATTTATGGATTTTAAGAAAGAAGCTGATTGAAGATCATCTTCAAGAAATTCAACCTTATTGTGTTCAGATTCAAGAAGCTTTGAAGAAAGTCAAAGACAGGTTGATTTCTGGGTAATCAGATTCTTCAAAAACTGATCAAGAAAATTTTCTACCCATTCTCTCTCAACTTGGGTGGAAGATAAAACATATTTTATATTTTTGTTCTGTAAGATCATTATTGATCTGAGTTGTAAGCCTAGTTTATAAAGGCTGAGGTAGGAGATTTTCATCTCTGAGTTGTAGGCCTTGGGAAGGCTGAGGTAGGGCTGTGTGCCTGAGGTAGGAGATCTGATTCTCTGAGTTGTAGGCCAGGGTGTAGGATGAGGTAGGGCTTAATTTCCTGAGTTGTAGGAGTGTGGACTCACTCTGAGTTGTAGGAACCTTGACTGGGTTCTGAGCTGTAAGATCTGTTGATCTGAGAAGGAAGGAAGAAGTTAGGCGGAATCTAGCACACTGCTAGATAGGCGAAGGGGGAAAGTGGATGTACCCATCATTTGGGGAAACACTATAAAACTGTGTGCCATCTGTGATTGTGTGTGATTTTGTTATTTCTGTGATGTGGTAGCTGTAGATCTGATTGATTCTATTTGACTATCTGAATTTATATTTTGCCTTAGTGTAAAAATGAATTGCACCTATTCACCCCCCCTCTAGGTGTTTAGGTGATCTTGAAACCAATTCTTTCACATTGCATTCCTTCACGTGAATGTAAGCGTCTCTGAACAGAGTTGGCCAGTAAAACCCTTATTGTAGAACCTTATATGATGTCTGAGCCGCTCCCATGTGGCCACCTGTCTCATGATTGTGATAGAGCTGAATAATCGATCCGTGTTCAGATTTCGGGAGACACTTTCTGATGATGTCGTCTACACATGTGCGGAACAACAACGGATCCTCCCAGAAATAGTACTTAGCATCCGAGAGAAACTTCTTCTTCTTCTGGAAGGACAGATTCGGAGGCAATTTACCACACGCGAGGAAGTTAGTTAAGTCAGCAATCCAGGAAGCCTTACCATGTTCCGTTATTAAAGAGAAAAGTTTCTCATCGGGAAATGAGTCAGAAATTATAGAGTCTTCATGTTGTGAAATGTCACACATCTCCAACCGCGAGAGATGGTCCGCAATAACATTCTCGACTCCCTTCTTGTACCTCACTTCCAACTCGTACTCATGCATCATTAAAATCCATAGGATGTGTCGTGACTTTGCATCCTTTTTCTGCATAAGGTACTTAAGAGTGGCATGATCGGTGTACACCACGACTTTCGATAACACAAGGTAGGGGTGAAATTTCTCCAAAGCGAAAACCACTGCTAATAGCTCTTTCTCAGTAGTGGTGTAGTTCCGTTGAGCATCATTCAGAGTACGACTTGCATAATAAACTTTGTGGAAAACCTTATTCTTCCTCTGTACCAAGACTACTCCGACAACGAAATCACTCACATCGCACATCAATTCGAATGGTAATGTCCAATCCGAGGACGTGAGAACTGGGGTACTAGTCAAGCAGCTCTTCAATTTGCAAAAAGCTTGCAAGTAATTTTCGTCAAATTTGAATAAGACATCCTTTCCAAAAAGATTGCTCAGCGTCTTCGCGATAGAGGAGAAGTCTTTAATGAAGCACCGATAAAATCCAGCATGCCCTAAGAAGCTACGGATCCCCTTCACAGAGGTTGTTGGAGGCAGTTTCTTGATGACTTCAACTTTAGCTTGATCCACCGCCATACCCATGCTTGACACTTCATGCCCAAGAACTATACCCTTTCTCTACCATGAAATGGCATTTCTCCCAATTCAGCACCAAATTGGTGTCTTCACAACATTTTAGAACGGTTGCCAGGTTCTCTTAACACACATCAAAATCTGCACCAAAAAGAGTAAAGTCATCCATAAAAACTTCTAAAAACTTCCCAACCATGTCGTGGAAGATTGTCAGCATGCATCGTTGAAAGGTCTCAGGAGAATTGTACAGTCCAAAAGGCATCCTCTTGAATGTGAATGTACCAGCTGGGCAGGTGAATGTTGTTTGTTCGTGGTCCTCAGGGTCGATGAGAATTTGGCTGTACCCTGAGTATCCGTAAAGGAATTAATAATATTTATTTTCGGCAAGCCTTTCCAACATGTGATCAAATAACTGGAGTGGGAAATGGTGTTTGCGCGTAGCCTCATTGAGCTTCCTGTAATCAATACACACTCTCCATCCAGTGATTGTCCTGGTAGGGAGCAGTTCACTATGTTCACTTTCTACCGCCGTGATTCCCCCCGATTTTTAGCACTAGATGAATTGGAATTACCCATTTGATGTCACTGATGGGGTAAATGATTCCAACGTCCAATAACTTGATCACTTATTTTTGTACTACTTCTTGCATCTTAGGGTTCAACCGTCGCTGCGGTTGTGCAGAAGGCTTGACGCTTTCATCTAACAGGATTTTGTGCATGCAGACAGTTGGGCTAATGCCCTTCAGATCTTGTATGCTCCATCTGAAAGCCCTTTTATGTGACTGTAGAACACCATAAAGATGATCCCCTTCCTCAGGAGAAAGCAATGCTGAAATTATTACCGGGTATGTCTGATTTTCTCCAAAAAAAAACATACTTTAATGCCGGTGGAAGAGGTTTAAGAGAAAAGTTTGGGTGAGATTGATGATGTTCAGCAGATATTCTCTCAGGAATTTTGTTTGGGTAGTGCTCAATCTGATTGATTTCCATTCCCTCTATGTCCCACAGAAACTCCACAAAGACGTCGGCTGATAATAGAGGAAGGGGTTCATGGATAGTGCTGCTGATGAATTCTATGTCTTCCTTCTCCGCATAGAAATCCTTCCTCCCGGCTTTATACATATCGAATGTGGTTCTCGAATTTCCGACACGCAATGTTAGCATACCCTTCTCGGCATCAATGATTGCTCGTGCCGTGGCTAGGAATGTCCTTCCCGGAATAAGAGGTGCTACAGAATCCAGAGAGATGTCCATAACGAGGAAGTCAGCCGGGAAAACCAATCCGTTAACAGCAACAGTGAGATCCTCAATAATCCCCATGGGCTTCTTCCTTGATCGGTCAGCTAACTAAATTGTAATGTTGGTATGCTTCAAAGTTCCCGTTCCCAATTCCAAGAAGAGGTGGAGAGGCATCAAATTGATAGAGGCCTAAATCACATAATGCACGATGACAACCGAAATTCCCAATCGCGCAAGGAATCATGTATGTCCCTGGATCCTTTAACTTCATGGGCCAATACACCATAGAAAAGACGACTCCATCTCCCACATTTGAAATCAAGCACTCTCCAACCATTTCGTCTGCGCTAGCAGATCCTTTAGATATCTTGTATACTGCGGAATTTGGATAAGAGCGTCAACTAGCGGAATGTTCACCTGCACTCCTTTCATTATTTCTTGTAATTTTACAAATTGTTTTTTCCTTCCTCCTGTCCTTTAGTCGATGAGGAAAGTGGGGGTAAATCATGTCTGCAACTGGAATTACAACATCTGAAGGTTGAGTCTTATAGCGATCTTCAACATTCGGTTGTTTAATGGGTTCTTTACATTTCTTTTCCGATGACTCCAACTGAGGCTTACTAATTGCGGTTGACTTTCCACTCCGCAGTTGCATGGCATTCACAGTTTCAATGGAACGCTATAAATTTGCGGTGATGGCGGCTATAACACTTGCCACCTAGATTGAAATTTTTGGAATGCCTCACTCTGAGCATCCAAGCATTGCTGAATGCATTCGGTGAATTTGCAGAATTTCTCTTCGGTGAGTTCCCGAGAGGGTTCCTTCTTCCCACTATTTTCTGCTTTGATCGAACTGACCTCCTCAAATTTCTCCACAGATGTGCGCCACAGTCCACTTGTCCGCAATATTCTATCAATTATCTCCCAAACTTCGGCACAACTCTTACTGAATAAGGATCCTCCTGCCGCTAAATCAAAGTAGTGTCTGTACTGAGTCGAAACCCCGAAGTAGAACATTTGAAGTTGTGCTGCATCAGACGGACAATTCCCAAAATAGAATTTTTGCAATTTTTGATATTTCTCTCAGGCTTCTATTAGTTGTTCACCATCCCGTTGCAAAAATAGAAGAAACTCATTGTGCAACTCCCATAGTCGCTTGCGGTGGTAGAATATCTTTAAAAACTCTTCTTCAACCCTACTCCATGACACAATCTGGTCAGTTAGGAATTCGAGATACCATATTCTTTCCTTTCCAACAAGTGAAAATGTGAATAATCCCTTCTTCACCAAATCTGACTTCTCCTATTCGTAATTGAGTTTGTTGCAAACTTCACGAAAGTACTGCAGATGATCAAGAGCGTCATCCTCTGAGACTCCACAGAAGGATCTTCCGCGAGACACAAATTCGACTAAATCTGCAGAAATCTCAAAGCATTCCATATGATCACAGGTAAATGAAAGTTAATTTTGACGGCTACTCCCTTACAACCATCAGATAGTTGCAAAAAATGAAATAACAAAATTTCGTAATTACTTATCAACGACCTCATACACAACACAAATCACAATACACATGCATTCTCCGTCAACGACGCCAAAAACTTGATGTGTCGGAAAGTGCATCGGTCGCTGTCAAGTAATAAATTTGGGAATAGCTTCCCCGAACGTCGATCTCGAGGGAATGCAGGATGGGTAGATGATAGCGTCGAAAAAATATTGTTACTAAGAGTTGAATGAAACAACAAAGGTGGTTGGTTTTTTATTCCTAATTCTAACAAACAAAATAAAACTAATGCGGGTCGCAAGCACCGCTTCACTTGGTGGATGGAACTAGTGCAGTCCGCTATGCCGTGCTTCGTGAGGTGGATGGACGGAAAGCAAACTGATGGAATGAACTCAAGTGCGGATTGTGAGGGTCGCAATCACCTCTTCAACCACCAACACTAGCCTTTGCTAGAGTGGTTCTAGTGTGCGAGTGGAGTTGATGTGAATGGAGGCGAGTGCATCACAGCTAACAAAAGAGGATATAATTAACCATAGCATATTTAATTCATAGAGATCTAAAAGCAAGTTAAGGTTCATTACAATCTTTAGAGTATAATCTACTATGGAGATGAGGTAGAATAAACCGAGAGAGGAAAGCCTAGCCGTGGTTCTTGGCCGTAGTAGTGGGTTGTCAGTCCACTTCATAACTCTGACCATGGTTACTTCTGCAGGCAAATGGGTTTTCAATCCACTTGTCTTCCTCTGTCTTCTTTTCTTTCCTTCAAGCTTTTGTCCCTTTTGCCCAAAGGAGTTGCAACGGAAGATCTCTGTTGCACGCTGCTGGTGGCCGAAAACTCTCCGATCGGTTTAAGATGGCTTCAGATCACCGAATAAAGCTTCCCAGAGGGTGGAGATGAGTGGAGGACCTGCGGGGATAAGGAACGGCACTTCATGCGCAATATCAGGGTGGAGAATGAAGCGATGATGCCCTAATTCCCGGAGCACGGTTTTAAATACTACAGTAGAAAAATAGAGCGCACGATTAGGATCGAACGACCAGCGGTCATGCTAATTGGATTCCCTGATCGTGCGATTAGTAATGGCAGAACTCCAAAAAAATAGAATCAACGCACACGAGTAGTGGCGCACGACCATAGTTCATGAGCACTATGTCCTATGATCGTGTGATTGCCCTAGACATAACTTGGAAAAGATGGAGAATAGTGTGCACGATCAGTGACTCACAACCAGCGGTCGTGCGCTATAGATCTAATGATCGTGCGCAGTATTCCTATACCGTTTGGGTTTCGATGAACAGACAGCGCACGATCAGCGGTCGTTCGCTAAGGAGACCACTGACCGTACACGTGTAAAATCGCACGATCAGTGTCCCTCAGGCGGAAAACATTCCCAAACAATCCCGGAACAAACACACGACCCTTGTACCTGCAACAAAAATAGAGGAGGCACCGAAAAGGGAATTCCACATTCTCCAACGCAAAAAAACACCAAGTAGGGCAAAAGTACAATAACTACCAAATCACACTGAAAATGAGCCAAAAGTGCATGTAACATGGAATGGACATAATAACAAATATTAACAATTATCGCTCTAAAGTGTAGTGCATCAATGAGAAAACAAGCCCAGATGAGTCCAAAAATTTGTATATAACTTGGACTCATCATCTGACAAATGGTATCAGCTTGCAATGATCCTCAACTAAAGAAGTCAAGGAACAATGGTGCCACCCCCGATCGATTGGTTAGTTTGTGGACAAACTGACTCAGCGGAAGCAGTGGTGTCCCATATGTAATTCACACTCAGTATGTCCAATCACGACCCTATGATTAGCCAACCTGACCTTAGGTTTGTACCTTTTGTGTAGATCCCGACTAATGTAGAGCCAGTAGGGGGCACTCCCGCCCCTTTCGTACCCACTCAGTTCAACTGTCGGCTCTAGGACAGACGCCCTCGACTATTTTAGATACTTTTATGGCTCAACAGGCTCCGGTGCAACAACAAGCCCCGAGCTCTAATTAGTTACGAATGTTCCGGGCTCTCTCTCCACCTGCCTATCATGGGACAGAGTCGGCTGTTTGTATGGAGGAATGGCTCGACTCAGTACAAGAACTAATGGCTGGATTCTGATGTCCAACAAATATGGTTGTGACATTAGCAGTGTCAGTATTAGAATCCCACGCCAAGAGGTGGTGGAAGTCCCTCATGGGCTCCACCTTTCAAGGTCGGGTGTACATAGAGATTATTTGGAGTGAGTTACGGAAGCCTTTTTGGAACACTTCATCCCTTCTACCGCTCGGGATGAATGTGAAGAAAGATTCTTACAACTGAAACATGGATCCAATACTGTTATAGAATATCAGCGAGAGTTTCAGCAGCTCGCTAGGTTTGCTGAAGCATACTAGTTGAATGACGTGGGGTATGCTAATCGATTCTACAAAGGCTTGCGGGATCCCCTGAGGCAAGCTCTTTTGTTTATAGCGGATTCAAGCTTAGTAGAGATAATTGATATGACAAAAAGGCTGGAGGCAGATCACTTGGGGAGTAATCAGAGACCCGCTATGGGCGTAATGGAGGTCAGTCCTAGCTATAGGAGGAGGCAGGATAACAGAGGGAGAGGAAACAATAGAGGCATGGGTCGCTTCAGTCAGAATTTTAGGATGGAGTGTCCGGCCCCGCAGCCAGCACTACCTCCGCCACCACAAATGAATCTGCAACCCAGGGAGCAATATAAGCGCATCTGCTTCCAGTGCAACCAGCCAGGCCAAAACCAGTGCTACTGTCAACAGCTAGGTGGAAATGCACCCCCTGCTTTTCCTCTGGTAGCTCCACAAGGATGGGGACATATGCGTGGTCATGGATGTGGACCACGAGGAAGGAACCTCGGACCTGCTCGGTATCAGGTGTTTGTGCTGGACATGGCGCAGGAGCGGAATCCTCAAGATGTGATTGCCGGTATGTTGTGATTTAATTACTATGTTATAAGCATTCCCCCTTAAATAGTCTATGATATACTAAGAGTCTAGCTTGAGTATGTATAATTGATACTTATGAACCGTGATGGTTGGTGGGAAACCAGCTTACACAATATTCGATACCGGTGCCACACACTAATTTGTGTTGGTAGATATCGTTAATGACCTAGAAGGAGTGCTATAATTCATTGGTATTACTCGGAGAGTATGCCTTCTGGATGGCTCTGAAATGACTGCATCCGCAAAGTGTGATTTGGACGTACTTCTTGGAGGAAAGTTCTTTGAAACCCCTATAATAGTGTTGAGAATGCCAGAATTCGACCTCATTTCGGGCATGACATGGTTAGATTGGTACCATGCCAGGATTGATTGTGCGGAAAAACAAATTTATTTGAGGCATGGGGACTCTGAGGTCATCTTTCAAGGTATTAGACTTGCACCCTGTATGATATTGTCTTTAATTCAGACCTTAAAAGCCCATATGAAAGGGGATGAAGTATATATGATATGCTTCAAACAAAAAGAAATTACAAATGATATGAAAGATGTACGACTGGTGGAGATTTCCCGGAGGTATTTCCCGAGAAGTTGCCAGGGTTACCCCCGCATAGATAGGTGGACTTTCAGATTAATTTAGTACTGGGTGCTAAGACCACCTCTCAGACACCTTACAGAATGGCTCCAAAGGAACTCGCCGAGTTTAGAGTTCAGTTGCAAGAATGAGTAGAATCAAGGTACGTTCGCCCCAGTTCATCACCATGTGGAGCCCCTATTCTATTTGTTAAGAAGAAGGATGGACCTCTATGGTTATATATAGATTACCTAGAACTCACTGTTTAATGGTGTAGAACACCTATCCTCTAGCCCAGATCGATGTGTTATTTGATCTATTTGTAGGGTCACACTAGTTTTCCAATTTGGATTTGTGCTCGGGGTACTACCAGTTAACGATACGAGAGGAGGACATTCAGAAACGACATTTAGCTTGAGGTACGGTCTATATGAGTTCACCATGATGCCGTTTAGGTTCACAATTGCGCCTTCTGCGTTCATGAGTTTGATGAACAAACTGTTTGATCCATATCTTGATGTCTTCATCATTGTCTTCATTGACGATATTTTGGTCTATTCAAAGACAGAGGAAGAGCATGTTGAACACTTGACCTTGGTGCTGAAGAAGTTAAAGGAGCATACCTTGTTTTCCATGTTCAGCAAGTGTGAATTTTGGATCCGAGAAGATGCCTTCTTAGGACATGTGATCAGTGGTGTTGGACTAGCTGTGGATCCGACCATGGTGCGTGCTATGAAGGAATGGTCGCCATTGAAGTCAGTGGCCGATGTGCGGAGTTTCCTTAGACTTCTGGGATACTATCGCAAATTCGTGAAAGGATTCTCAAAGTTAGCCCTTCCTCTCACTGCTCTGACAAAGAATTGTGTGCCATATGAGTGGACACTCCAGTAAAAGCTGCATTCCAAGAGATGAAAGATTGACTTACCAACGTACCCATCTTACCCATTTTATCTAGGAAGGAAGGTTTTCAAGTTTACACAGATGCGTCATATCATGGGATTGGACTAGTATTGATGCAGCATGGGCATGTGATATCTTTTACTTCGAGGGAACTGAAGAAGCATGAAGCCAATTACCTAGGTCATGATTTGGAATTGGGGGCAGTGGTGTCCACCTTGAAGGTTTGAAGACACTATATATACGGCATCCACTACGAGATCTTCTCAAACCGTAAGAATCTAAAGTATGTTCATACTCAAAAGAAGTTGAATATGTGGCTGCTGCGGTGGTTGAATATTTTGTGTGATTATGAGTTTACATTGAATTACCACCTCGGAAAAGAAAACTCCGTAGCCGATGCTTTGAGTAGAAAGGTACCGGAATCGAGCCCTGAGTCTCGGTTGATGAGTATGGAATTAGCTCGAATGGTCGAGGAGATCGAGATAATGCTAGTGTATAAAGATCATTCTGAACAGTATATTGACTATCTATCTACCATGAGTATAGTATGTCACATTCGAGATCGAATTCAGGCAGAGCAAGGGAAGGATGTGGCTCTGGCCCTTGTAATTAAGTCAATTGAAGATGGAACTACTGAGAAGTATACACTAAAGGACGGCCTCGTGCATTTCCGAGGCTGACTCTACATACCCAATGGGGGGGAATCTGGGAAGAGATTAAGAGAGGCATATTGCTCCAAGTATTCGGTGCAACCCGGGATTTCCAAGATGTATACCGACTTGCGAAAGGTCATGTTCTGGCCAGGGATGTAGAGCGTTGTCAAGTATCTTGTTACATACATTGAGGCATGTTAGAAGGTGAAGGTGGAGTGCAAGTGCCCCTAAGGTTTATTACAGTCATTGCCCATCCCTGAGTGGAAGTTCGAGGACATCTCCATGAACTTTTTTCTTGGGTTACCTCGCTCGCGCACTGGGAACGATTCAATTTGGGTGATTGTAGATTGCTTGATGAAGCTTGACATATTTATCCCTATGAATTAGGAGGCACATGTGGATGTTTTAGTGCGGCTCTTTGTGGAGCAATTTGTACGGTACCATAGCGTGCCTAAGACGATAGTCTCTGATCGTGACGACCTCTTTACCTTCAAGGAGTGGAAGGTAGTACAAGCATATCTGGGCACTCTCCTTACCTTCAGCACAAGTTTCATCCTCAGGCAGATGGTCATTTTGAGAGGACCATCAGGACAACAAAAGACCTTTTGAGACTATGTGTATTGGATAGAGGAGAACCATGGGAAAGGCTCTTACCACTGGTTGAATTTTCATACAACAATAGCCATCATTCTAGCATAGGATGGCTCCCCACGAAGCGCTTTATGGGAGAAGATGTAGAACTCCATTGTCATGGGCGCAGGATGAAGATCCAAAAGTTCTGGGGATAGAGTACATTGATGACACTGATGCGCTTGTTTAGCTGATATGTGACCGCATGATTGAGGCTCAAAGTCGGCAGGCAAAATACCATAATAAGAAACATCGAATTGTGGAATTTCAAGTGGGTGACAAGGTATTTTTGAAGATCAGGTCAATGCATGGAGTGTCGCAAGTGCGTGGTATGAAGAAGCTCAGCGCGAGATATGTGGGGCCCTATGCTATAGTGGATAGAATTGGCCTTGTAGCCTATCAGCTAGAGCTACCACCAGAACTAGAAAATTTGCACGATGTGTTCCATGTGTCATCGCTCTGGAAGGCACTACTTCGACCTGACCAATATGTCCCTACTACAGATGGAGCGGTAGCAACCGATAGATCTATTTGACTAGAGCCAGTGCAGATAGTGGACCTCAAGACAAGAAGCTTGCGGCGAAAAAGTGTAGCATTGGTAAAGGTCCAATGGTCTAATCACGGAACAGAAGAATACACTTGGGTTATAGTGGAAATGATATGGAAGAGGTACCCGGTGTTATTTTTCCAAGGTAAAATTTCAAGCATATTATATGTTCAGGATTTATCTCCCCATAACCCTAGCCTGATTTCGGGGATGGATTCTTTTATTTTATTGATAGGATTTGTAGCGTCACGATTCGCGCTAGGCCCCATGTGTGCACTTTCAAGTCAGGAGAGCTGACTTGGGCGCAAGGTGTGTTGGCAGATAGGCTTGCACCTAAGCCAAGTGTCTGGAAACTACCGCATGGTGGTAGAAAGTTACCGCGCGATGGTAGCGACCGAGGAGTTGAGAGCGTTGAGTTGGCAGACATCCGTTGAGAGTGTTGAGTGAACAAAAGGCATTGAGTTCTATCGCGCGATGATAGCAAGGTACCGCACGGTGGTAGCAGCCAATGCGTTGAGAGCATTGAGTGGTCAAAAGGTATTGAGTGCTTTCACGTGGCGATAGTGCAATACCGCTTGGCGATAGCCGACCGATTTATTAGCAAATGGCTCGGGAACCTAACGCCTGACATTAGGATTACCTGGGTGATAGCCCGATGAATTATTTTTACAAGGCGCTCGGGAAGATATCGCTTGAAATTAGAAGGTTATCGCTCGGCGATAGAAGTATAGGTGGCAGCACCTGAGTGGGCGGTTTGAACGATGGCTTGCCGAAGAAGTCATTTTTTGTAATACCGCCTGATGGTAGTAAGCTACTGCGCGATGGTAGCTCCCTGATCGGGAAAACCCTAATTCTATTTGGCCACACCTATATATAATCATCCAAGTCTTAGCCGCCAATTAATTTCTCCGAAATTTCTGAGAGAACGACTAGAACAGAGCTTTTCTTTGAAGATAAGGAACGGAAGGAGGAGAATGCGATTGAAGGTCGATGCCACCATGCCGCCAAGGAGAGTGATGAGATCCATGTATGGAATCGACGGAAATGAGGTGTGCTTCCTACCCTCTCCCTTGGTGCTAGATCTGTAGTTATTTTCCAGGAGAGATGTCGGCTCAAAAGAGTTTGACTTGTGAGATGAAGACCTCCTAGGCAGAGACAATGTTAGGGCTTGTGCCTAGAGATTTGATGTCTTCAACCTGTCCTCTATTCTGGTGAAGTTAGTGGACTTGGTTTCGTGAAGAGAAATGGTCTATTGAGGGTGAATATGGGAGGAGGAAGTTTTGTATATAGTTTTGATTAAAGGTCCAAAGGAAGAAGATGAAACGATGTTGTTTATATGATTTAAGATGTGTGCAGAAATCTATTTTCTGAGCAGATTGAATATCAAGGCTGTTTTCGGGTATGTTACATCCAGATCTGTGCTTTCGACTAAACACAAAAGAAGTAGCCCCTTCAAAGACCTTTTCAATGGATGGTTACACGTTTTCCTACGAGTCCTGTAGACTCGGAAATGTCCAGTCGAAGTTGTTGTACATTCAAGTATTAAGTACATGTTCTCTGGTTAGTGTGGATCCGGGTTTGAATTTGGTAGAGTTCATAACAAATTTACTTTGAGATTTGCTGAACTTCATTTATGGAAGTTTGTGATAAACAAAGGACTGATGGGATAGATCCTTAAGAAAGTAAATAAGGTTGAGGTTTTGGTAAACTTAGGCTATATATAATCGTGTTAAACAAATGGTTTGATGGAATATGATTGTACCGACGGTTTGAAGAATGTTAACAAACAAATGGTTTGGGAAAGCTAGTGAACAAATAAATCAATACGTTTGATTGTACATGCGATATTACTATGGAAGCATAATTGATTGTGAATGCTTGATTTTTAAAAGGAATTTGATGAGGTTAATGCATGGCCATGTGGTTTGATGATTAATGAGGTGTGTTTTGTTCGAACACCCTATTACTAATTTGGGTCAGGATCACTATATCTCTAGGAACCTTTGCTTGACCTCCTGTATAGCTTAATAGGTCAATTAGAATTGAGTCTAAGGGTTAGAAGTCTAGGTTTGGAGGCTGCCCTGAAAACCAGGATTCTCAGTCTGGAGACTAAGTCTGATCGTCGAGCTCAGCACGACGATTCGTCGAACTCCGATCGACGATCGTCTAGCTCAACTTCGACAAGATCGTCGAACTCCATTCGACGATCGCTGAGCTCAACATCATTATATCGTCGAACTCCATTCGACGATCAGTGAGCTCAGGTCGACGATTTTGACTATGTTTTGGATCTTTATCTCTGAGCTCAGTTCGACGATCTTTGAGCTCAGATCGACGATATTTTGCTGCTGTGTATTTCCAGATCGCTGATCTCAGCTCGACGATAGCAGAGCTCAGTTCGACGATTTCAGATAAATTCCAGGATATTTCTTAATTCAAATTCAAATCAGTTAGGAGTTATTCTGCAATTAATTCAGAGATTTGCTAGCCGTTTTCATTTATTTCTGGACCAAGTTTCAAGGGATTTTTCAAGGAATAATTCTGTGAACTTTCCTCCAGAAGAGATTATGCAATTAAGGATGCAATTAATGCAGGCCAACGGCTATACTTGACAGAGAATGATATTATATTCTGGACCAGAGAATAAAAGACAGAATGTTTTTTGAATCTCTAAGAACAACAAGAAGAGCACACACAATACAGATTACAGAGACACATTCTAAAATCTTCTGTCACAAAGAATTCTGAAGAACACTCATCCAAGGAGATCAAGCTTTCTCAAATCTTCAGATCTCTGTAGTTTTCAAAGTGTTCAAGGCCAACATATTTCAGACTCTAGACACTCAACATTTCAGCTATTGCTGAAATCATCTATTGCTAGAGTTCAACCTTTGAAGGCCTATCACCCTCAGCAAAGCTTTTCTTCCTGAAGATTTCAAGGATTCAGGGGGAGCTTTGATATCAATCCACATAGTCTTCTCAGTTGTTTGAGAAAGAGAAAACTGCCATCACTCTCTCACCCCCACTCTGTAAAGGGTTTCTCAAACTCCCTTCAAAAGTTTGAGCTTGGTTTTTGAGCACCTTGTCAAAAGCTCATTGGTGGCAAGACACCTGATCAAAAAATCTGCTTTGGTTTTTGAGCACCTTATCAAAAGCTCATTGGTGCCCAGGACACCTGATCAACTCATCCTGCAGTGTATTCCTACCTAGGGTGGTAGAAGAGTGGATGTACCCAAGTTTAGGGGAACCATTATATTTCCTTGTGTCCTCTGGTTTTGTTTGCTTTCATTTTTGTTTCTGGCCTTGATTTTCCTGTGCTTAGTTTTGTGTTTAGCTTAGTGTTGTGATTAGATTTTTTATTGCTTCCCTGTTCACACATATTACAACAATTGTTGTAAAAACTTTTAAAGCACCATATACTCTATTCACCCCCCTCTAGAGTATATCAGATCTAGTTGCACTTTCAATTGGTATCAAAGCGAGGTTGGTTAAACATACCATACCTGATTGGTTGTACAGGCTAACACCTGAACCCAAAGATCCCAAACTAGATCTGTTCTTCTTTTGTAGTGTATTATTAGATTTTGTTTGCACAAATCATGGCCCAAAACAAAGTTTATGCTAGCACCAGACCTCGAGTGTGCAATCTGTCAAAGTTTGCACTTTGGAAAGCAAGGATTAGACTTTACATGAATTCTATTGACAAAGATATCTTTAATTCTGTTTTGACAGTATGTCCAAGACCTCCAGAGAACACAAGTACAAGTGTTATTCCACCTCCATCAGGAACAGATGCTGACATCAAGAAATGGAAGGTAGCTGATGCCAAGGCTATGAACATCCTAGCCCAGACAATGTCAGATGACATATTTCAAAAGGTAGCTGAATGCAACTCAGCAAAAGAAATTTGGGACAAGCTCTCAGAAATAGTCTCAGGCTCAGCTGATGAGAGAAAGGATAGAAGATCCCATCTCATCTCTCAATATGAGAACTTCAAGAAGGGAGAGACTGAGTCAGTGGGAGATATGTACAACAGACTAAGTCTAATTGTCAGTGAACTTAGGACATTGGACAAAGAGATCTCTCTAACAGAACTTAATGACAAGATCCTAATGTGCTTCCCCAGCACTTGGAATTCAAGAATCTGGCCAATTAAGTATGCCAGAAGTCTAAATGAGATTACCACTGAAGATCTATTGGGTAAGATCAAATCTTATGAGCTACTCATCAAGAATAGAGAGGAAGAACAAAAGGCTGCCTCACCAGCCACAAGAAAAGAGAAGACCATAGCATTCAAGGCAACTGAGGATCTGCCTGAAGATAAAGCTACAGGCAATGATGAACTACTCAGTCTGCTGGCCAAAAGATTCTACAAGATGGCCAGAAAGGACTTCAGAAGAAGATCATACAAGGAGCAAGATAAGCCAAGGTATGACAAGTCCATTAGCAATAATAAAGACATTATTTGCTTTGGTTGCAGGAAACCAGGGCACATAGTTCCTGACTGTCCAGAGAACAAGAACAAGGACAGAAGGGATAGAAAAGAAAGAAGAAAGGAGAAAGACTCCAAAAGAAATGGCAATGGCAAACCTTCCTCAAGCAAAAATAAGCATACAAGAAAAGGGTTTATTGCTGAATCCTGGAGTGAGACAGAAGAGGAGTCAGAAGCCTCATCCAGCTCCAGTGATGATGAGGATGATGCAGAAGAAAAGGAGTTCTGCATGATAGCAATCAAGGCCTCTCAGCACAATTCAGAGGAAGAAGAGTCAGAATCAGACTCAGAGACTCAACCTGAAGAAGATCAGGTAAATAGCTCTTTTGATTTTAGTTCAGAAGATTTTAAATCAGAATTTAAAGCACCGTGTTTAGACCTGCTAAAGTCTGAGAAAGAGATTATCTCTCTCAGAAATCAATTATCTGAACACAATACTTTAAAGTCAGAAAATCTCAAACTCTCTCAGGAATTGGAGTGATGTAGGGGACAGATAGCTTCACTGAAAAGTGAGCTCTCTGAGGCCAAGAAGCTTGAAGAATCCCTTAATGGGAGAAGCATTAAGCTGATGGACATCACAAGCACAGTGAACTATAGATTTAACAGTACACTGGGCTTGGGTGCTTCATCCAGCCAACCTATAGTCCTAACAACTCCCATCAAATTCGTTTCTAACAAGGGAAAGGGAGTTGTAGAGGTAGCTAGGAAAAATTCTGATCTGCCTCAGAAAACTAAGCCCCAGCAGAAATCGTCGAACGGAGATCGACGATCGCCGAATGAAGATCGACGATCGCCGAACGCAGCTCGACGATCTCAGGCACAATCGTCGAACGCAGATCGACGATCTCAGCCAAAGTCGTCGAACGCAGTTCGACGATTTCAAATACCTGACCTCACCCATAGTCGACCGTCAAACGGAGCTCGACGATCTGACCCAAGATTGTCAAACGCAGCTCCAAGATCGTCGAACAGAGGTCAGAGCTCTGGAAAATTTTTCAAAGGCAAATCAAAATTGAATCCTAAGGGTCCTTCATCCCAAATATTTAACCCTTATACTGAATGGATTTTACCTCCAAGGAGATATCATCCTGAAGGATATAAGAGTCAACCTGGGATGTCTTTCATTTCTGAATTTAAAGGTTATCAACCTAGGCCCAAGGTAAACTGGGTCAAAAACAAATGAATTGTCTCATGTGCAGGTGAAGACCTATCCAACATCTAACCAGCAATGGTATTTGGATAGTGGGTGCTCTAAGCACATGACAGAGAACAAGGACAACCTCACATCCTTCAGAGCCAAGCTTGGACGCAAAGTTATCTTTGGTGATTCAAACTTTGGACAGACTAAAGGATATGGTGCAGTCCAGATTGGTTCAGTAACTTTCAAGAAGGTAGCTTATGTGGAAGGACTGAAGCACAACCTAATCAGCATCAGTCAGCTGTGTGATGAAGTCTACCAGGTGACCTTCAGCAAAACCTTATGCAAAATCAAGTCAGAGGACAACACAACAATGTTGACAGGTAAAAGGAAAGGTAACATCTATCTAGTAGACTTTCTTTCAACTGATGTAGATATTTGCTTGTTTAACTCTGTCTGTAGACCAAATGTTTTATGGCATAAGAGATTAGGACACCTAAACCTTAGAACTATTGCTAGGCTATCCAAGGACAACCTTGTTAGAGGACTACCTTCTGGCCCCTACAAGAAGGAAGGACTCTGCAGGGCTTGTCAATTAGGTAAGCAAACTAAAAACAGTTTTAAGTCACTTAATAAGAGTGATTCACCTAGGATATTGTATCTGTTACACATGGATCTTTTTGGACCCATCACAGTACAAAGCCTAGGAGGGAAATCCTACACTTTAGTAGTTGTAGATGACTTCTCTAGATTCACTTGGGTGTTCTTTCTAAGAAATAAGTCTGATAACTTTAAGTGTCTGACAGAGTTTCTCAAATGTATACAGATTGAGTTCAATACTCACATTGCCCTGATCAGAAGTGATCATGGGACAGAGTTTGGATCTCTTCTTATGCAAGAGTTATGTCAGAGTGAAGGGATCAGGCATACTTTCTCAGCTCCTAGAACTCCTCAACAAAATGGGGTAGCTGAAAGGAAAAATAGAACCCTTATTGAATCTGCCACTACATTGTTGTCAGATGCTCATCTACCTCTATCCTTCTGGGCAGAGGCAGTGAACACCTCCAACTATGTGCTGAACAGAAGTCTGATACATAAACTAAAGGGAAAGACTCCCTATGAATTACTCAAAGGGAAGAAACCTAAAGTTGACTATTTTAGAGTCTTTGGTTATATTTGCTACATTCACAATAATGACATGAAATATTTAGCAAAATTTCAAGCCAAAGCTGATGAAGGAGTGTTTCTGGGATACTCCATGATCAGCAAGGCCTATAGGGTCTATAATAAATCATCTTTGAAAATTGAGGAATCTGTTCACTTTTCTTTTGATGAATCTAACATGTCCTTCAAGGAGAAGATTTCTTCTACCATAGAACCTTTGTAGGAACATTCTCTAGTTGAAGACTTGAACAGGTTACAGGTTACTCAAGAGGATGAAAGCAGTGAAGATGAAAGGAATGCTCAACATATTGAAGCACAACTTGAAGAGCCAGTTGTTATACCACAAGAGGAAACAACAACACAGGTTGGTGAACAATCAACACCCCCTGTTGATTTAGTAACATCAAGAGACCATCCAATTTCCCAAATAATTTGAGAAATCTCAGCTGGTGTGCAAACCAGAAATCAGGTCAACCAAAACCTATTGCACACCTGCTTCCTATCTCAAATTGAACCTCAGTCCATTCAAGATGCAGAGCAAGATCCACACTGGATCATTGCAATGCAAGAGGAGTTGCATCAATTTGAGAGGAACAAAGTATGGGAACTAGTGCTAAAGCCTAAGGATCATTCCATTGTTGGAACAAAATGGGTATTCAGAAACAAACTGGATGATCAAGGAGTAATTATAAGGAACAAGGCAAGGCTAGTTGCTCAGGGATACTCTCAAGAAGAAGGAATCGACTACGACCAGACTTTTGCACCTGTTGCAAGATTAGAAGCCATCAGAATATTTCTAGCTTATGCAGCTCACAAAGGCTTCAAAGTATATTAGATGGATGTCAAAAGTGCTTTCTTAAATGGAGACATCAAAGAGGAAGTTTATGTCAGACAACCTCCAGATTTTATCTCTCCAACTTTCCTGATTATGTTTTTAGACTGAACAAAGCATTATATGGTCTCAAGCAAGCTCCTAGAGCATGGTATGAGACCCTAGCATGCTTTCTTTTGGAAAATGGTTTTATAAGGGATAGAGTAGACCAAACTCTTTTCATTAGAACCCATAAGTCCCATACTCTACTAGTACAAATTTATGTAGATGATATCATTTTTGGTTCTACTGACTCAAAATTGTGTAGAAGGTTTTCTAACCTGATGCATTCTAAATTTGAGATGAGTAGCATGGGTGAGCTCTCCTTCTTCCTAGGATTGCAAGTCAAGCAACATACTGAAGGCATCTTTATTTCTCAAACCAAATATGCAAATGAATTGGTTAAGAAATTTGGTATGTCTGAGGCATCTTGTATGAAAACACCCATGCCTACCATTGCTGTATTGGATGCTGATGAACATGGGAAACCTGTTGATCAGACAACATATAGAGCAATGATTGGCTCTTTACTGTATCTTACAGCTAGTAGACCAGATATAATGTTTGCTACATGTATATGTGCTAGGTTCCAAGTAAGCCCTAGAGAGTCACACCTAACTTTAGTAAAGAGGATTCTCAGGTATGTTAAAAGTTGTCCAAATCTAGGTCTCTGGTATCCAAAAGATTCAGCATTTGAGTTAACTGGATTCTCTGATGCTGATTATGCTGGATGCAGAATTGACAGGAAAAGCACCAGTGGAACTTGTCAGTTCCTTGGTGACAGACTTGTCTCTTGGTTTTGTAAGAAACAAACATCTGTGTCAACTTCAACTGCTGAAGCTGAATATATGGCTGCAGGCAGTTGTTGTTCACAAATCTTGTGGATTCAAAACCAACTCCTAGACTATGGTTACAACTTAGAGAAGTCTAAAATCTTTTGTGACAATACAAGTGCTATTTCCATAGCTCAAAATCCAGTCCTCCATAGTAGGACAAAACACATAGAGATTAGGCATCATTTCTTAAGGGATAATGTTGAAAAGAATAAAATTGAACTACAATATATCCCAACTGATTTACAAAGGGGAGATATTTTCACCAAACCCTTGGATGAAAAGAAACACACCTTCTTCCTAAATCAGTTAGGAATGTTAGATGAAGGAATTCTTAAATAATATCCAAGATTTTGAAAGCTTAAAAATTGACCAAGACTAGGCAAACATTCTGATTTTTCTTAGTGTCTAGCATTTCTCTGATCTCTGAACTGCGCTCGACGATTTTCCCCAAGATCGTTGAATGGAGATCGACGATTTCCAAAAATCGTCGAACTGAGTTCAGCGGCTATCAGATAGTATGAACTATCTCTTTCGGTCAACGATCATCGAACGGCGCTCGACGATTATGTTCACTGAACGATCGTCGAACGGAGCTCGACGCTCTCCAAGAGCGTCGAACGGAGATCGACGATGTTGAAGACTCTTCAGATTCCTTTAGGAGCCTCGATCGTCGAACTGAGTTCAACGATCTTTCCAATTCTGCGTCGAACCCTAATATAAAACTCATTTTTCGTCGTCGTTCTCTTTTGCGCTTTCGATTTCTCTGTAAGGATTTTCTTTCCCTCCAAACAGTTCTATGCTTGGTCGTTTTGTTTGTTGAGTTTTTGCAGGTACAAATGGCTGTGTCAGTTGCTGTTCTTGCTGCAATGAAGTTTGATGCTGGGTTTAATATTGATATAGAATCCTTTAGCACGACTGATCAGATTTTTCAAGATATACTGGGTTTGTTCAAGGATCAGAATCTGACTGCCATAATGACCACCAGGATCAAGCTGGCTTCTAATGAGATCAAGGAGTGGGTTTATACTGCACATAATCAAGATAACAACACCATAGTTGGGTCAATAGCTGGAACTCAGGTACCCTTGACCCCCACAATTTTAACAGAAGTTTTTGGATTGAGAAATGGAGAAGACTCTGCTGAATTATTTGGAGATGAGTTTTCTGAACTGCTTGCCAGGATGGGTCATCCAGAGGGAAACCCTAGCAAGCTATTCAAGAGGAATCTGTATGTTGAATATAGGTTCCTGGCAGATGTGGTAGGGAAAGTGCTACTGGCAAAGCACTCTGCCCATGATACTATATCAAGATATCAGCTCTGCCTCATGGGAGCTCTTGTGGATAGAAAAAATCTGAATTGGGGAGAGGTTTTCTTTGACCTCATCAAGAAGAAAGTAAACAAAAGTTTTGTTAATTTTGGAAGAATCATTGGAGTATTTCTGCAGCATAGGTGTCCTGCCTTGCTAGTCTCCTCTGGAGTTCATATCAATGCCTCCAAGAGACTGACCTGTGCCCTCTTTGGAAAGTGGGACAGGCACATAAGCAAGCCTAGCAGGCCCTCCTCCAGTGCTCCTTCAGGCACAAGGACTCCAAGAGTCACTCCTCCACAGGTCTCTGCTCCTGCAGATGACCTGGCTGCTGTTGCTGCCTCTCCTCCTCCTCCAATTCCCTCCCAACCCCTACCATCCACCATTCCAGCTCCATCCACCATTATCATCTCCAGCCTATCTCCCACATCAACACCATCCCCAGAACCCATTCTACCTCCACCAGCAGACCAATTCCACCCACTGTTCTCTTACCCTCCACCAGATGTGACCTCTTCCCCCTCTATTCCATCCTTCACCCTACTGGATGATTCCTTTATGGATGATTCCCCTTCATCTCCTCCTGGATTACCTACCTCCTCCACTTCATTCCAAGATCTCCTACACCACATCATAGACCAACCAACATTCACCCCATCCATATCCATTCCCCTATCCTCTATATCCACCCTCCCAACACTTGAGTCATCCCTTCCACCATTCTCCAGCTCTCCACTTCCAGAAACCTCAGCTGCTTCCATACCTTCTACCTCTGCTCCAGCTCTTGAGCAAGTAGACCTCTCAGCCCTAGCTGACAGGCTGTATGAGTTACTTGCCCCCAGGCTAACTCTGCTGTTGGAGACCTCTTTGGCTCCACTCCACCTGTCAGTGGCAGCCCTTTCTGCCAGGCTCTCTTCCCTCTTCCCTCAGGCAGCACCTATAGCAGTGTGCCTTGATCCAGATGTATCTGCATCTAGGCAGGGGGAGATGCCATATGAAGAGAATCTTCATGATGCTGCTGCTGCTGCTGTTTCTGCAAGCCCTCTGTCTTCTGTTGCTGTTAGTTCTGCTTCTCTTGCTGCTGCTGCTGTGCCTCCTACTACAGTTCTTGCAATAGACCTCAGGTCTTTGCTATCTGTTTTTGATTCTGCCTACTTTAGCTGTCTGCTAGAGGTCCATGCTGTCCAGCCTCCAGAAGACTTATCCAAGACACTTGTGCCTCTTTCTTGCTGTGACCCTAGCATGATCTCCTCTTTTGTAAATTCAGTCATTGCTGCTGCTGCTTCTCCTGAAGAAAGGATTGTTGATACTGCTGCTCCTGAGAATGTTGTTACTGCTGATGCTGAAGTTTCTGTTGTTTCTGCTGAACCATCTTCCAAAGACTTTCTTATGACAGGGGCCACTGAATTTGAGCCTTCTGCAGACTTTGATGATGCTTCTGTGGATGTTAGTGAATCTGCTGTTGTTAGTGAAGTTGCTGCTATTGTCACATGTCCAGAGCCTGCTGCTGCTGTTATTGCACCTTCTCCATCTACTGTTGTCCCTACTGCTACCATCTCAACACCTACTGTTGCTGTTGTTTCCGCTTCTGCCTCATCTACCTCTGTTCAGCTAAAGAAAGATTTGATGTAGAAAATAGATGCTCTCTATGATGACCAGAGTTCTGAATCTGATGAATTTAAAACATACTCTGATGACTCATCTGCTACCATTACCAGGAAAAGGAAGGCAAGGAGCAAAGCAATGAAAAGGGTTCCTCCTGCTAAAGTTAAAGATAACAATGATATCCCATATTACATTCTGCATAACTGCCCAATCACTAAACACTGGATGCAATATTCTAAAAATCAGCTGAAGGCAATGAAGAAAAAGAGAAAATATGAGAATGGTTCATCCCAATTCCAGCACTCTCATCCTCCTCCACCACCTCCTCCTGATGCATGTGCAGGTGGAAGCTCTGCAAGTCAACCCCCAGCCAGAAGCCAGGCTCCCTATCAACCTCATGCCAGATCTTACCAAAGGGAAAGCCAATCCAGGGGTTCACATTCTAGGAGAGGAGGATATAGAGGTACTCAAAGAGATATTCAGGTTTATTCCAAAGGGTACTCCAGGCAGCACCCATATTATAGGGGCGGACATAGTTCTTCTGATACAACTTCTGGTCCTTTCCCCTATAAGCTAAAAGAGACTGTGTCTGCCAGGCCTCCTTAAGACAATCCTTCCAACAGGTATGAGCCACCTGTACCTTTTGAGGACCCTGAAAATAATCCAGCTGCTTGGACTGCAAGGTTAAAGGAATTAGCTGCACTGGACCAGATTAAAAAGGCCAGAGAACAAGGATTAGACTCTTCCAACATTTCAACTATGTCTGAGCAAAGACAGAAAGAATTAGAGAGATATGCTTCCAGTAAATTCTTTGATGCTGACAGATACATGGAATTACATCCTGAAGAAGTGGTCCCCGGGCCTAAAAAGCAAACTTATTTGGGTGCAGCAGATGACACCAGATCCAACAAGGAAGCCCTCAACCCAAACAGAGAAATTAAACTTGTTAAAGGCAAAGAGAAGAAATGACATTGTAAGGTGATAATTTCTGTGATTTCTGACTGCTATCTGGATGATATATATATCTCTGTGATTCTGCTTTGTCTAGCTGTTGCTTTTATGTTTTTCTGATTGTATGTTGTTATTTAAATTATCCAAAGTCTGTAAATAGTAATCCTAACCCAAATAGGGGGAGATTGTTGGAACACCCTATTACTAATTTGGGTCAGGATCACTATGTCTCTAGGAACCTTTGCTTGACCTCCTGTATAGCTTAATAGGTCAATTAGAATTGAGTCTAAGGGTTAGAAGTCTAGGTTTGGAGGCTGCCCTGAAGACCAGGATTCTCAGTCTGGAGACTAAGTCTGATCGTCGAGCTCAGCACGACGATTCGTCGAACTCCGATCGACGATCGTCTAGCTCAACTTCGACAAGATCGTCGAACTCCATTCGACGATCGCTGAGCTCAACATCATTATATCGTCGAACTCCATTCGACGATCGGTGAGCTCAGGTCGACGATTTTGACTATGCTTTGGATCTTTATCTCTGAGCTCAGTTCGACGATCTTTGAGCTCAGATCGACGATGTTTTGCTGCTGTTTCCAGATCGCTGAGCTCAGCTCGACGATAGCAGAGCTCAGTTCGACGATTTCAGATGACTTCCAGGATATTTCTTAATTCAAATTCAAATCAGTTAGGAGTTATTCTGCAATTAATTCAGAGATTTGCTAGCCGTTTTCATTTATTTCTGGACCAAGTTTCAAGGGATTTTTCAAGGAATAATTCTGTGAACTTTCCTCCAGAAGAGATTATGCAATTAAGGATGCAATTAATGCAGGCCAACGGCTATACTTGACAGAGAATGATATTCTATTCTGGACCAGAGAATAAAAGATAGAATATTTTTTGAATCTCTAAGAACAACAAGAAGAGCACACACAATACAGATTACAGAGACACATTCTAAAATCTTCTGTCACAAAGAATTCTGAAGAACACTCATCCAAGGAGATCAAGCTTTCTCAAATCTTCAGATCTCTGTAGTTTTCAAAGTGTTCAAGGCCAACATATTTCAGACTCTAGACACTCAACATTTCAGCTATTGCTGAAATCATCTATTGCTGGAGTTCAACCTTTGAAGGCCTATCACCCTCAGCAAAGCTTTTCTTCCTGAAGATTTCAAGGATTCACGGGGAGCTTTGACATCAATCCACATAGTCTTCTCAGTTGTTTGAGAAAGAGAAGACTGCCATCACTCTCTCACCCCCACTCTGTAAAGGTTTCTCAAACTCCCTTCAAAAGTTTGAGCTTGGTTTTTGAGCACCTTGTCAAAAGCTCATTGGTGGCAAGACACCTGATCAAAAAATCTGCTTTGGTTTTTGAGTACCTTATCAAAAGCTCATTGGTGCCCAGGACACCTGATCAACTCATCCTGCAGTGGATTCCTACCTAGGGTGGTAGAAGAGTGGATGTACCCAAGTTTAGGGGAACCACTATATTTCCTTGTGTCTTCTGGTTTTGCTTGCTTTCATTTTTGTTTCTGGCCTTGATTTTCCTGTGCTTAGTTTTGTGTTTAGCTTAGTGCTGTGATTAGATTTTTTTATTGCTTCCCTGTTCACACATATTACAACAATTGTTGTAAAAACTTTTAAAGCACCATATACTCTATTCACCCCCCCCCCCCCTCTAGAGTATATCAGATCTAGTTGCACTTTCATGTTTGTAGTCCACTGCTTAGATTTGTGTCTTCCTACGGGTAGCAGTGTGGGTTGGTGTACTGTGTAAGGTGGCTTGCCACCTGTGTAAATGATGAATCCTTGTGTGGTATGGAAATGTCAAAGGGTTTAAAGTGCATCTGTGTTTGTCGCACTAGAATGATGTGTTGACAAGGGAGTCAGTATGGAGCCCTTGCGTGCTGTTGAGCACGAGATGTAAATAAATAAAAGGTACTCACAGTGGAGCCATCATATGTGAAATTGCATGCGGTGTGACTTGACACGCCGCGTCATAATCCTGGGTTAAGGATAGTGTGGCAGGTCTACGAGCTCACTAGTCGTCACAACGATGGGAGTGGACAGATAGACTTTGGGAGGTTGGGCTTTGTCCTCGGTGCTCATTCGAAGAGCTCCTTCCTTGCTAAGTGGACATATTGGCTGTGTCCTCGGTGCTTATTCCCGATGCTTTTTCTTTGCAACACTGATATGCTAGTTTGGGTTGTGTTCTTGGTGCACATCTACCTAAGACCCATATGAGCCATAATATGCATGTGAGCTCCGCTATTATGTACTTAGCATTGATGCATACGTAGTCCTAGGCATGGTAATGTGGAGACCAACCTAGTAGTGGAAAGCCCATTCCACTATCACCTTAGGGCCAAGATGGATGACACCTGAGAGGTCAGCTACCTGCTCGAAAAGTGGGAACTATAAGTCTGTGTTCTCAAAGCGATGTGCATGTGTATGCATGAGTGAGTCATCGCATTGCATTCATATCATTGCATTGCATCACATACCAAGATCCTCATCGTATAAGTTTGTATGAGCACTGTTTTACGATGAGTTACTTTACTATTAAGTCGATCCTTAACTTATATGTCTGTATGGGCATTCAAATAAGCTAAGTTACTTCCTTGTCATAGATTTATACACTTGATGGATGGATATAGTTTTGTAGAATTGCTAAAGTTTAATGTTTATGATATTGCTATACTTGATGATATTATTACTCTTGATATATATAGAATCACCACCTGCTTGATATTATTGCTTATATAAATATATTGTATCCTCTTCTTTTCTCCGCCCGGTGCCTAAGAGTCATCGGGGGAGAGGATGTGATAGCCACTTAGTCTTTATGACTAACAGTTTCTACGTCTTCCTTTTTAATAGAAAACCCCGCAGATAGAGAAGCATGTTTTGCAGGAGGGCAGCCAGACCAGCGTGACAAGGCCTGAAGTAACGGTACCAACACTGCCATCATTAACTGATGTGAGTTTTGAGAGACTCATTTTGTAACCTTCATGGCATGTTGTACACTTATATTTTAGAAGCCTTGGTTGTTTTTTTTTGCTGTACTAGTTGTACATTATATACTAATGTGAAATTTTGACTTCTCTTATATTCTTTTGTTGGGTTAGCAATGATGATATTGGTTTTAGTCGGCAGGATAGGTGTCTTGTGGTACAGGTCGACTCATGTGTCAGAGCTGCCGCAAGGCAACTGTTCTGGGCATAATACTACCCTCCGCCATGTCTTATATTCTGTGAGGGGGGTCTTACAAGTAAAGAGCCTTGTGAAAGGCCTGCCTAAGTTGTCATCCTTCGATAATGGTCATATCTATGCGGGATGCCAATATGGAAAGGCGCTTCGCCTTGCATTTGACACGTCGCTAACGAGGTGTAAAACAACATTGGAGTGTATCCATGGTGATCTGATGGGGCCGACCATCACAGGCAGTCTTGGAGGTAGCATGTATATGTTGGTCTTAATTGATGACTACATGAGGTAAACTTGGGTGTAATTTACGAAAGAGAAGTCAGATGCTTTCTGTTTGTTTATGGAGTTCAAGGAGCTGGTCGAGGGCCGACTTGTCATGCCGATCAAGAAGTTGAGAACAAACAACAAAGGTGGTTAGCGGGGGTCAGACCCCTTGGGGGATTGAAGAGGATCATCAAATAACCAGCTCGTTAGAGCGAAGGAATCGCGGTGAGCTTGGTCTGTTGTTTCTTCGCAGGCCCTCTAGACGATCGAGAGCCTTCTAGATTTGAAGACGCTTTTGGGGTGAAGGAGCGGGAGGATGCCAAGAATGAGGAGATGGCTGCCCTCAGGAAGAATGAGACTTGGGACCTTGTGCCCAAGGTCGATGGTATTACTCCATGGTATTACTCCTGTAACATACAAGATGAAGAAGAAGGCAAATGGGAGCATCGAGCAGTACAAGGCTCGCGGTGTAGCTTGAGGAATTTCTCAACAGCATTGAGAAGACTATGAAGAGATGTTCAGTCCTTTGACAAAGATGACTTCAGTTCGGGTAGTGATGGCCTTGACGGCTTGCTAGGGTTGGAAGATATGGCAGTTAGATGTAAAGAATGTTTTTCTATACGGGGAGATAGATAAAGACATCTTCATGGTTCAGCAAACTATGAAAGGCCCTTTATTGTTTGAAGCAGACTCCGATGGCATGGTATGGGAAGATCACAGAATACGTCCAATTCTGCGGTTATTTTGCCTCAGACTCAGATTTGAGCATGTCCATCAAGAAGAATGGGGAGCTTCAGGTCTTGGTGCTGTTGTACGTGGATGATATGATCGTTACGAGAAACTTCGATGATGAGGTGGCTAGGCGCAGGGCAGATCTAGCCATTCGATTCAAGATGAAGGACTGGGGTGAGCTCCACCACTTCCTTGGACTCGAGATTAAGAGGAAAGAGAGTTGCATACTCATTTCCCAGAAGGGCTATGCTGATCAGATCGTTCAGTGATTCTGATGCGTTAAGGGAAGAGTAGCTCTACTCCTCTTGATGTGTGCATCAAGCTTCGGCGAGATGAGGGAGGGTACTTCCAGATAATCTTCCGCGCTCTGGTGGGGAGCCTTATCTTTTTGATGATAACGAGGCCAGACATTACATATGTTGTAGGCCGAGTAAGTCGATATATGGAGGAACGTCAGAATCCTCATCTGATGGCGGCAAGGAGCATTCTGAAGTATGTGAAGACCACTTATAACATGGGTCTCCTTTATGGGAGAGACACGAGCTTCAACCTACAAGAATATACAGATGCTAATTATGGAGGTTATTCAGACGAATGGAAGTCAACATCCAGTTACGCTTTCACATGTGGATCAACATGGATTTCTTGGTGCAGCAAGAAGCAGGATTCGGTGTCCGCCTCTACTATGGAAGTGGATTACAAGGCTTCGGCCTTAGCAGAACAAGAAGCCATTTGGCTTAGGAGACTAGTAGAGGACGTCCTTAAAGAAGTGCGCGATCCTACTCTGCTACAAGTTGATTTTGAAAGTGCCTTGAAACAGGTTAATAATACAGTGTGTCACGAGCGGAACAAGCTTTTTGAGATTGAGCACCATTTCATTCGGGAGAAGTTGTTCGAGGGGTCTCTTATTGTTGGACATATGCGGAGCGAGGACAACATCGTGAACATCATCACGAAGCTACTATCGAAGTGTCCCTTTACTCAGTTACGGGGATTTCTAGGGCGGGTCTCCACTTCTCACTTTAAGGGGTGTGTTGAATATGTTGAAGTGAAAGTGCTAGCCTAAGCGGTCTGTTCGGGAAGTCTATGCGGTTAATCTCAGCGGTCTCCATTGTCAGACCGTGCAGTTTGAGCGGACAGGGCTGGCGACTAGCTATGTCGGACAGTGTTATACGGCTTGTTCCCCAGGATATTATCAGATGAATATGATGGTTATCCACTCAGTTGTCAGTTTGTGCAGCTGACTCTAGAGTTCATCGGTTTTATACGGACTGTTTTTGTATCCGCTGGTGATGTGCTCACACCAGGGATTGTAAGATATGGTACCTAAACACCTAGAGGGGGGGGGGGTGAATAGGTGACCAAAACCTTTTTAAAACTTTGTTGGCAGCACAACAGTTTATAACACAGATTTCTGAATAAGTTCACACAGCAAACACAGCAATTCACAACACAGCACAATCACAGCACAGAATACACAAGACTTTATAGTGGTTCCCCAATCTTTGGGTACATCCACTTTCCCCCTTCGCCTATCTAGCAGTGTACTAGATTCGACCAAACTTCTCCACTAACTCAGAACCCAACTAGGTTCCTACCTCAGGCCCAAAGCCTTACACTCAGCCAAAAGGCCTACACTCAGCCACCCAGGCCTACACTCAGCCAATTAAGGCCTACACTCAGAGTTCTTTAACTCCTACACTCAGGCAAGCAAGCCCTACCCTCAGCCTTTATAATATAGGCTTACAATTCTCTCAGATCCAATGGATCCTACAAGTTAAAATAGAAATTACACAAGCTAACTCTACAACTCAGAAAATAAGAGAGGTGTTGAGAGTTTCTTGAAGAGTTCTTGGAAGAACTCAGTTAGATCCAAACTGACTTAGCTTCCTTCAAAGCTTCTTGATTAGAACTGAATTAGTCTGAATCTTCTGCAGTTGTTCCTTGACCTCTGCTTCTTGAAATTCAGATGACTCTGAATTCTTCTTCTCAGCCTTAGTTCCAAAGACTGAATACTTGGTTGGAGCTCTCTCTCTCCAACTTCTTAGATCTGCCGATGCACAACAAGATCTTCTTGTGTTGATACTCAATATACCACTTTTACAAAGATCTGAACTCTCTCTATCAAAAACTTTTTCAACCACTTCTATATTACTTCTTCAATCTTTTCAACAACAGTTTCTGTAAACTATGGATGCCTATTTATAGGCTTCCTTCATGGTAACCGGCTGGTCCGGTTCATAACAGACTTCTGATATCTCTGACAGTTGATGTAGACCGGCTGGGTCGGCAGCTGTCATGTCAACCAGTCACTTCTTGAAATTTCTCTAACTGTCAGATAGTGTCGAGACTTTCTGTTCTTAAGTGTCGACACTTATAGGCCAAGTGTCGACACATGTTGTGTAAGTGTCGACACAAGTCTACAAGGTGTCGACACAATTCCTTGTATGTCTCGACACAGATTCTTCTGCATGTGTCGACACTGAAATTGAGTGTCGACACAAGTACTTGTACTTCATTCTTTAACTGTATTCTTCTAAGTGTCGACACATGTTCTTTGTGTCGACACATCTTCATGTGTTGAAACTGTCAAGTGTCGACACTGCTTCTTGGTGTCAACACAAGTCTTCACTTTTGATTCTTCAGCTGAGTGTCGACACATTCCTTTAGTGTCGACACTTGTACTTAGAATATTTTGTAACTTTTCTGTTCTTTGCTAAGTGTCGACACAGCTCCTTGTGTCGACACTTTCTTCAAGTGTAGAGTCTTCAACTAAGTGTCGACACATTGTGCTGGGTGCCGACACTTTCTTCAAGTGTTGACTCTTCTGGTTGTGTGTCGACACATTGTGCTGAGTGTCGACACTTTCTTCAAATACTGACTCTTCAGCATAGTGTCGACACATTGTGTTGAGTGTCGACACTTTTACTTAGACTCTGCAGACTTTTGCTGAGTGTCGACACAGCTCCAAGTGTCGACACTTTCTGGTGTAGACACAGCTCTTCTAGGTGTCGACACTTCTGCTAAGTGTCGACACAGCTTCTTCTGCATTCTTCTACACTGAGTGTCGACACAGCTCCAAGTGTCGACACTTTCTGACTGGTGTCGACTCTTCTTCCCAGGTGTCGACACAATGACTCCAAGTGTCGACACTGCTTGTCTGGGTGTCGACACAAGCTTTCTCAAGTGTCGACACTTTCCCTCTGGGTGTCGACACATGGACTTAGAAACTTTTAGCTTCAGTCTAGTGAATACCTAACCTGCACAAGTAACTCAAACAAACATCAAATACATTATGATGCATATCATTGAGTTAGGTGAGGCTTCTTCAAATCAGGTACATTTGACCAATGTACCCAACAATCTCCCCCTATTTGGAGAAGTCATAACCCTTAGTCAATGATATACACCACTCATAATTAAAAATTATAAAATGATGTAAAACAGGTATATGTCAACAGAGTTAAACTTAAACATGTAATAAAGCACACATGTATACTCATTTAGCATTACAGAACAAACAAGAATTAGACACATTCATCTGAACAATCATGAAATTTATATTTATCAAAAATTGTTCATACATTGTTGTTAATACATTTACAATGATTTACACAAAATGTTTGATGTAACAGATTACAACATTCTTCAGTTTAATCTTAGTCTAATTCTGCTCTGGTTCTTTTATGACTATGCCTTTTCCAGCTTGCACTTTGGCCTTTACACCAACAGCAGCAGCAGGCTCAGCTTCAGCAGTCTTCTTCCCTTTGGAGTCCTTCTTTTTCTGTTCTTCAGCCTTGATTTTTTGCCTCTCAAAGTAATGATAGGGCTTAGGAAAGTACTTGCTAGGCTCCACAGCTGTTGGAGGTAGCTTTCCTAACTTAGCCTTCCTTCTATGTTGGACAATGGCTTCCTGCCTACTTTCATGCTTCCTCCATTCTGTCTCTGAGAACCACTTGTTCCTCTCATGGGCATTGTCCTTGGCCACTTTCCAGGCTGTGAGAATGATGTTCCTAGAAGTAGGGCTCCACTGTTCAAAATCAGGTTTTTGCTCAGCAAGTTCCCTGAACTTCTTCTTTGATAGCCTAGTCTCTTCCTCTTTGTCCAAAGCCTCTTGCATAACAGCTGTAATAGGTTGAACAACCTTTTCCAGAATAACATTAGGCTTACCAGCAGTTGGACTATACATTGTGCTTACATCAGCATGAACCATTTCAAAATCTGGAGGTGGATAGATCACCTGAGCTACTTCCTGTTGCTCACCTCCAAGATATGCACTTTGAATACCAGATTCAGCTACATTATCATCATCACACAGGGGAGGATAGCCCAGTGTAGCCCTGATGGAATTGGATATCCATTTTGCATGCTCAGAACTGGCCTTGACTAACACCCTCTCCCCCTTTATGACTTCTTGTGCTACATGATCTCTCACATCATCTTTCTGGAATCTGATTTGGCTATCCAAATACCTTATTCCATCCTTAAAGAAAGGTCTAAGCTTTGTAAGCTGTTCAGAAATGACCTTCTGTGAATCTTTGATTGCATTCTTGACAGCAGCAATTTCTTCCTGAAATATCTTATCAAATTCAGCCTTGGCAGCAGCAGAGGAGGTTGATGGTTCATTAGACTTACTCTTCAGTTCAGTGACTATTGCATTGTGAGATGCAGTCAAATTATTATTCATCCTCAATTGATTCTCCAGCACATAGCCTTGCTTTAGTGCTATATCTTCTACCTTCTCTTTTATGGTTTCTTGATGTTTAGCCAGGAATACTACTGGATTGCCACCCTTGTGGAAGCAGTCAGTCACTTCCTTCTTATTCAAATTCATTTCAAACTTTATTGATTTGATATCTTGAGCTAAATCAAATTGTAGGGACTTTTGGCTTTCATCAATATATGTCTCTATTGCCCTTCTTTGCTCATCCAGCTTTACTTGCATTGCTACCATTAGGCTACTATAATCAGTTGATGGAGCTTGTTGGACTAGTGAGTGTTGAGCTACAGTTTGTAGAGCTTTCTTATAGCTCTGACTCCTTCTTTTGAAGACAAAGAATTTCTTCTTTTGAGCTTGCTCAGCTTCATCATCCTCAAACTCTGATGTACTGGCTATATCCACCCTATCCTTAGGGCTTGAGGGTTTTTCAGTTTGCACATCTTGTGCCTTCTCAGTATCTAGCCTTATAGGCTCTTCTTGAACATCCAAGTTCTCCCCCTCAATAGCAGCATCCTTCTCTTCATCAGCAGCATTCTTATCCATATCAAAATCATCTTGATCTAAATTCAGAAATAGATCTTCCATTATGTATTCAGCTGGAGACTGTGCAGGAGAAGTACTGGTTTTATCAACTACTTTATCAGGAACTTGTGGCACAACAGCAGATGTGTCCTGAAGAACAACATCTGGTTCTTGAGTTGCTTGCTGATTTTGCTGATGGACATCAGACAAATCAGAATCCATTACAGAAAAATCTAATGTATTAAGGTCAGAAAGTACCTCTTGGATAATCTGTGTAGCCTGCTCACTTTCCAGTGTAGAGGGATGTTCTACAGCTGGAGGCTCCCCCTGGATGTCAGCTGGCTCCTGAGGAGCAGGTGACTTCTCTGCAGCCTCATCCTCATAATTATCAGGAGTGAAAACAACATGTTCTTCACTGCCTGAGCTGCTGGAGGACTCCTGAGTCACAGCAGCTATCTTCCTCTTCTTCCTAGGAGGAGAGTCCTTCTTAGAAACTGGCTTCTCTGGAGTAGGAACTTCCTTAGACAGTACCCTTTCCCACCTGGAGAAGATTCTCATGTCCATCCTTCTCATGTGGTTGATTTTAGTTCCAGCAGCAGTGCTCATTACCTCTGGAATTGATCCAGCCAGGTAGAGACTTAGTATCCTGCCCAGATTGGGCTTCTTCAGACTTTCCTTCACTTTCTCAAAGACAATCATAGACCAATCTATTTTGATGTTGAAGATGATTCTGGTCATAATACTGAACATAGAGGCTGACACCCTGTCATGTCCTCCTGGTTTGCTTAGTATAACTTTGCCTACTACTTCAGACAGAAATTTTCCTTGACTGTTCATGCCTTTTCTGTTAAAGACTGAACCTATTTTCATCTTTGAATCAAGACCACTCCAAATCAAAGCTTCCCTGGTCTTGGATGTAGAAATTTCTTCTTCTTGAGTCTTAGGTAGCTGAAGTACCTTTCTCAGACTTTTGGGTGATACCTTGACCTTGGTTCCATGCACTCTAGATTTGATTCTGTATCCAGAGTCGTCTACAGTTGCTCCAGTAAGAAATTCAAGCACTTCTTTCTTCCATATCTTGGTTGGTTCGGAAACCAAGTATTCCAGTCCTGAATTGCTGACTAGGGTTATCACTGATTTGATGTCATGATCACCGTCGTCGAATGCGCCTCGCACGAGCTCATAGCCTTCGTTAACGTTCTCTTCCAGCTTGGGAGCCATTAGGATTTGGAGAAGTAGTCTTTAGAGAAGAGAAATGTCGACACAAGAGTTTTGGTCTCGAAACTTTTGAAAGCGTGTCGACAAACAAAGACAGAACCCTATTTATACCTTTCTTGTTTGAAGACGAACAGGCGGGATGAATTTCTAAAGATGTGTCGACACTGTCAATAAGTGTCGACACTGACTTATAATGTCTCGACACACATGTGTCGACACAAGTTTAGTCAACAGATTTTATGTGTCGACACTTGGTTAAGTGTCGACACCACACTACTCGACATGTAGTCGAGACTTTACTTAGAAAATTCTGAGTAAAACTTAAGTGTCGACACCTTATTGGATGTGTCGACACCTACTCGACATGTGTCGACACTAACATTCTGAAGTGTCGATACCAACTTCCTAGATGTGTCGACACCATTTTCCTGAAGTGTCGACACTTACTATTCTGTGTCGACATAGACTTGTCTATGTGTCGACACCTTTTTACTTAGCCAATTTTTAGTTCTGTAAACTTAGTCTAAGTTTATCATACCTAGTTCAATTTTGAACCTATTGAACTTAGCTTCTTCTAAGGGTTTAGTAAACATATCTGCTATCTGATTATCAGTTTTAACATATTCAAGTGCAATATCATTTCTTTCTACATGCTCCCTAAGAAAGTGATATTTAATCTCAATATGTTTAGTTCTACTATGTGATACAGGATTATTAGCTATTGAAATAGCACTTGTAGAATCACAGTAAAGTGGAGTTCTACTTACCTGAAATCCATAGTCCTCTAACTGATGTTGAATCCACAGAAGTTGAGCACAGCAACTTCCTGCAGCTACATATTCTGACTCAGCTGTGGAGATGGCCACACTGGTTTGCTTCTTACTACTCCATGAAATGAGTCTTCCACCTAGGAATTGACAGGATCCAGTAGTGCTCTTTCTATCTTCTTTGCATCCTGCAAAGTCTGCATCTGAATAGCCTGTTAGATCAAAATCTCCATTCCTAGGGTACCAGAGGCCTAGATAGGGAGTGCCCTTTAGATATCTCAAGATTCTCTTGACTGCAGTCAAGTGAGACTCTTTAGGGCAGGCTTGATACCTGGCACAAACACATGTAGCATACATAATGTCAGGCCTACTTGCAGTCAAGTATAGTAGGGAGCCAACTATCCCTCTATACAAGGTTTCATCTACAGGTTTCCCTGCATCATCCTTGCTTAGAGACATACTTGACCCCATAGGAGTCTTCATGGTACTGGATGAATCCATACCATATTTCCTTATGAGTTCTAGGGTGAACTTTGACTAACATATGGACAAGCCACTTTCAGTCTGTTTAACTTGGAGACCCAAGAAAAACTTCAGCTCTCCCATACTACTCATCTCAAATTGACTTTGCATAAGCTTTGCAAACTTTTTGCAAAGGCTACTTTCAGTAGACCCAAATATAATGTCATCTACATATATTTGGACAAGTATTACTTTGCCTCTAGATTCCCTAAGGAATAGAGTCTTATCTATTTTCCCCCTTGAGAACTTGTTCTCAATGAGGAAACTAGATAGGGTTTCATACCAAGCTCTAGGTGCTTGTTTTAACCCATATAATGCTTTCCTAAGTCTATAGACATGATGTGGAAGAGTAGGATCAACAAAACCTGAAGGCTGCTCCACATATACTTCTTTTAAATTACCATTAAGGAATGCTGACTTCACATCCATTTGGTATACTTTGAATCCTTGGTAGGTTGCATAGGCCAAGAACATCCTTATGGCTTCCAGTCTGGCTACTGGAGCAAAGGTTTGATCAAAATCAATACCTTCTTCTTGCCTATATCCTTTTGCAACCAGTCTTGCCTTATTCTTAATGATGACACCTTGTTCATCTAACTTGTTCCTGTAGATCCACTTTGTTCCTATCACATTGTGATCTTTAGGCTTAGGAACCAGATCCCAAACCTTGCACCTTTTGAACTGATTAAGCTCCTCCTGCATTGCTTCAGTCCACTGTGGATCTTGTATAGCTTCTTCAAATTTCTTTGGTTCTATTTGAGACAGAAAACTTGTAATATACTTCAGCATTCTGATTTCTGCTCCTTGTCTGAACACCTTGTCTTGGATCTCCAATAATTAGCTCTACTGGATGATCTCTTAGATGCCTGTTGGCTGGAGGCATCCTTACTTCTGGTTGAACTTCTACAGCATCTTCATCATGCTGAGTTCCTTGTACTTCTTCAGCTCCTTGTACATGTAGTTCTCCCCCTGGACATAAGCCATCTTCTTCTACTTGCTGTCTTGCAGCAGGTACATCTTCTATGGCTAGCTTGTCCATCTTCTTAGTAAGACCTGTGGGGCTGCATACATTGCTAGACAACTCATTGTTAATTAGTTGTGTCTCATCAAAAACTACATGCACAGACTCCTCTACAACTTGTGTAGTCAAGTTGTAGACTCTATAAGCCTTACTATTATTGCTGTACCCAACAAACACTCCCTCTTGGGACTTGGCAGCAAACTTAGTTAGGTAAGACTTTCCATTGTTAAGTATGTAGCATTTACAACCAAAGATCCTAAAGTAGGATAAATTTGGTTTCCTGCCTTTCACAACTTCATAGGGGGTCTTGTTTAACCTTTTAGTGATGGTAGCCCTATTTATCACATGGCATGCAGTGTTAACTGCTTCAGCCCAGAAATATTCTGGCAGTGATGAATCACTTAATAGGGTTTTACCAGCCTCTATCAAGGTCCTATTTTTCCTTTCAGCAATGCCATTTTGCTGAGGTGTTCTAGGTGAAGAGAATTCTTGAAATATCCCATAGTCTTCACACAGCTTTGTCATGCTTTCAGACTGAAACTCAGTACCATGGTCACTTCTAATTTTGACCACTGTACAGTTCAATTCATTCTGAATTTGCTTAACAAAACTATAGAAGACACTAGGTGTTTCAGATTTCTGCTTTAAGAAGAACACCCAGGAAAACCTTGAGTAGTCATCAACAACTACAAAGGTGTAGACCTTCCTACCTAAGCTGTGAACTGGCATTGGACCAAATAGATCCATATGCAAGAGGTATAAACACCTCACAGCATCTTTGTTGTCTAAGCTTCTAAAGGTGGATTTAGTCTGCTTGCCCTTTTGACAAGCTGAGCAAATGCCATCTTTGACACACTTAACTTGAGGACCATTCCTCACTAACTCTTTACTAAAGAGTTTGCCAATAGTCTTGTAATTAAGATGAGCAAGCCTCTTGTGCCATTTGACACATTGAGAGACTGTCTCATCAGCTACAAGACAAACTGGAGAACTATTGTTCTCAACCATAATGTCTAAACAATAGACATTTCTCTTTCTATATCCTGTCAAAATGATCTCTTGATCACTTGACCTCTTGATATGACAACCATTTTTAACAAATGAGATGTCATACCCTACATCACTTAATTGGCTTATACTTATAAGATTGTGTTTCAAACCTTTAACATAAGCCACTTGAGTAATGGTAACAAGGTTAGAAGAAATGTTACCAAACCCTTTGATGATTCCTTTTTCAGAACCACCAAAGGTCACCTTTGGACCATTTTTGATTGGGATGTAGTCCTTCAGTAGTCCCCTAGTTCCAGTCATGTGTCTGGAACATCCACTATCCAAGTACCATGTAGGGGTATGGCCACTTGGATTCACCTGCAAAACAAATTAATGAACCTTAGAACCCAAAGTAAACTTGGGTCCTTGGTGATTGTTAGTTTGCAACTTGACATAGCTACCTACTGGCTTTCCATCAGGTAACTTGCTACTCAACTTGGCACTAGCATTGTGCCAACAATCCAAGGCAAAGTGGCCAACCTTGCCACAGTACCAGCATTCAAACTTGTTGTACCTTTGCTTAGATACAACCTTTGCTGTCTTGACTACAGCAGGCTTGTTGAATGTTGGGGCTTTACCCTTGGACTTGAACTTGGACTGTACAGTCCCTGCAGGTCTAACAAAACCTAGTCCAGCTTTGCCTTTTTGATGAACAAATTCATCAATTAATGGTAATACTGATTTAGGTTTTGAAAACCTGGCAGCAAGTTCTTTTTCCTTCTGGAGATTTGTCTCCAGTCTCTTAATTTGATCATTCTTAAATGTAATAGTACCCATCTGAATCACAGTAATGTGTTTCAGCCTGGCTACTTCATTCAGTTTTTGATCATACTGCTTCTCAAAATCTGTTGCAGCTGCCTTGAGATCAGCAATCTCCTTAGCCTGACTTTTGGCTAGGATCTTGCTTTTCTTATAGGCTTGCAACAGTACTTGGTATTCATCTAAGAGCTGATGAATATCTCCCTCAGATTCAGAAACACTTCCATCACTTGATGAAGATGATTCTGACTCTAAACTAGAACTGGAATCTGAACTTAAGGTTAGACTTTGTACCTGACTAGGTCCTGGCTGCTCCAGGATTTTGGTACTTTCAGTCAATGCCATCAGTCCTTGGCACTGACTCTCTTCTTGTTCATAGATTGATTCCATGATCTGCATAAACTCCTCTTCTTCTTCAGCAAATAGCCCTATATAGGCTTCAGCATCTGTCTCAGTGTCTGAAGAAGAAATGTCTGAAAGAGTCTTCTCATTCTTTGCAACAAAAGACTTCTCCTTCTTTCCTTTGAAGTGAGTCTTCTTTTTGTCACTGGATTCTTTCCTTCTTTCAGGACAATCTGCAATAACATGACCCTGTCTATTGCAGCAGTAACACACAATCTTAGACCCAGTTGCCTTACTAGTCTTTGTCTTTTTCTTATCCTTCTTTGAAGGCTTCTTCTCCTGATACTGGACTTCTTTCCCTTTGGAATATGAAGGTCTGGACCTCCACTGTTTCTTCTTAAGGAATTTCTGAAAATGTCTGGTGAATGCAGCAAAATCTTCATCACTTTCACTGCTTGTAGATTTAGTGCTAACAGACTCATCAGATTCTGATTCAACTACCTCTGGAGGAGGAGTTGATGACTTAGTCCTGTTCTTTCTAGGTACTTCTGACTTAAAGGCAACAGTCCTTTCCCTGTGTTCAGTCCTTGTTGACTTTTCCTCCTCTTTTCTTACTGACAATTGCATCTCATAAGATAACAACTTGCCAAACAGTGTGGGAGGAGGAATTTCTCCCAACTTTGCCATTTCTGTGATGGCACAGATCTTGGTGTCCCAGTCTTTGGTTAGGGACCTTAAGAATTTATCATTCAATTCATAGTTAGAGAACTCTCTTCCATAGGACATGAGTTCATTAACAATTCTATAAAACTTCTTGTAGCATTCAGTGATGCTATCTCCTCTTCCTTGCCTAAAGCTCTCATATTCTTGATTAAGCAAGGACTTCTTATCTTGTCTTACTTCTTCAGAACCTTCCATGTAGACAATGAGGGTATCCCACATTTCTTTTGCTGTTTTACAGTGAATAAGGTTCTGGAAGGTGGCATCATCAATTGCACTAACTAAGATGTTCTGTGCCCTTTTGTCCATTGTAGCTAGGACAATCTCATCCTTGGTCATCTCAGAAAAATCCTTTGGAGTTCTCTGTGTAGCATCCAAGACTGAAATCTTCATGGGCACATAAGGCCCTTCTTTGACTGTGATGTAGATCCTAGGGTTAGAGGCCTCCATGAACAGCCTTACCCTTTCTTTCCAGATTCCAAAAATCTCCTTTCTGCATATGGGCAGTTTCATTGAACCCAATTCCTTGTGATTCTCTGAAGACCCCATATTTCTTGAGTTTCTTGAAACTGTTTCCTGACTTATACTGAATCTGCCAACCTGGATCTCCTCAGACAGTTAGTCCTTTTTGAGGAACCTCGCTTTGATACCACTTGTAAAGATATGGTACCTAAACACCTAGAGGGGGGGGGGGTGAATAGGTGACCAAAACCTTTTTAAAACTTTGTTGGCAGCACAACAGTTTATAACACAGATTTCTGAATAAGTTCACACAGCAAACACAGCAATTCACAACACAGCACAATCACAGCACAGAATACACAAGACTTTATAGTGGTTCCCCAATCTTTGGGTACATCCACTTTCCCCCTTCGCCTATCTAGCAGTGTACTAGATTCGGCCAAACTTCTCCACTAACTCAGAACCCAACTAGGTTCCTACCTCAGGCCCAAAGCCTTACACTCAGCCAAAAGGCCTACACTCAGCCACCCAGGCCTACACTCAGCCAATTAAGGCCTACACTCAGAGTTCTTTAACTCCTACACTCAGGCAAGCAAGCCCTACCCTCAGCCTTTATAATATAGGCTTACAATTCTCTCAGATCCAATGGATCCTACAAGTTAAAATAGAAATTACACAAGCTAACTCTACAACTCAGAAAATAAGAGAGGAGTTGAGAGTTTCTTGAAGAGTTCTTGGAAGAACTCAGTTAGATCCAAACTGACTTAGCTTCCTTCAAAGCTTCTTGATTAGAACTGAATTAGTCTGAATCTTCTGCAGTTGTTCCTTGACCTCTGCTTCTTGAAATTCAGATGACTCTGAATTCTTCTTCTCAGCCTTAGTTCCAAAGACTGAATACTTGGTTGGAGCTCTCTCTCTCCAACTTCTTAGATCTGCCGATGCACAGCAAGATCTTCTTGTGTTGATACTCAATATACCACTTTTACAAAGATCTGAACTCTCTCTATCAAAAACTTTTTCAACCACTTCTATATTACTTCTTCAATCTTTTCAACAACAGTTTCTGTAAACTATGGATGCCTATTTATAGGCTTCCTTCATGGTAACCGGCTGGTCCGGTTCATAACAGACTTCTGATATCTCTGACAGTTGATGTAGACCGGCTGGGTCGGCAACTGTCATGTCAACCAGTCACTTCTTGAAATTTCTCTAACTGTCAGATAGTGTCGAGACTTTCTGTTCTTAAGTGTCGACACTTATAGGCCAAGTGTCGACACATGTTGTGTAAGTGTCGACACAAGTCTACAAGGTGTCGACACAATTCCTTGTATGTCTCGACACAGATTCTTCTGCATGTGTCGACACTGAAATTGAGTGTCGACACAAGTACTTGTACTTCATTCTTTAACTGTATTCTTCTAAGTGTCGACACATGTTCTTTGTGTCGACACATCTTCATGTGTTGAAACTGTCAAGTGTCGACACTGCTTCTTGGTGTCAACACAAGTCTTCACTTTTGATTCTTCAGCTGAGTGTCGACACATTCCTTTAGTGTCGACACTTGTACTTAGAATATTTTGTAACTTTTCTGTTCTTTGCTAAGTGTCGACACAGCTCCTTGTGTCGACACTTTCTTCAAGTGTAGAGTCTTCAACTAAGTGTCGACACATTGTGCTGGGTGCCGACACTTTCTTCAAGTGTTGACTCTTCTGGTTGTGTGTCGACACATTGTGCTGAGTGTCGACACTTTCTTCAAATACTGACTCTTCAGCATAGTGTCGACACATTGTGTTGAGTGTCGACACTTTTACTTAGACTCTGCAGACTTTTGCTGAGTGTCGACACAGCTCCAAGTGTCGACACTTTCTGGTGTAGACACAGCTCTTCTAGGTGTCGACACTTCTGCTAAGTGTCGACACAGCTTCTTCTGCATTCTTCTACACTGAGTGTCGACACAGCTCCAAGTGTCGACACTTTCTGACTGGTGTCGACTCTTCTTCCCAGGTGTCGACACAATGACTCCAAGTGTCGACACTGCTTGTCTGGGTGTCGACACAAGCTTTCTCAAGTGTCGACACTTTCCCTCTGGGTGTCGACACATGGACTTAGAAACTTTTAGCTTCAGTCTAGTGAATACCTAACCTGCACAAGTAACTCAAACAAACATCAAATACATTATGATGCATATCATTGAGTTAGGTGAGGCTTCTTCAAATCAGGTACATTTGACCAATGTACCCAACAGGGATATCTTGTGGTATGGACTTGGTTTGGATTTGGTCCAAGTCCAGGTTGGATTTAGTCCAGGAGGTTGCAGGTCCTGTGCGGGTTGTTTTCTCTATCTGCCGAGCTCGAGTGTAGTCTATCTTGTGTGACCGGCTGCGAGCTCTATTTCTGCAGTCTGGAGAGGTGTTCGCAAGTGGGCGAACTAGGATGGTACTCACTGAGTCAGCCTGTTGGTGTTCTTGTCTAGCTAGGCCTGGTGACTTATCAGAGGCTTGGATTCTAGCCTTGGAGGTTCTACCTTGGCGGACTCGCTTTTGGCTGGTCGCAGCGGTCTAGTGTGTATCCGCTGTTTTGGTGGATACACTTGGTGTTCGCACTGGATAGGTTGGTTACCCTATCATCTAGGGTGGTGATCACACTCCTATCTACATTAATAAATAAGACCCCCTATCACATCAGATGATACCGACTGAACAGCTGTGCGGATAGTACTAGAAAGCTAGAAACTTGGTTCTGACTGCGGTCAAGGGAAGTGTGGACTCTGCGGGTAGCAACCAAAGGATAGCAGCAGGGTGTGGCTTTCCACAAGGCAGTTTCTCTTCTGCAACATGTTTCCTAGTTTAATAAGCTGTCTGCCTCTGTGATGCTTGTTCAGTTCGGTGGCAGCAGTCACGTGTTCTGGTGGCTAGGCGACCTCATGGTCAGGCGGCTTGCTATTCAGCGAATTGGTTTATTTCTTCAGCACTAGAATATAGGGCAGTCCACGCGGCTTGTTGTGGTCTTGAGACCAGGTAGCTTCAACGAACTCCTTAGCGATTTATAGTAGAATCGGCGGTTACTCTTTGAGTCCGCGTGGTTTGTTTTTGGCTTGTAATTTTCCTGCTTCCTTCAGATTCATTGTCAATCTTGTCTTGCCATGTATGCCTCACTGTGTAAAGATTATTTGATATGGACAACTTTCATGCTCTTCTGTTTGCTATTTGGTTTGCTTGTGCTTAATGTGGTTTAGTGTTCCTACGTCTGGTGTCCCATTTTTCTCTATCACAAATGTTTTCAGAATCGATTCGAAATATGGCGAAACCTGCAGCTTTAAATAGTAAACTGTCAGAAAAATAGACATGCACAGTCGAACGCACAATCATTAGTGGAACGTACAAAATTTAACACGTAGCAAACCCCGTCCAAGAAGACAAAGTGACAGTTCAATTTTACTCACGCACGGACAAAACTACCTGTGTGCAAACAAAACGCTCGGGTAGCAACAGAACACACATTTCCATGCCACAAATAGAAAGATCGTGTGATTTCTTCTCAAACAGTTGAAGCCTTGCATGAATAAAATGGACAGGCAATTATAACCAAAAATATCTAGAAAAATGACAGTGCTCATGCAATATGATCATGCGCGGTTAACCAAAACATGCTTGACCAAAGACACATGAGCTGGGGAAGACCACCAACAGATGACCTGTAGAAAACACACGGTCACACAGATCATGCGTGAAGAAAATGCACGACCGTTTGTTTTCCACAGGATAAAATTTGACTGCAATGGTGATCTACCCAACTAAAGAGCAATCAATAGACAATGTAGCACACCACCAGCCACAGAAATTAAAGGAAGTCAACATAAAAGAAAGTTGGGGAGCACCATGTGCTTACCTCCAGCAAAGGTGCACAATTACACACCACAGTGAGCCTTAATAGTTCCCTTAGCGTGTAATTGCATACAAGTGAAATATATGCAATAATGACCTGAAATTGGAGTGAACATGAGTGAAAACCAGCGAGAATGAGTCCAAAAAACCCTCTACAAATCAAACTCATCACCCCAAGACATAAAATTTGCACGTCTCAAGAAAATCATCTCTTGGCTAAAAGAAAGAGGAAAAGTTTGCTTAGAAACTGCAATGGCAGAGTACTAGGGGAAGTCGCATACTCACGCACATAAAAAAGACATCAAATGAAATTCCTAATTATGCTCAATAGTTAACATTTCTGAAAGTGTATTCATATATTATTATTACTCAAAAGTATAATTGTTGATGCACGAAAACACAAAGGGGGGTCGAGCACCACCAGCTAACGGTTCAAACACCGGGGAATAGGGAGACTGCGAGTAGTGATCTACTAAGCGGATGAGGGCAGGAAGAAGAGCAGGGCTGTGAACCACGGCAACAACAGACTTCGCCCGTCGCGGCCTGAATGCCTCTCTTGCGACGGGCTTTCCCTTGATTGAAGAAGGATTTGTTTACAAGTGAAAGGAAAAGGTTGACAAGAGCAGAGCGAGGGGTAGTACGCAAGGCACAAGATTCGAGTCCGCAGCCTGTAACAAGTAGGCTTCTCGGTCCAAGTTAGCGTGCCCTGGGTGCACCACCTCCCCCCGATTTATAGGATAGGGGGCCTGCCCAAACGGGCAGGGATAAAATAACCGGCTGCCCGGGGTACAGGAGAACCGGGCAGCGGTGACGGGAATCAAAAAGAAAGTACACGCCAGTCCGCGCAGAAGGGGAGGACTGGGCTCGCGGACTGGAGCTTCCACCTTTGCTGGGCGCAATCCTGCTGGAGGGCGGCGGCCTGGGCGGACGAGACACTGTGTTCGCCGCTGCAGAGAATTCAATATCCCATGTCCTGGCGGACTGAGCGGACAGGTCCTTGCGTCCGCAGCTGGGGTACCATCCTTGGTGTCCGATTGGTGACCTTGCCGGACTGGGCGGACTGACAAATCTAGTCCGCGCTTGTTGAAAGGGGGGTTTTGGCATCTTGCAGGATCCTGCGGATTGAGGGGTTAACATAATCCCCGCACATTTTTAAGTTTCCAGAAAACTTCGAAAATGTTTTCTTAACCGCCGAGTCCACAAGCCTCGAAAATGCCGCCAACGCTATAAATATCGTTGGAGGTCCTGGAACTGTTGAGAATCTCGTTCGACATGGGGCGCTATTCAGCACTTGCGGTCTCCACTTTCCAGTCCGACATGGCAAGGCTTGGAGCTTTCTTCTCTAGTCTTACTGCAAAAGGCGACCCAGCACTGACAACGCCTATGAAGACCAAGAAGATAGTAAAGAGGTCGACAAGAAAGGATCTTGTCCGCCCTACAGGAGAGAGTTCCCACAGCCAAAAGCCTGCTGAGAAAGCAGTCCGCCGTGCTGATATATCTACTCGCGAGGATGCCGCAGTCGACGCTGAACCACTGAGAAGTAAAAAGATGGTGACCTTGTCGGACTCTGCCCCTTCCCAGAAAACAGCAACCTCGGCGGACACTGTTGGTGAACACATTGAGGCTGACATATCTTCTCCCAATGCCCAGGTGCCCATTGTTAACTTGGATGAAGAAGATAGGCGGACTGAGGAAGAGGACGATGCGCCCTCAAAGGCATTGACTGCTGTGAACCCTGAGCCTGTCCGTGAAAACCAGCTCAACTTAGGGGGGTCCGCTGCGGATTCTGCTGAGAAGATAGCTAAAAGAAAGAAGAGGAAGAGGGACGGGGCGACCTTTGCTGAGCGGGTTTAGAAGAAACTGCGCGCGATGAAGGTGAAGAATGTCTCCAAGCGGACCGGAGATGCGGACTTACAACATAGACCGCACGACAAAGAAGTTCCTGACAGCGATCTGGTTACACCGGAGGCCCAAATCTAGGGAGATAATTCCCTCTCCACGGTTAGTCTAACCACTGATGAGATATTAGATTCGATAGACGTCAACGAAGTAGATCTAATCAACGAATCCCTGCTAATTGTACTGCAGCAATCTGAGGCGGAGGCTACTGGGAATAAGGGTGACGAACTCCCTTCCTTGTCCGCTGCGGAGGAAGAAGGGAGAGAGAGGCTGAAGGAGAAGATAGAGGAGCAGAAGAAACAAATTGTTGCTCATGTTGCTGCGGTGGGGGCGGCCTCAAAGCAGGTCGCGGCGGATAAAATTGCTGAGGATCTGTGGATTGTTGCGGAGCTACTGCGGTCCGGTAAACTTCGACCGGCACCTAAATACTTTAAGCGTCAGTGGCTTTACAGGTCGCCGCCGCGGAAGTCGAGCACAGTCAAAATCATCACTGAGACGGACGATATTCTGGTTTCAACAAGTTTGGCTGCTGAGAAAAGAGCAAAGGTTCATCGCGAATGGAAGAAGCGGTTAAGCGCCTTTGACCCGGAGCGGGCAAGGCGGCCAATCATCTTCGATGGTCGGCAACTCACTGCTGCTATGTCTAAAAGTGATCTTTCATCCTTTCTTTGCGTCCGCCGCGAACTGCCTTTAAATGTGAAATTGACTTTGTTTGTTGCATGTAGAAAGTCGCCGCCGGGCTCCATCGAGAGTGGCTAGATCGTGGTTACACCGAATATTGGTGCTGACGCGGTCTCGCATGTGGAATCCGCGGGGGATGAGCCCCCCAGCCTGAATATTATTAAAGAGTTAGAGAAGAAATTCCAAGCTGAAATGCAATGTGTTAAAGCAGAGTTAGATAAGTCAGAGGAGCGCGAGAGGGCGTCCGCGGCGCGTGAGAAAGCATCCGCAGAGCGCGAGAAAGCCCTAAAAGACCAGATCGCCAGCATCTCGAGGGCGCTGGAGAAGTCTAAAAGGGAGAAGAAGAGGCTTGTGGATGATGTCTGATTCTATAAAGGCAAGCACTTGGCGTCAGTGCGCGAAGAAAAGGGGAAGCGGGCTGCTGAGGTCGCTGAGCAGAGGCCGCGAGTGTCAGATCGCGCTGCTCCAGAGATCGCCGTACCGGCAGGCGGTGTGCAACAGGCTGCGGATGAGGAGTTGAGTCCGGCGGCGGAGACAATGGTACCCCTCAGTCGGGTAGATCGGGAAGCTGCCCATATGCACCGGATCATAAACGTTATTCATCATCACCTCTGCCGCGTGTACATCGAGATTCTTTAGATAAGCGATCAAGCAGCTCACTTATGCAGAGATAGGGCGGAAAGGCCGGCGCGGACCGATAATAGGGACCGCTGAGTCCGCGATGCCACGAGCTTTTGTTTAATTGTATAATTGTTTGTATAATTGTGCTTCAAACAATGCTGTGTTGTAAACTGAACTCTGTTGCGATCTGTGCGGACTCAGATTATATATCCGCAAATTATGTAGCTTAATCCTTGGCTTGATCTGTTGCGAATTGTGCGGATTAATGCTGTGTCCGCTTCTCGTTATTTAACCTGTAGGTGGGAAATACTGCGAACTAAGCGGATTGAAAATGTATCCGCTCCTTGTGACCTGCCGGGAGAAAAAAGCGCGATCTGGGCGGACAACAAATTGTGTCGGCCACAACTTTTTGCCTTGAATTTTCCTTGGCATGTGAAACTGTGTTCGTATCCGCGTTATTGTTTGGTTGTGCTTTAATTTTTTGCGGACTGTGCGGATTGAATCTGCGAGCTGTGCGGCCTGGTCAAAAAGTTGTCAAATCCTTTAGCTATAAATATGGCCTTCCTCTTTCTTCTATGCAGGAAATAGCTGAAGTGAAAGGAACCCTGCGGCCTGCAAAATGGTGTCCGCGCGTACTGATGCTGCTGTCGCCTTCCACTCCGTCGACCACCAGAAATGCACATTGACAGAGGCCGACGTGGAGGCCTTTGTCGAGAATAAGATGACGAACTCGAATATCCTTGTCCGCCTTCCCGCCCATCAAGAAAGGCTAAACTTCTCAACTGCAACCCAGATCGCCATCCCAGTGGATCACTTTGATCGCGGATTCAAGTTTCCGCTTCTATGGGAACTCGTCGCCATATTTGAGCACTATGGAATGTTTCCTGGCCAGCTCGCGCCGAACACACTCGCTGCGATCTGCAGCTTTATCTCTTATTTGCGATCTGAAAAGATCGCTTTTTCGATGAATGTCTTCCGCAAGATATTCTCTGTCCGCTCCATAACCGCTTCTGGAGGCCGCCCCTACAAGGGGATGATATACTTCTACTGCAGGGGGATGAAGGTTGTGGGCCTTCCCAATAAAATCCACAACTGGACCTCTAGGTTCCTGATCTTTGAGGGCGACCTAGGGTTTGCGCACACCTATCCGCAGGTGTGCGCGGCCTCCGCCTTCAAAAGCGTGCAACTGGATGACTTGGAATCCACCATTGTCGAGTTCTTGGCCAACGCCAGGCTTGACATCGAGCATTACATTTCGCTGCTCGCGAGCTTTGTGGATGTCCTGCCCGAAGAAGGTAAGTGGCTTCCGAACTCAGCTTTTGCATCCGCCGCGACCTTGGTGTTTAACCCATTTGTTTTTGCAGCGACCTTGGCGGTACTCGCCAACTTGCCGCAGACGCCTAGCTACTTCGTTCCTACACAGAAAGAGAAGAAAGAAGCAGTCGCAAGAAAGAGGAAGGAGGAAGGGGATCCCGCGGCGGATTACTCTTCCTCTGAAAGCTTCACCATGAGTGGCTTTGGCGTCAGCCAGAAGGATCTTAGGGGGAACGCTATGGTCCACTGGCATAGCAAGAACAAACACGTCCACCTGTCCACCGCGCTCCCTTCGTGGAAGAGTCCGCGGATAACTCGCCACGCCCATATTGCGATCTCCGCGCTCTACGGAAAGCGCAATTTGAGCGACCTTAAGAAGGTGCCCGCCGCCGACCTCCCTCTTCTAGCCTCTCAGGCCGCTGCGAATAGCATGGTGACGAACCACTATGTTGCCACCCTGGCCAGAGACCTGTTAAGTCAGAATGAACAGCTTCAAAATGATAATAAAGCGCTAAAGGAAAGGAATGCGCGGTTGGGAAAAAGGGTTGCTCAGCAAAGAGAAGAGCTTGGGGTGAGTTGAATTCGCAGCGGCCTTAATTTGCTACCAGCCATGATCTGTCTGACGTTTTCTTTTGTTTTGCGCAGGTCGCCTATGACTTAGAAAACAACAACTTCCAGGCTGCCATGCTCCCTTTCGTGAAGGAGACTGTCGAGGTCGCCATTGAGCGACTTGTCCGCGACGGCTTCATAAAGGACGGAGTGGATGGCGTCCCTTTCTTGGAGATCTTCCCTGAGCTGGCTCTGCAGGTCGCGGCGATGGAGAGGGCTAAAAAGGGCAAGGACATCATTGAGGAAGAAGGCGAAGAAGAAGAGGAAGAAGAAGACGAAGAAGAAGAAGAAGAAGTTGAAGAAGAAGACGGAGGGCAGGGCGAAGGGCAAAGCGCCAAGGAAACAGCGGACAATGCTGCCTCGAGCCAGCGAGTAGAGGAACTGTCCGCCGAGTTCGACACCTCTGCATCCTCCTCTGCTACCGGGAGCTCGCATAGCAGGTTCGCCTCAAGTACAGGATCAGATAGTAGCGGGAGCGGCTCGGGGGGCTACTCTCTAGAAGTTGACATTGTTGGCGAAAGCCCTGCAGCTCCAGAAAAGAAACAAAAGACTACAGATTGATTAATGTACTTTTATCTTTTTTGGTTTTTGTAAATGGGGCGGATGCGAGGTCGCAGTCCGCCGAATATATAGAAAGATGTAAAGAATTTTTGATGAAATAGAAAGAAAGGATATTTTTGCATGTGTGCTTCTTGCAATGTTCTTCTTCCACGCTCACCGCACCGACACTTAGCAGTCCGCACGACACGCTGATAAATCTGAGCTTTTTAACTTGCTGATTAGAGACAATTATTGTCCGTCATTGGAATAAGAAGAAATTGTCAGGCGGACTCTATTGAGTTTCAATTGCAGTCCGCACGACACAGATCATTTATAACGAATATTGTCGATTAGAGAATTCAACTTATCAATCCATTCAACATCCGCCTTAAAAATGACGAAAATAGCCAGCTGATAACAGTGTCAGGTGGTACTTCATTGAGTTCTAGTAGAGTCCGCAATTCTCTTTATTAACTTATCAAATAATAATATATGAAAACCATTCGGCAGACTGAGCGGATACAGAAAACCAATCCGCTCATAATAGAAGAAATGATCTATAGCTTGCGACCAGTTGGGCAGGTGAGCCGGAGCGGCATACTTTCCTCACCGGGCTATAAAATCAACCCAAATAGGCGAACTGAGCGGATAGAGAAAACCAGTCCGCCAAAGATAGAAATGACCTATAGCTTCTCAAGGAAACCGTCGGACTGAGCAGATACATAAAACCAGTCCGCCAAAGATAGAAATGACCTATAGCTTGCGACCAGGTGGGCAGGTGCGCATTGCATTGCTTTCCTCACCAGGCCACAGGCTATATGATCAACCCAAACAAAACTGGCGGACTGTGCGGATACAGAAAACCAATCCGCTCATAATAGAAGAAATGATCTATAGCTTGCGACCAGGTGGGCAGGTGAGCCAGAGTGGCATACTTTCCTCACCAGGCTACAGGCTATAAAATCAACCCAAACAGGCGGACTGAGCGGATAGAGAAGACCAGTCCGCACATAATTCCCTGCGAAGAGCAAGATGCTCACTTGGTGGAACGGTTCCCTTCCCTCTTGCCTGGAGTACAGTTTAAGCTGTGGGTCTCCTGCAGGCACTGCTCGAGGGTACCATGGTGTGTTCGAGGGTTACAAGCTAAGATGACCCGCGGGCAGGTGAGCCGGAACGGCATACTTTCCTCACGCGGTCATCGAAGTTATAACGATATCCCTAATGCGGCATGGTAGAGCTTTACTCCCACCCAGCCCTCCATAATGCAAAGGTGGGGTCAGGTACTTTCCGGGATCCGAAGTCCAGAATCCAACCGCACTAGAGCCTGCAAGCTCCCACTATACGGTGCGAAATCTCCTCGCAACACGTGGTCTTCGTGGTGTTGCGCTAATGACAACAGCTCTAGGGGAGGTCTTGCTGAACTCGGCGATGTCTCCTGGTATCAGGGAACCGTTATAGGTCTTTGGGAGAGAGAGAAAACACTAGAAAAAAAGTGTCAGTATGGATCCTTTGATTAATAAAATGTATTTGCAAAGCAAACATAAGAAAGAAAAGGGAGTTCAGGCGCAGAACCGTTTTTGGAATCTTTCTCAGTGTTTCATCTGTTATGATTACATAGACAAAACACTTGAAGAAGTGTTAGCAAGCAGTTTCTATTCATAATAACTCTTGAAGAGGATACACAAAGTAGAAAAAAGGAGGTTCAAGAATAGAACTGTTTGAGATCATCCCCGCTCCATGTGTGTGGTATATCCTCTCCTTCGTATGTCTGCAAGCGGTAAGCGCCGCTCTTTAATGCTTCTTTGATAATAAAAGGGCCGACCCAATTTGGATTAAGCTTTCCATTTGAACCAGCTCTTGCAGCAGAATCAATCTTCTTTAGAACGAGATCTCCCTCTTGGAAGTGTTTGATCCTCACGTTCTGATCAAAGTAGCGGGCCATCCTTCTTTTGACATCCTCCTGCCTTATGGCTGCTTGATCTCTGATGGCCTCGATGTGTTCCACGCTGATCTTCATCTCTTCACTATTCAACTCAAGCCAGTCCTCAACACCTTCTCTTGCAAGCAGAACTCTGGGTGACGGGACTTCAAACTCAACTGGAATAAGTGCCTCTGAGCCATGAGAAAGTTTGAATGGAGTCTCCCCGGTTGCGGATGATGGCGTTGTTCTAAGGGACCAGAGGACTGATGGAAGCTGATCAGCCCAGCTGCCCTTGATATTCTGCACTTTCTTTTTGAGCAAATTGAGGATCTGCTTGTTGGCTGCTTCTACTTGGCCATTGCTTCTGGGATGATGAACTGATGCAAACCACAGCTCTGTTCCGATCTGCCTGCAAAAATCTATCATCTCGGAGTTGTTGAATTGTGTCCCATTATCAGTGATTATTGCCATTGGAATTCCATGTCGACAGACAATCTCCCCCCAAATGAAGTTTCTGACGACCTGAGTAGTTGTGTTAGCCAATGCCTTGGCTTCGATCCACTTGCTGAAGTAGTCAATCATTACGATGATGAAACGCCGCTGACTGCTTGCCATGGGAAAAGGACCGAGGAGGTCCATTCCCCAAACTGCGAAGGGCCAAGGAGTTGCAATCGATCTGAGGGACTGAGCTGCTTGGTGCTGAAGTGGAGCAAACTTCTGGAACTGAACACACTTTCTGGCATAGATCTCAGAGTCTCTCTTCCTAGTGGGCCAGAAATATCCTTGCCGCAGGATTCGTTTTTCAAGAATTCTTGCTCCCGAGTGGCTTCCACACTCTCCTGAATGAACCTCTTGGAGAACAGTGAAAGCTTCTTCTTCTGAAACACACCTGGCCATGGTAGAGAGGAAAGTTTTTCTGTAAAGGACTCCCGCAAATAGGAAGTAATGAGCTGCTTTTATTCTGAACTTTTTCTTATCTCTGACTGAATGATGATAATCTCACGTTGACATATAGAGGATGAATGGGTCCATCCAAGAGGTATGTTGGTATACTTGCATCAAATCTCCTTCCACCACTGTCGGGCGGAAGAGCTCGGAAGTTGTTCCTCCTGAAGGCATCCCATACTTGGAAAGAAAATCAGCCTCCTCATTTTCTGTTCTGGGGATGTGCTCGATGGTAAAGCTCTTGAACCTGCCGACTTCTATCTTCACAAGAGCTAGATATTTCTTCAAGATCAGCTCTCTTGTTTTGAAGTTACCGAGGACTTGTGACGCCATCACCAGAGAATCAGTTTTGATATGGACATGATTGATTCCGAGTTCTCTTGTAAGCCTCAAGCCTGCTAGCAAAGATTCATATTCGGCCTGATTATTTGTTACTGGAAAGTAAAATTTGATGGCCTGCTCCAATTTGACTCCGTTTGGGTTGATGAGAACCACCCCTGCTCCGGAAGAACCTCTGCCTGAGGCACCATCAACATAGATGGTCCAAGCCAAAGGTGACCTTTCTGCCCGATCAGGACTGGACTCTGGCATGTCAATTAGAAAATCTGCTAGGACCTGAGCTTTAATGGCTGTCTTGGGCACATAAGAGATTTCAAATTCACTCAACTCTATTGCCCACTTTTCTAGTCTGCCGGAATGTTCTGGTTTCTCCAACACACCCTTCAAAGGCTGATCGGTGACGACTTGAATTGAATGCGCTTGGAAGTACGGATGGAGCCGACGAGCTGACATGACTAGCACCAAGGCTAACTTCTCCAAAATTGGATACCGTGTCTCAGCACTCTTCAGTATATGGCTAACATAGTAAATTGGGAATTGCTTTCTGCTCTCTTCTCGAAGAAGAACAGAGCTGACGGCCTTAGGGCCAACCCTAGGTATAAGAAAAGAATCTCTCCTGGCCGGGGACTCTGAAGTAGGGGTGCTGAGGTCAGTTGCATCTTCAACTGCTCAAAAGCTTGGGAGCATTCTTCCGTCCACTCAAACTTGGATGCTCCTCGGAGAGTTTTGAAGAATGGATCACTCCTATCTCCAACTCGAGAGAGAAATCTCGCAAGGCCTGCTAGCCTCCCCCCTAACTGCTGAACTTCTTTTGGCGAACGAGGGGTAGGCATATCAAGGATGGCTTTCACTTTATTAGGATTGGGGGCAAGTCCTTCCGGAGTAAGGAGATGCCCAAGAAATTTCCTCTTACTCGCCCCAAACGTACATTTCAAAGGGTTAAGCTTCATTTTGTACCTACGCAGAGTAGCGAACGTCTCTGCTAGGTCTCGCAAGTGCAACGAAAATGACTTACACTTAATCAAGAGATCGTCTACATACACTTCTAGGTTCCTCCCCTTCTGATGGTTAAACACACGCTCCATCATCCGTTGGTAGGTTGCACCGGCATTCTTAAGCCCAAAGGGCATCACAAGGTAGCAATAACAACCATCATTAGTAATGAACGACATGTGAGGAACGTCGGGCTTATGCATTCTTATCTGGTGATAACCAGAAAACGCATCTAAAAAACTCATATAAGAGTACCCTACCGCGGAATCAACTAAAGAATCTATTCGAGATAAGGGGTAGCAATCTTTAGGGCACGCTTTATTAAGTTTGGTAAAATCTACACACATTCGTCATTTTCCTCCTGGTTTCTTAACCATTACAACATTATAAATCCAAGTAGGATATTGAATTTCTTTGATAAAATTTGCTTTGAGGAGCTTTGCGACCTCCTCCCTTATCGGCTCAGCAAGCTTTGTGGCTATGTCCCTCTTCTTTTGTTGTATAGGATTGCAGCCGGGATCAACATTCAAGTGGTGGCATGCAACATCAGGATCCACTCCTGGCATGTCTTCTGCTGACCAGGCGAAGACATCCAGATTATTCAGCAAGCAGGAAATCAACTCAGCCTTTTGATCTTCTGGTAGCTCCGAGTTGATGGAGAGCTTCCTCTCCTCACCCTCAGCAATGGGGACTCCTTGCATCACCTTGGCATGTTCTAGGTGAGCACCTTCATCAGCAGCAGCTTCTGAACTGGGAGAGGCTTCTGCAGCTTCTGTTGGAGCAAGGGAAGGGCTAGCTTCAACCATGTTGACAGTGCGGATGTAGCACTCCCTTGCTCTTCTTGGGTCACTCCTGACCCGACACATCCTTCCATCGGCAAAGAACTTGATGGCAAGGTGGTAAGTGGAAACCACCGCTTGATACTTATTTAACAGGGGCCTGCCGAAGATGGCATGGTAGCTGCTGGGGGCGTCAACCACTATGAACTGTATTTGCTTAGTCGCACCTCCAAGCTTCACGGGCAGGATGACGCTGCCCTCCACTACTTTTCTCTCTCCCGAGAAACCATAGAGTGGCTCCTCAGTGGAAAGCAGAGGCTTTCCGGTCCTCAGGGCCTCAAAAGTAGACTTGAACAGGAGGTTGACCGAGCTGCCTGTGTCAACAAGAATTCTATCAACTGTAAAGTCTCCAATACCAGACTTGATTACAACTGCATCATCAAATTGATTGGCTGTTTGGGGTAGATCTACTGGACCAAAGGTGACAACCTCACTTGGAGGAGCAATGGAAGAAGAGGCCACCTCTGCCAGGGTGACCCTTGAAATTGACGATTTCCGAGTGGACTCGGTCCCTGCTCCACCATGGATGAAGAAGAGGCGTCCCAGAACCCCTTCATCATCTGCATCGAAGCACTCCACCGGGACGTTGATCGGCCCCAGACGGCCTTCGTCCTCTACATCCACACATTCCTGGTATGCCTCAGCTACTTCTTTGCCCTTCGAGGTGGATGGCTTTGAAGAAGGAGAATCCTTCATGGCTAAGTCAATCTTGCCCTCGGCAAGCAGCTTCTCTATCAGCATGCGAAGGGCCTTGCAGTCCTCGGTCAAATGGCCCTTTTCTTTGTGGAACTGGCAATATTGTGCATTATTCCTTGGCTTCCACATTTTCTAAAGCTCTTGCATCTTTTCTTCTGATCTCCTTTGCAAGATCTGGATGACTTCGTCAAGGTCCAGATCTGCAATGTCCTTCATAGGGCTTGCATCAGATTGGATCGAAGCAGGCAAGGCTGCTTGTTGGAGGATGGGAAGAGCTTGCAATGGAACGGCGGGAGTGGCGGCCAACGACAGTCTCTGCTCATGAAACTGTTGATGGCCTTGGAAAGGTTTCTTGTTGTGGAAGTTCCTGCCTCTTTGAGATGGAGGCTGGAAGTCTGGGCGAGGGGGCTTGCTACGAGAGGAAGAAGCGGAGGCATCCCTTCCTTCAGCCTTAGCTGTCAGGGATGAGACATAGGTTGGATTGGCATTTTCTCCTTCAATGAAACGGTTGACCATGGCGATCAACTCTTGATAAGTTTCAGGTGCCTTGGTTGTTGCTTTAAACTTCAGAGGGCCTTCCCGGAGGCCATGGATCAAGGCGACCTTGTAATAATCGGGGTTCACATTCCTTACCCCTTGGATCTCTCTTTGAAAACGATCAACGAATCGCGCCACTGATTCATTATCCATTTGCTTGATTTCAAATAGGGCAGCTGGCCCATTCTTCCTCTTCCTTTAGTTGGCAAACCTCAGCAACAACTAGCTGCGATGCTCTGTGAAAGAAGAGATAGTGCCCGAAGGCAGCTCGTAGAACCACTCTCTCGCCTGTCCTTCGAGAGTGGTAACCAGGAGTTTACACTTGATAGCATCTGAGAGGCATCTCAAAGCAACTGCCCCCTCAAATGCTTGGAGGTGAGAGACTGGATCAGTCCCACCTGAATAGAATGGGATGCGAGGCTCCCTGAAGTTGCTCGGAGCCGATTCCCATCGGATTCGGTCAATGAAGGGAGACGGGGTCTCGAACTCTGCGGGGTAGAAGGGGTGGACTGAAGCCGGGGAGTCCACGGGCTCAGCGGACTGGCGGTCAGCAAAATGAAGCTGGCGGGCAGGAGTGCCCCTGGCAGCTTCTCTGAAGAAATTTCTGAAAGCAAACTGCTCCTCCTGAGGGCGCAGAGGGGAAGCGACTGAGCGGGGTTCCGAGGAGTTGCTGGCGACTGCCGAAGCGGAGTTCGGCGAGCTGGGGTCTGGCAGACTGGCGAGTCCGCTGGGTCTGCTGCGGCCTGAGGAGCAAGCCGCTGGTCCAGCGCGAGCAGAGCTTGGCTGATTGCGTCGAGACACTAGTCAGTCTGCTGGCGGGACTGCTCGGCCTCAAGGCGAGCTTGCTAAATTGCGTCCCAAAGAGAGTCCTCTGAAGAGCTGGAGCGGTCTGAGGAGCGGGCTCTGCGGTCTGACATTTCCGTCCGCTGAATTCAAAACACTACTCGTATCTGAAGGTCGCGTGTTAACTGTTGATGCACGAAAACACAAAGGGGGGTCGAGCACCACCAGCTAACGGTTCGAACACCGGGGAATAGGGAGACTGCGAGTAGTGATCTACTAAGCGGATGAGGGCAGGAAGAAGAGCAGGGCCGTGAACCACGGCAACAACAGACTTCGCCCATCGCGGCCTGAATGACTCTCTTGCGATGGGCTTTCCCTTGATTGAAGAATGATTTGTTTACAAGTGAAAGGAAAAGGTTGACAAGAGCAGAGCGAGTGGGAGTCCACAAGGAACAAGATTCGAGTCCGCAGCCTGTAACAAGTAGGCTTCTGGGTCCGAGTCAGCGTGCCCTGGGTGCACCACCTCCCCCCTATTTATAGGATAGGGGGCCTTCCCAAACAGGCAGGGCTAAAATAACCGGCAACCCGGGGTACAGGAGAACCGGGCAGTGGTGATGGGAAGCAAAAAGAAAGAACACGCCAGTCCGCGCAGAAGGGGCGGACTGGGCTCGCGGACTGGAGCTTCCACCGTTGCTGGGCGCGATCCTGCTGGAGGGCGGCGGCCTGGGCGGATGAGACACTACGTCCGCCGCTGCAGAGAATCCGATATCCCATGTCCTGGCGGACTGAGAGGACAGGTCCTTGCGTCCGCAGCTGGGGTACCATCCTTGGTGTCCGATTGGTGACCTTGCCGGACTGGGCGGACTGACAAATCGAGTCCGCGCTTGTTGAATGGGGGGTTTTGGCATCTTGCAGGATGCTGCGGACTAAGGGGTTAACAATAATCATTGTGAATTAACCAATCATGCATCAGGAGAAAGAAAACTAATCGCTAAGGTGACCATTGGCAAAGATCGGGGCTCAGACCACCAAATAAATCCTTTAATGTCAGAGACCATAAGCTTGCCCGTTGACACTCTCTCTATGACACTGATTGCGTTCAACGCATGAATTTGTAGGACTTTAAGTTTATAAATGGGGCTTGAGTTTAGGTATGGTATACAATGATAAATAAGGCGACTACGCACCAAACCCAATGAGCTAGCAAAAAATGCTATTCAAGCACCAGAATAAAATGCAAGTGCACCATACCTAGACATAATTTTTAAAAACATGGGTGTGTGCATCCCCTACTTTAAAACATGTTTTCACATAATGATTTTTCAATTTAGCTTTTTCACTTTTCTTTTCATTTATATATATATTATTATTATTTTCCTCTTCTTATTTTCTTATTTTTCACTTATCAGCATATTTTTCACTTGAAGCACATTCACATCACCACAATAATAACACCACATCTACACCACCAAATGGAAATACATAACAATTAAAGTTCGAATTTGATTGTATGATTAGGATCGGCATTTAGGCTTTGGTGAAAAGTAGTGGGTCTGGATCAAAGGATGGGTAAGCACAAAAGGGCTAGCGAGGATAGAATGATATAAATAGGAATACAAGCTCAACTTGTCAAAAATGATGGACAACATCACACTCACGCAATTGAACTAATCGTATACCAATGCTTCGAGAGTCATCTAGGGAAAGTTCTTAGCCACCTGGAAAGATCATCCTTCCTCCCAACTCGAGCAATATGAGGCTAACGAGTGTTTACACACATCCCAATGCTACCGTTTCATTCACACCAGCTTCACCACTTTTGAGTAAAATAAACTATATTTACGCTAAAAGAAAAAGTGTAAACTAAAGGCATAAAGAAAAAAATTATTTTACTAGAATTCTATACGAGACACGAGTACTTGACTATGAGCACTATAGACGTCAACATTTTACTCTGCCTCGCAATCTTAAGCCAACACAGAGATTTATCATATCACATACAAAAGAATGAGCAAGCTAGCATCGTGCTAACGATTACGCACGTGCACGAGTGGGTGTGGTGGAGTATGGTGAATATGAACATGATAATATAAAAATGAATTTAAAAGTACTACTTACAGTATATTGTGCAATGTGCACTTGCACGAGTAACAAGGCAATATCCCTCATGCCCCCAGACTTAATCTAAATGACATGAGCAAAAGATAAGCATTAAGAATAAACAAAGTAACTGAGGAAGAGAGGTTACCCATACTCAAAATAGAATATACCAGAAGTCTGCAACAAAATTAGAAACCATCTTGCAACCGCAACAAAAATTTTAATCTCAAATCATCCTTACCACATGCGGAATTAGCTCAACACCCAACACCTATATTAATAACTGACATTAAATCCAAAGAAAAAAACTGTCACAAAAAATTTCTAGGTTGTCTCCCAAAAGTGCTTTTGTTTCTCGTCTTAAAGCTAGACCAAATACCTGTATAAATGGTTATGAAAACAAGTTTTGACCACTAAACGAGAGCTAGCAACAACAATGATGAAAAACAACAACAAGCAACCAAAAAACGAAGAGAAAAAGAAAAGTGACACTACATTTCTTTTGGATCTCGTAATGTAATACAATGAGCCACCTCGGTGATCATGTTCCATTCAAATAGCTTCAACCGATGACCATTAACCTTGAAAGTTCCTTCTTTATCACGTAAAATCTCAATTGCCCAAATGATGATACACTTGTTACCCTGAATGGTCCACTTCATCTTGATTTAAACATTCCAGAAAAAAGTTTGAGTGTGGAGTTGCACAAAAGCACCAAGTCGCCAGGCTTGAACTCCCTGGGGATGATGCACCGATCATGGCAATGCTTTATATTCTCCTTATATATTTGATCGTTCGCATAAGCTAACATTTTGAATTAATCAAGCACACATAATTGGATGAGTCTCTTGATAGCAACGACGGTGACATCCATATTCATCAATTTTGTGCCGCAAAGCGCCTTATGTTCCAACTCAATTAGAAGATGACCAGATTTGGCATACCCTAGCTGGAAGGGTGACATTCGAATCGGTATTTTGAAGGTCGTTCTATATGCCCAAAGGGCCTCATCTACCTTCTTATCCCACTCCTTCCTACTAGAATGAATGGATTTTCTAAGATCTGTTTTAATTCCTTATTTGAAATCTCCACCTGCTCGCATGTATGTAGATGGTAAGCCAAAGTAACTTTGTGGAGGACACCGAACCGTTTCATCAATTCTGTAAACTGTTGATTGCAGAAGTGACTCCTGCCATCACTAATTATTGTACGGGGTGCACTAAAGCGGGAAAAAAATATTCTTGTTGAGGAAGTGCAGAACAGTGCGAGCATCATTTGAAGCGAAATCCTCCCCTCCACCCATTTTGACACAGTTAACTGTAATAATGATATATAGCTTCCCATGAGATGTGGGAAATGGTCCCATAAAATCAACCCCCCACATGTCAAATGGCTCACAGACAAGCATGTTGTTCAGTGGTATTTCATCCCGATGAGCAATGTTCCCCTTCTGCTGACACCTGTTACACTCTTTGACATGCATGAACAAATCACTGAACAATGTAGGCCAATACATCCCACATTGGAGCACCATCTGATCAGTACATGATGCACTGAAATGTCCACAAGCCTCATGGTCATGGCAGTGTTTTTAGATAGATTGAACTTCACTCTCTAGAACACAAGGTCAAATAATTCCATCAACACAAGTGCAAAATAATAAGGGGGTATTCCCAAAGATAATTTATGATAACTGATAAGAACTTTTTTCATTGTTGATATTGCAACTTGGGCGGAAAATCCTTGCTTGTTAGAAAGTTAGCAAAATCGGTGTACCACGAAGATGAGGATGTAGAAGCAATGGAGATAAGAATCTTATCCGGGAATGTGTTAGAGATTTGGAAACCTACAGATTCAGAATCTGCATTGCATACAAGCCTGGACAGATGATCAGCAATCATATTATCAAATCCTCGGCGGTCACGGACCTTGGAATCATATTTTTCCATTACAAAATCCACTGAATGAGTCATGGCTTTGTATCTGACTGTCTTTAGTTTCAAGGACAGCTAAATACCTAGTGGGGGGGGGTCAATAGGTTTTCTAGTCTTCTATGACTACTATTTTATTTTCCTTCTTTAAGTGCTTTGTGAGTTAGTGGTTTTCTGCTTTCAAGATGCACCACAAAGAGCACACAAAGAATCTATATTCGTTTCCCAGATTATGGGTACATCCACTGTCCGTTCAACCTTTCTAGTAGCTTGTTATATAAAACACTTCTCCAATTCTCGGCTCTTAAGAACATACAACATAGATCCTGTAGGATCTCTCAGTCTCCTCTAAGACTTACCTCAGTCACAAAGCCCTACCTCAGATCCAAGACTGGATACTACAGCTCAGTGATCCAAAGATCACCTACCTCAAACTAGAGCACAAGTCCTTCACCCAGGCTATGGAGGATATCCCTACCTTAGAGAGAATGACTCTCCTACATCTCAAGAACAAAGGCGCTATCTCAGATACACAGGCCCTATACTCAGATCAACAAATGATCTTATATCAGCGAATAAATCTCCTATAGATCAGGCCCTCAAGCCCTACCTCAGATCCACAACTAGATCCTACTCTCAACCTTTATAACTTTAGGATTAAAACCCAGATCCAAAAGGATCCTACAGATCAGATCCAAGAATGGATCCTACAGAGGGAAAGGTTAGTCTGTGTAGATTTGACTCTAGATAAAATTTCTCAAAGCCTACATTCCTGAGCTGAGATGAACTTAGCCATAGCGTCTTCACAGTAACAAGAAACTGATCTTTATGTTGACTTGGCTTGTGCTAAGAAGTATCTTGCAGAGCAGCAACTTTGAACTTACTCTACTTATTCTTCCCTTCCTGGACTGAGTAGATTCAGTCCAATCTTCTTCTTTATCACAGCTTCTAGATAATGTTCTTCAGAAATGTTTAGCTAGAACTGTTAAGTGGCTGCAGCTAGGGTTAGCCCTTGTTGTACCTTCTTTTACAGAGATTCACTCTGAACTTGCTATTGACTATGAAGATGACAACATCTAACTTTTATTTGCTTCTAGTTGTTGTAGCTAGGGTTTTGCCTTGGCCTCTTCTTCTACCTCAGAGATATCTCTGATCTTGTTGTTGTATGTGAAACTTACAACAACTACCTCATTGAATTTTCGGATTAGTTTATTGAACTTGTCCTTCATGCTCTACAATATTGGGCAGTGGAAGAAGATGAAGTCTAGTGACTTTCAAAATAATTCTGGAAAGTTACTATCTTCTCGCCGATCTGATTTCTTTTATTCTCGATGTCCAATGACTATTACGGCAGTGGGACCCACAATAGTTGCTAGCTGCAACCTTGCTTTAACTACAAAAGTAGTATAATAGGCCTGCAGCGCCGTTTGTCGCATACTGTAGCCATCCCTCTCCATTTTGAATTTTGTTGACGTCAGCATTTATGGACTAAGTGAAATTCAAATTCTTTAGTATAGGTATTAAGTGAACGAGTTTCACTCAATGCCAAAATACTTAGGCAGATTTCTGTGATGCCGGTTTCTCTTAACGTGCTAGTCGCTGCTTCATTTCGTATAGCGGGAACACTTTACTCAGACATTGAGAGCATCCAGTGAACAAGCTTTACTCGATGCTTTTGGCCTTAGACAATCTTTCTGCATCTCAGGCGTTGAGTGTGTTCAGTGAACAAGCTTCACTCAATGCTTTTGGCCTTAGCCAATCTTTCTGCATCTTAGGCATCAAGAACGTTGAGTGTGCCTTCATCACTAAGAGCTTTTTGCGTTAGCCAATCTTTCTGTACCAATAGGCATTGAGTGAGGCTTCATCACTAAATGCCAATATACTTAGAAAGTTTTGTGTCACTAGGAATTGAGTGAGCCTTCATCACTTAACTCCAAAACCCTTAGTCGCATTCCTGAAATAAAGCAGTGAGTGTAGCTTCTTTACTCAACCCTTTCTTCTTTAGCCTATTATCTTGATGAGGCGTTGAGTGAATATCCTTCACTCAACGCTTCTATACTTAGACAGATTTTTGTCAGCTTAGACGTTGAGTGCGTGAAGTGAGTCTTCAACACTCAACGCCATCTAGACTTTTGTAATCTTAACTGCTTAGGTGTTGAGTGAGCCTTCATCACTCTACGCTTCTGGACATAACCATATTTCTTTACTGTCAAAGATAAAGCATTGACTATCTGAGCTTTACTCAACGATTGTTTGTAGTATGGCGTTGAGTGAACTGCCTTAACTCAATGTCTGTGGACTTAGCCACATTCCTGCGTTGCCAATACTAAATGGCTTTGAATATCCTGTCATCTCTCAATGCTTTTTGGCATCTGGCGCTAAGTGAGCTTGCTTCACTTAATGCCTATGGACTTAACCACATTTGTTTGCGTTTGGCGTTGAGTGAAATGTCCTTACTCAACAACTGTGGACTTAGACATATCTTTAGTCTCTCCACCTGCATATCTTATGACCACCTATCACCATCACTTACACAACCTGTCTAACCTTATTTCGAGGAACATATTACACAAGACGAGCTTAACCAACATCAAATACAACTATGCTCTTAGTGTTGATGGTAATGCCTATTCAATGAAATCTAGGGAACATTGCGGGTAGTATTCCCAACAATCTCCCCCTATTTGAAGAAGGGAGAACACCCAGTAATACTATGAAGCATTTACACATAAGGCATATAAATTGAGAGGTAGTTGTAAGCTTTCTCATACCACTTTTAAATTTGAAGCAGCTTTCGACACACCTCAATGCTTAACACTACTGTGGAGGACTTTCCTCAACCCACTTGAGGGTGGAGACATAACATGCAATGACTCAACATTGCCCTCCTCATGTTACTTGAATGTTTCCAAATAATATGTACTGACTTAATATGACCTAGTCAATTTTAAGTACTGCTTCCACATTGCCCTCTAGGAATGTAATGCCCACCATGTCCCCTTTTGTTATGCCACTGGAATTACTCAGTATTACAATTCCTCTACTTAGTATTGCTCTACACCTCCCTTTAGGGTAGAGGGTATAACCTACCTCTCCCTGTAGGATCTTAACAGATCTTCTACTCTTCCCCCTTTAGGGTTTAAGGTATTGCCTACCTCTCCACCTTTCTGGCTTCTTAAAAAAAAAGAAATTTCCTAATGAGTGAGGTGATAGCCTCAAGGGAGAGATTAACTCTTGATGTTATACCACTTGATAAAATCCAATGTTGATGCCACTTGATGAATTATCCTACTGAACAAACTATTTGACTAGGAGTCATACCTTTTGGGTTGATACATTGATACAACATATCACTACAGCCACATGAGTTAGCTGCTAACATTATTCCACTTGATCCAATGCTACTCCTATACCACTTAAGGCTTCATGTAGCTGTAGTAAGGGTGGTGATGGTTATTCCTCTTGTCCTACAGTAGCATGTCTTTAGAGCAGCAACAGTGACTGTATAGCAGTAGCCAACCACTAGGGTTGATCTTAACCTCAGACTGTGCATAGTCCTGAGAACCTGCAGATTAGCTGTGATGATCTTTGATCCACTGCAGCTGCTGGCTGCTACTTAACATGAAGCTGAACAAGTTCCTGCAACTTATGAATTTTCTCCCCCTGAATAGGAGCATCTTAACTTGCTCCCACTCAATTGGAGCCTCTGCTATCATTCCCTTTACTGGACACTTGAGTCCATCTTAGTCTTTATAACACTTAATATCACTTGAGAGCCTTGATATCAAATGTCAGACTTATCTACCTATAAGGGAGATGAGTTCTGCAATAGAAATATAACATGGATCAACTAAAGCTATACCAAGTTCAACATACCCAACTCAAACTTGAGGGTGTTGAACTTGACTTCATCTAGTGCCTTAGTAAAGTTGTCAGCCACTTGCTTGTCTGTGGGGACAAACTCAAGACCAAAGTCTTCCTTTTCCACATTCTCCCTAATAGAATGATACCTAATCCTTATAAATAGTCCTGCTATGAGAGACATGATTCCTAGTAATAGGGATTTAACTAGTTGACTTACAGTACATGAGAATGTCACTTATCTCAATGTTATGGACCTGGAGCTGATGCTGGATTCATAGCAAATGTGCACAACAGCTCCCTACAGAGATATATTCTGACTTAGCAGTGGATATAACGACAATGGTATGCTTCATACTGCTCAAATGACATCAGCCTTTTCTCTTAGAATAGACAAGTTCCATCATTGCTTTTCCTATCTTCCTTGCACCCTATGGTGGAGGTGCTTCCTCTCACCTGTCTCCTTTCTTTTTACGAGGCAGTCAACACTGACATGCCCAGCCTTGGTACAACAATAACATACTATGTTAGAAAAATATGTTTTCTGTGTTTAGGATCATACATGTCTCCTTTGGAGAGCATCTATAGTCATTTCAATGACACTCTTATTATCTTAAGAAGGGAGATTTGTTGGAATCTCCTCCCTTAATCTCTGCATTTCCCATAGAATGTTGCTGACTTCTATCAACTATAGCAGGAGCAATCTAGATATTCTATAATCGATTTTACCAGCTCTTCTACAGCAGTTGCAAACATCTGGGTATTCTACCCATCAACCCCAGCTATGTCCATACGGACATGCTGATCTTCAGTAGTATTGCTAATCTATTCAGTGCTGGAGATGCTCTAGGTAAGAGTCAAGCTTGCCCAACAACCCAGACTGAACTTGCTCCCCAAATAGGAGCATCTAACTTGACAGCCTTCCCCTGAATGGTTGCACGGATCCAATCCACAATACACACTGACTTGGAGATACTTTGTTGCAGGTTCAGAGGACATTGATCCCTGAGCATTCTTATCACTCTTTGTTTTCTCAGAAGAGTCTTATAGATAAGGATACCACTTGATAGTCTTTTCCACTGAGGATTATGTCCCACTTCCTTGCTGCTCTCAAAAAAGCTACTTCTAGTGCTTTCCTTAGTAATGAGTACAACCTACTTGTTCTTCACCTCACTATTCTTCCAAAGTGGCAGCAGTACTATGTCCCATCAGTCAGACATCTTATGGCTTCAATGGATGGATTCTGTTGGTCTAATTATCCAGTCAAATGCCACTTGAAGGACTTTACCCAAGACATGTGTACTTTATCCTCCTTCAGGAATGCACACATCACACCATCCTCTTCTTCTTGGGCAACAGGAGGAGTAATCTTGATGGTCTATTTATCCGTGTCCACTTCACACCTACTGTCCATAGCCTTTGTTGACTCCTCTATTTGACCCACCAAAGTTTACTTTGGGTCCATCTTTTACTACAGTATGATCCTTCAGTTGGGTATTTGTTCCAGTCTTATTCCTGGAACAACCTCTATGCAAGTAGGGACACTTGGACTATCCTGCAAAATAGAGTTTTACCTTGCCAAAGGACCCCAATACATATTGGGTCCTAGGTTCTGATTATCTTGAAAATAATCATGCCTTCCTACAAATTTTCTGACAGGAAGACTAACACTAGCTCTGTCAGGAAGACTTACCCTTACCCTTAGCACACTAGGGTTGTGCCAACAATCTATGGCAAAGTGGCCCACTTTACCACAACACCAACACTCATGGATGTTATATCTCCTCTTCTGAGTAGTCTTTAAAGAGTGCAAGCCATCACTGGCAGCCTATTTAGAGGGGAGTGCTGTAACATTTTTCTTATTTCTCTCAGCTAGAATCTAACTAAAGTGAGTATACCAGTAGAAGTACTTGGCTTACTCTGAGTATCATTAACAACAGTCTTCTTTGAAGTTGATAGGCTATTAATGGCCTTAGAACTATCCAAGTTAGCCTTACTAACTTATTTACCCTTGGTCTAGGTTTTTGCTGGAAGAGCCTAAGAATAGGCCACTGTCTTCTCCTTGAGTGTAGGGGCTGGAGCACCAAATACAAATGGTCCATGATGGGCCATTTAGAATTTTTCACAGGGAGCCTTCTGTGCACTCAAACCCATGCCCTTCCATCTTCCCTTTTAAGATACACTTTTATTCTTACAAGCAGAATTCCAAATTTTCCAGTGACCATACATGTAGTCTTGCTCATACTTATTGGAAGGGAGGATTACCTTGTGAAAGGTGGCCTGAGGTTCTATAGGATCCATGCCTTTCCCTTTGGAATGGACAACTCTAGAATTTCACTTAGACCCTAAACCTCGCTCATCTTTTTGAGAGCTAATGTTGTCAATCAGTGGCAGCACAATTTTGGGCTTACTGAATTCAGCCACAATCTTTCTCTCCTTTAGTAGTTTCACTTCAAGATCAATATGATCTTATTCTTCTGGCTTATGGTCTCATTTTGGATGGTTGAGATGGCCTTTAGTTGGCTGACTTACCTTAATTTCTATTCCAGCAAGGATGCTAAGTCTAACTACTGGGAAGCAGCAAGCTATAAGGAGACAATCTCCTCAGCCTGTTTCTTGGCGAGCTTCTTCTTCTTTTCAAAGCATCCTACATTTCACCATACATGTCAATCAATTAATTGACATCTACCTTAGATTGTGAGTCATCTTCATCACTGGATGAGGATGTATCATAATCTAGACTGCTCTCATAATCTTAACAATAAGAATAACTAGACATAGAATGTACCATTTCAAGACCAGGCTGATCCTGGAAGGATTCTTCATCTGACATGGACATCAGTCCATAATGGTTGTTGGCATCTTCTACCTTATCATCCTATTGTATGCCATCCATATAGACAATAAGTGTATCCCACATTTCTTTGGCTACTTTGCAGTGGACCAATTTTTGGAAGGTGGTGTCATCTATGGCATTTACAATGATGTTTTGTGCCCTCTAGTCCATAGTTGCCAAGATAACTTCATCTCTAATCATTTCACTATAACTCTTTAGAGTCTCGACCTCTGCATCTAAGACTGAGACCATCATGAGGATGAAGGGTCCTTCTTGAACTTTTACAAAGTTTCTAGGATCTGTGGCTTCCATGAACTGCCTGACGCTCTCTTTCTAGATCCTAAAGTTCTACTTTCTGCAGACTTGAAGCTCCATTGAGCTCCACTCCTTATGATTCACTCTTGAACCCATAAGTACTATACTTTTAGCGACCCTTTGAGATCTACTCATACTGTTAAGCCCTTCTTGAGTAACCTCCCTCTGATGCTGCTTTATAGTCTTTAGTTTCATGGGCAGTTAAACAACCTTGGCCAACTGCAATCCATTATAGTCCAGCTTAGCAAATGGTGTACAACCTTGGCCAACAGGAGGCCATAAAGCAAAGTGACGTCATCACAGGTACGAGTTAATATCTTGTTTTACTACTTTTGTACTTCATACCTTATGCGTTGCTTGTGTATGATTTGTTTGTACTAGGCTTTGTCCTTATTCGGGACTGTCCGGCGAGAGCAATGTTTGATACGGGCGCTTCACATTCAATTCTATCTGAGGAATTTGTGTCTCGGATTGGAGTGCCAACTGGTGTGCCGTCAAAGTGCGTATCGATCTTGGTTCATAATGGATGTGTAATGCAGACAAATAAGCCTTGATGCATTTAGGTGCAGATAAGAAGTTGGGATTTCGGATTGGAAGCATCTATGCTACCGATATCGGAATTTGATGTATTCTTTGGTATGGAATAGCTCTCGGAGCAGCGTGCCTTTATAGATTGCAACTCAAAGGATATCACACTGAGAAAGAATACCGAGCTAGAGATGAAATTCATTGCTATGCGAGGATCGAGCAAAATGTTGCTCTCCAGGTCGTCAAATCTGTTTGATGTGCTGGACGACAAGTGTACCGGTCGCACAAGTAATATAATATAGGTGAATTTCCCCAAGTATTGATCTCTTCAAGGAACACAGCAAGGGGGAGTTTATTTTGAGGAGGACTTGAGATTGAAGTACTTAGGTCAGAGTTAACTAAGGGGGATTTGATGATTGCGGAAACAGAAAAAAAAAACACTAACAACTACTCCAATGCAACGCCGCTATGCTATGCTTCACCAGGCGGGATGGAAGACTACATGTTCCGCTATGCACCGAATCGCTAGGCGGATGGACGAGTAGGCTTGCGTATGAGGTGGTTAGAACAGCGGAATGAGTGTCGTGAGCACCTCTTCGCTACGCACGCCACTAGCAATTGCTAGTGCGGCAAGACCGGCTATGGTGGCGGATGAAAATGAAGCCGCTTCTCAAGCAGGTAAAGAAGTAAAGCAATACAGAATCACATGGACATGAATGTAATAAAGCATACAACTAAAGAGCAATAACATCTACAAATGAAGTTTTAACATACATATACAACAAGAAATCAAGAACAAGTCAAGAGATCAACTGAATCAGAAGTCTTGATGAGGGTTTATGGAAGGAATCGCCGGGTTGTCAATCCGCGTCCTAGCTCGATCCTCAACTGCGTTCGGGGTAGAGGAGGCTGTCACTCACTCCCAATGGACCCGTCTTCTTCGTGTCATGATCCGGAAGAAAGTTGCAAGCTTCCCTTTGCTTGTTCTCTATGGCATCAAACCATGAAATGGAGCTCAAGATATGATGGAGAAGGCCGAGAGCAAGCACCGACAAGATGTAGGCTTCGCGAGCATGGCCGGAGCTTCTCTCCTTGGTTGAAGATGGAGGATGGATGTGGAAAGGCAGGGCTTTGACCGAAAAGGCGGCTGTAATGGCCGGAATACCGATCCCCTAAATGGTGAGAAATCTGCGCTTTAAATAGAAGCAGGTCAGAAAATTAGGCACGCACGGTTCTACGCACGACCGTGTGCTAACCATGTATTATTAACTTGCAGGACAAGGTTGCAGAAGATAAAGCGTTGACCCGTGCATTTTACTTCGCACACGGGCGATTCCGCCCGTGCGTGAAGGAAATCGCACGGGTAGCGACAAAAAGCAGGAAAATAAGAAAAGCAGGTGGAACCATGCGTTTTACTCGTGCACGGGCGCTTCCGCCGGTGTGTGAACAAATTACACGATTAACCACAGAATGCAATAAGAAGAAGCTACAGGAAAACCTTGTGTTTCCTTCGCTCACGGTTCTGAAGAAACCTTGCATTAACCGTGCGTTAAGATCGTCGAGCTCAGTTTGTCGAGCTCAGATCGACGTTTTTCCTGCATAAACAAAATGCACGATCACAAAGGACAGTGTCCTAAGAAAACGCACGACTGTGTGTGTACCTCAAACCTGTATTCTAGACTTGGGGAAAACGCACCACCTGCATTCAAACCAATAAAACCAAATATAGCCCTCCAAAGTCACAGAAATGCAATGAAAATAGCCGGAAAGGGACATGGGGAGCACCATGTGCTTACCCCCCAAAAACAAAATGCACAATTGCACACACTTGGGCCAGAATAGTGCACAAAAATTGTCATAGTCCGAACGATGCAAATATAACAAATAACTGGTTGAAATGGAGTGCACGAGTGAGAAAATAAGCCCAGATAAGTCCGAAAAACTCTATATAAACCGGACTCATCACACCCCCAGACTTACCTGTTTGCTCGTCCCGAGCAAACAAAATCTATATAGACAGAAAAAATGACGTAGCTAACATAGAAATTGTGATATGGAGTTCCATGCGAAGTCGCATGCTCGTACGCGTAAAAATATAAATAGAGGAAATTTCTAAGTATGCAAAATAGTTTACACTTTTCACAATGCGTTTCAACATTTTATTATTACTCAAATATGGAATCATGGTGAATCTTCCGGTCACGCATAGGAAGAAAGTAGGCAGGCCACTAAGGTGAGCTTTGCCAATGTCCGGGGCTCAGGATCACCTCGAAAGGAATCCACCAATGTCGGGGACCATATGCTTGCCCGTTCATACACTCTCCACGACACTAGTTCGACTCAAGCGTGAATCTGTAGGACATTAGGAGAAGAGATGGTGCTTGTGTTACGGTGAGGTAGACAAAGATAAATAGGAGTCTATGCACCTAACCCGAATGAGCTAACATAAAAAAATCCCTCTGCCAAACAAAATACATGTAGGTACACCACACCCACTATCACAACCCACATTTACGCCGAACTTAACAAGTATCAGAGTATGAGAAAACACGCGTCGTGATGCCATGTCGAAGAGGGGATAACTGTCGATGCTCAGACAAACACCATCTAACTAGACTGAAAATTCGCAAGTTTAATGATTAGAAAAATCAGTTATATTTTTAAAGGTCGTATCCCTCGGCTCGGTGGGTCATCTAGTGCACGGTTTAAAAACAATACTTATACGCAGCGGAAAAAAAATACTTTATTCATTTTTGACACCCTATGAGAGTGCATAAGTGACCCCCGAGATCAACTTATACTATGCAAGACTCTAGATTTATTTTATATTATATGTAAGGAAATGATCCTTTTTACGTTGTTTGGAAAGTAGTGTATGAGTTTTATAAACATGTTGATCATGAAATATACTTATAATAGTGTTTTTAGGTTCAAAAGTAACGAGCAACCTAGCATAAATCTTCCCAAGAGCAAATAGACTATCACCAGAAAGGTAGCATTAAAAGAAAAATATCTAGTATCATTAGCAAAAACCACTAGCGGGCGTCAACAACCTGACACGAACCCACTGGCGAGCATGTATGTCTGTAAGAAAAATAGAAAACTACCTCACAAGACCAAGAAACTGATCTCTATAGTACAAGAGATCACCAGCAACAGCACAGCAAAACTAGTCGCCTACTTGGCAACTAATCAGAACCTGAGGCATTCAGAAAAGAAAAGAATACCTCAGTAAGTAAAACAAGAAAATCTGAATAATAGCATTATATCAAAATGAAACCAAGGAGAGTAAGTAAACATGACAGTAAAAGTAAGTGCTGTCCAAAGTAAGCCAAAGTACACCAAGTATAGGGAAACAATAACAAGCCCTGCTTAAATCCTGCAGAGGCTACAAGGCAAAAGTATACCAACAACATGTTGCAATCTATAAAGGAAGAAAACATCTAACAATCGTAAAATGTGAGTAATGGCAGTAGTAAAACATCATGGACCTGAGTTGGTGACCAAAAACAGTCACCCAAACGAAACAGGTCCAACTGAAAATACACTTTGTCAGCACAAGGCCACAACATACTCAGCCCGTACGTGGGACTAAAAATTGGCGGCCACGGCCCGCACACAAAACATCCCACTCCTTTAGAGCATCAAAAAATACCACTACCTTCCATAAGCCACGATTCGGCCTTCAAACAAAAAAGAAGGAATAAATGGCCGACAAGACATCCCCACTTAGGAGGTAATCACTCGGGAGGAAAGGAAAAAAATGGCTAGGGAAAAAACGTCGATCTCAGCTTACAGGAAAAATCATCGACCTCAGGAAAATCGTCGAACTCAGATCTCCGGAAAATCGTCGAATGCAGATCTCAGGAAAATCATCGAACACATATCTCAGGAAAATCGTCGAATGCAGATCTCAGGAAAATCATCGAACTCAGCTCGACGATTTTCGTCGGACTCAGAACTCAGGAAAATCATCGAGCTCAGCTCGACGATAATCGCGGAACTCAGATCGACGATCGTCGTCAATCACAGGTAACCGGAGATCGTCGATCTCAGTTCGACGATTTTCGTCGAACTCAGATCGACGATCTTCGTTGAACTGGAAGCATTGAGTGCAGAGAAATGCTAACTTAATTCCTATGCTCCACCTATCATACCATACCACTTCTACTAGCCCAGAAACACTATAATCCTCAAGAGTATGGAAAGGAAAAGAATTTTCTGCTACTGCTACCCCAACTATCAAGCCAAATTTACTCCAAAACCGAGCCTACCCATGAAGAACTCAGCATTAAAACACTACAACAACTGACAGTAGGCCTAACATTTCAGTAATTGAGAGATCTGACAAGGCTAAGCAGCATCCCTAAGTTCTAAGAGCAGAAATTTAAACAAAAATCTCAACATGAAGTTAAATAAAATATCTGGACAGGAAGAAAATTTCAGTAGGCTTAACGATTGCTTGACATGATGAACGAAAAACTAAGCAATTGCAAGATCTGGAAACAATATTTGACAACAAGGCACTAAAAAAATGAAGAAGTTCCTACTTGGCAAGGGCAAAGAGCACCACTTGCCTTGATTTCCGGAAGGTGTCGACCGACTTTTCTGCATCCCCACGGATGTGGCAGCCAACACCTAACCGAGCAAAAGTGGAAATTTTCGGAGAGGGAGAGGGGTCAAACGAAAATCTACAACACCATAGAAAGACACGAAATGGAGAAAGCTTACTGTAAAAATGAAGATCTAGGGGAGAGCAGTCCAGATCTACCCTCGAAACGGAAATCCGACCGCTAGAACTTCGGGAATCGGCGGTGGAAGGCAAGGTTGTCCACTGGTTTTCTTCCACTCATGAACAGGACAACGGTTATTCTCTCACAGAAGAAGACGATGAATAGTCTCGTTTTTTGTCTTAAGGATATATATATATGCATAGACACGTCTTATCAGCCTTAACTGCCACCTAAAAGCCACTGGATTCATTTCAAGCTTTATTAATTAATTATTTGCATCCATTATTATTAACACATCAAAACGACGCGAAAAACGAACCACTTCGGAATCCGACGAAAATCACAAAGTAGCTAATTACCCACGCTACGAACACAACGGCGAAATCGAAATCAACTTTTGACGAACAAAACTTGGGTTATCACTACCCGAAGCCAAAACACAAGCATCCCCCTAGAGGCCTCACCGGTCACCAAAACAGACCCGGCTTGCTAGGGGATCTTGCCAAAAAGACTACCAACAACCATACAAGGAACCAAAAGAGCTAAGACCACGCTCTAATAAACGGCACAAGCCAGAAACGCATCAACGTAATGCCAAACGAGAATTAAATAATCACAGAAAAATCGGGGGCGTTACAGTCACTCTCCCTAAAAGAAAGTTTCGTCCTGAAACTTTACGTACACAACTTCTACTATAGAAGGAAGGTAACAAAACAAGAGCTACTAGAAAGAAACATACCAATCAAATCAGGGGAACAGATCAGGGTGAGCCTCCCTGATAACCGACTCTAGCTCCCAAGTTGCGCTTTCCAAATCCTGATTCTTCCATAGAACTTTCACCCTCGGGATAGACTTTGTCCGCAGCACCCGATCTTAAGTATCCAAGATGCGGATCGACACCTCAACATATGAAAGATTAGGCTCCAACTGGGGCACAACATCAAAGACTTGTCCACTGCTTCGCACACACTTCTATAATTGTCTTACATGAAACAAATTATGAACATCTGGGAAATTTGCTGGCAAATCCAATCTATATGCTGACACGCAAATCCGTTCAACAATCTTAAACGAGCCCACATACCTCGGATCCAATTTTCGGTTCTTACCGAACCTCTTAACAACAACCATCGAGGAAACCTTAAGAAACACAAGGTCCCCTACAGAAAACTCCAAGTCAAACCTACGCCGGTTGCCGTTCTTCTCATATCTCTCCTGAGCTATACGAAGCTTTTCTCGAATAAGCTTCACTGCGACTTCCATTTCCTCAAGCGCATCCGGACCCAGCACAGGCCTCTCACCGACCTCGGTCCAAATAAGGGAGTTCTGCTGCGCCTCCCATACAAACCTTCAAACGGAGCCATTTGCAAGCTCTCCTGGTAACTGTTATTGTATGCAAATTCCGTAAGCCGCAAACGCTCATCCCACGCTCCACCGTGGTCCAAGATGTAGCACCTGATCATATCCTCAACTATCTGGTTCACTTGCTCAGTCTGTCCATTGGTCTGAGGGTGGTAAGCTGTAGAATACCTCAAATCTGTACCCAAACCCTCTTGCAGACTCCTCCAGAAGCGAGATGTAAAACGGGAGTCTCGATCCGAAATGATACTAACTGGCACACCGTGCAATCTGATAACCACTTTCAAGTACAGCTCTGCTATCTTTTTCACCGGGTAATCTATCTTATAGGGTACGAAGTGCGCACACTTCGTTAATCGGTCCACGATCACCCATACTGAATCAAATCTCCTTGGAGATCTCGGTAAGCCTATAATGAAGTCCATAGAAATACTTTCCAACTTCCAAGTCGGGATCTCCAATGAAGTAAACTTGCCACCAGGCCTCCCATGATCGGCCTTCACATGTTTACAAGTGTGGCACTCAGCAACAAATCGGGCTATATCACCCTTCATCCCATACCACCAGGCAATCTGCTTCAATTCATGATACATCTTTGTCGATCCTGGATGGTAGGCAACACTGGATCCATGAGCCTCTCTGCAAATCATAACCCTGATGCCCCCAACAGCGGGGATGAAAAACCTGTCGCAGTACTTCAAAGTACCCGCGTCATCGATAGAAAAGTCCGGAAACTCCCCTCTCTCAGTCCTGAGGTATAAGTGCAGAAGATCCGGATCATCCTTCTGGTGCAACCTGGTAAGTGCAATCCAAGACGGTTCTGCCACGGCCAAACTGCTCTGCATGTCACAGCGTCCCACGAAAATATCCATCAGGAGGAACTCTTCCACTAAACGATCGGCGGTGAGATTAAAGATCTTCCCCGTCTTCCTGCTCAGGGCGTCGGCTACCACACTGGCCTTGCCCGGATGATACTGTATCTCCACATCATAATCGGCCACATACTCTAGACACCGCCATTGGCACAGATTCAACTCCTTCTGAGTGAACACGTACTATAAACTTTTATGATCTGTGTAGATCTTGCACTGAACACCATAAAGTAGATGCCTCCACAACTTTAGCGCATAAATCACCGCTGTAAACTCAAGGTCATGCGTTGGGAAATTTCTCTCATGAGTCTTTAATTACCTTGACCCATACGCAATCACTTTTCCAGCCTGCATCAACATGCAACCCAGACCAACATGCGAAGCATCCATGTACACATCATACTCCATGCCCTCAGTAGGTAGGGTCAGAATAGGAGCAGTGCACAATCTGTTCTTTAGTTCCAGGAATGCTTCTTCGTACTTCTCGCTCCAAACAAAGGCCGTGTTCTTCTGAGTCAATCTGGTCAAAGGTGCAGCCAGGGTAGAGAAACCCTCCACGAACCTCCTGTAGTAGCCAGCCAACCCTAGGAAGCTTCTAATCTCCTTGGGCGTGCCCGACCAGCACCAATCCATCACTGCTGCGATCTTTTCTGGGTCGACCGAGATCCCATCCTTATTCAGCTTGGAGAATAACTTGTGGTTCCTCAACTCCGATAGAACCAAGCGCAGATGCTGCTCATGCTCCTCAGCACAGCGAGAGTAGATCAACACATCATTGATGAGTACCACAACAAACTTGTCCAGAAAATCCTTGAACACCCGGTTCATCATATCCATGAAAGCTGATGGTGCGTTGGTCAAACTAAACGACATCACTAGAAACTCGAAGAGTCCATGCCTTGATCTAAACACAGTCTGTGGAATATCTGCCTCACGGATCCTGAGCTGATGATAGTCAGAACGAAGATCGATCTTGGAAAACACCGTGCTACCACGCAACTGATCAAACAAGTCATCGATCTTCGGCAGAGGGTACCTGTTCTTAATGGTGACTTTGTTCAGCTCCCTATAATCAATGCACAGCCTCATCGACCCATCCTTCTTCTTCACAAATAGAACAGGAGCACCCCAAGGCGACGAACTCTGCCTGATAAAGCATTTTGCCAACAACTTGTCCAACTGGACTCGCAACTCCTCCAACTCACGAGGGAACATCTGATGCGGCGCCTTAGCAATAGGACGCGTACCCGGTTCCAAGTCAATCACAAACTCAACATCCCGCTCGGGGGGAAGTCCAGGAAGGTCATCAGGAACAACATCAAAGAAACCACGTACAACAGGAATCTCCTCCAAGTGCGGTACACTAACAGCAGTCCCAACCACCGAGACTAAACAAGCAAAACAATCAGAACGAAACAGATTCTGAGCACATACAGCAGAAATGATAGGGGAATCCTGGCACGGATCAGCATACGCACTTCCAGGATGACCGTTGTCCTTGATGAAGTCCAGGCGCTTCCCTTTGCACTGAATAACCGCATAATTCTTAGACAACCAGTCCATGCCTAGAATAAAAATCGAAGTCCTCTAAATCAATCATCTTCTAGTATGCCTTCGCAAGAAAGTCCCAAACAAAACAGGGCAATCCAAATGCCCAAATCTGATAACACATATTCACCAGAAGGGAACTTGACGCGGAAGGTATCACGAACTTGATCTAGAATCAACCGATAACGCTCTACAAAAGCTCTAGCCACAAACGAGTGGGTAGCGCCGGAGTCGAACAGAACACTCGCCCAGCGGTTCTTCACCTTAAATTTCCCTTTAGGAGTATATAAGCAACTAAGGAACTACCCAAACAAAAACTATAACCATTCTAATAAATAAAAATTTCAGGCTAGGAAAACAACTAACCTGAGATGACCTGAGTCGAAGTTTGAGCCTCCTCGGAAGAGATCACGTTCAGCTTCCTTTGCCCTTGTCCACACGCTGAGGCAGAGGTAAAGCCTGAAGTGGAACTTCTTGAAGAATAGGCTGGACCTGAGGACACCTAGTTTTGATATGGCCCTTCTGGCCACACTGATAGCAGACTTTATCCTTGGACCAGCAATGGGCATCATCATGCCCGGGTCGCTTGAAAACAGAACAGGAAACATCCTTCCTCGGAGCACCTTGAATAGCATGAACTTGATCCATCTTCTAAGCTCCCGCCTTCTTGAAACACCTCTCAACAGGGTGGCCTGACTGGCCACAGAAGTTACACACTACCTTGCTCTTCTTTCCCGAAGCAGCATCGAGTACCTGGGGATTCTTCTCTTCAGCAGACTTTCTCTTGTCCTTCCTCATTTGCTGGCCTCTGTTCTTTGCACTCTCAATTGCCTTCACTTTCAGAGCAGCCTCCACTACCCTTGTATAAGTCTCTGATCTATAAGCATTGTCCAACTGCTGAACCTCGCTCCTCAAGCCAACAAGGAACCGCTTGACTCGATCTGTTTCAACACACACCAACCCAGGGGCAAACCGGCTCAAATTACTGAACTCTTTCTCGTACTCACTAATTGTGAGCTGCCTCTGCTTCAGGTGAAGGAAGTCGTTCATTAGTCGGTCACGCTCGACCGAAGGTAGGAACTTTCTCAACAGCATCTCCTTGAATAATCCCCAAGAGCAACCAGCCACCAAGCTCTCATTTTCCCTAAGCCACTAGCTCTTAGCCAAACCCTTTAGCTGATAGGTGGCTATCATTACTCTCTAATCATCTGCAATACCGGAGTACGAGAACATCTCCTCCATGGAGATCAGCCAATCATCTATGAACATGAAATCTGCCTTCCCATCATATGTAGGATGGCTAAATCTCTAGAACTGAGAAATAAAGGCCATCTCTACTGGCACCACCACTGGGGGTCTCAGGGGAGTAGGAGGGGGTGGAGCAGCTAACCCCCCTGCAGGGGCTTGCACCCCCTGAATCTGTCCTGCCACCACTGCCACCAGAGACTGGATCTGGGCCTCCATCTCCACCATCTGCCTAGTCAAGGAATCATTGCTCTGTCGTAGGCTCTCGATCACCGCATCACTCTGCGCTCCTGAAGACTCACCCTCAGATAGGGGAGTCAACCTAGTCGAAGGACGTCTCGGCATCCTAAAAGCATAAAAACTGAGGTCAAAACCTAGTACAACAGTTGGAACAAACTACCAGTACAGACAATACATATATAAATATGAACTTTTAACTGCTATACTTGCTCTGGGATTTTATTTTGTTTAACAAATGTGATGCTATGCTTAACCTAAGATGGTTAACCACCATCAACTAACTCTTGTGCCTAGATCGGGAATGCATGAATTTATATTCTTTTTCTGATTTAAAACTATGTGTGTACATATGTCATCCTGCAAATCTTTAGCTTGGCACGTTGTCCTTATGTAATGTTATGTTATGCATGATTGTGCTATGCATTCTCAAAAGGCCCGAATGCATGTTATGAGTGGCGTACGCATGAAAATATTATGCATCCCATACTACATAACATTCCCATGCAACGAAAAATAAACGTGCTAGTCGCATTCATGTGGTGAGGTTATGCATCCCATACTACATAACCCTCACATGTTGCCCCTATGGTGGATCCATATATAGACACATATTATGCATCTCATATTAAATAATATGCCCTGTATACTTCTTGTTATGCTATGAGTGTAGTGTTCGTGCTTCAGCTAAGACGTGCTGATGACATATCGGTGTGTGTATGATATGATGCTAAACATCTAATACCTACAAGGAAAGGTTGCCCGACAAATTGTCAAGCAACCTCCCTCTGATACCAACTGTCACAACCCGCATTTTCTCCGAACTTAAGAAGTATCAGAGTACGAGAAAACACGCGTCGTGATGCCACGTCGAACAGGGGATAACTGTCGACGCTCAGGCGAACACCATCTAACTAGACTATGAAAATTCGCAAGTTTAATGATTAGAAAAATCAGTTATATTTTTAAAGGCCGTATCCCTCGGCTCGGTGGATCATCTAGTCCACGGTTTAAAAACTATACTTATACGCAGCTGAAAAAAATACTTTATTCATATTTGACACCCTATGAGAGTGCATAAGTGACACTCGAGGTCAACTTATACTATGCAAGACACTCGATTTATTTTATATTATAAGTAAGGAAATGATCCGTTTTACGTTGCTTGGAAAGTAGTGTATGAGTTTTATAAACATGTTGATCATGAGATATACTTATAATAGTGTTTTTAGGTTTAAAAGTAACTAGCAACCTAGCATAAGTCTTCCCAAGAGCAAATAAACTATCTCCAGAAAGGTAGCAGTAAAAGAAACATATCTAGTATCATAAGCAAAAACCACCAGCGGGCGTCAACAACCTGACACGAACCCACTGGCGAGCATGTATGTCTGTAAGAAAAACAGAAAACTATCTCACAAGACCAAGAAACTGATCTCTACAGTACAAGAGATCATCAGCAACAGCACAGCAAAACTATCCGCCTACTCGACTACTAATCAGAACCTGAGGCATTCAGTGAAGAAAAGAATACCTCAGCAAGTAAAACAAGAAAATCTGAATAAGAGCATTATATCAAAATGGAACCAAGGAGTGTAAGTAAACATGACAGTAAAAGTAAGTGTTGTCCAAAGTAAGCCAAAGTACACCAAGTATAGGGAAACAACAACAAGCCCAGCTCAAATCCTGCAGACGCTATAAGGCAAAAGCATACCAACAACATGTTGCAATCTATAAAGGAAGAAAACTTCTAACAATCCTAAAATGTGAGTAATGACAGTAGTAAAACATCATGGACCTGAGTTGGTGACCAAAAACAGTCCCCGAAACAAAACAGGTCCTACTGAAAATACATTGTGTCAGCACAAGGCCACCACATACCAAGCCCGTACCTGGGATTAAAAGGTGTTGACCATGGCTATGCCCAGCCCGTACCTGGGACTAAAAAGTGGCGGCCAAGGCTCGCACACAAAATATCCCACTCCTTTAGAGCGTCAAAAATACCACTGCCTGCTATAACCCACAATTCGGCCTTCAAACAAAAAAGAAGGAATAAATGGATGACAAGACATCGCCACCTAGGAAGTATTCACTCGGGAGGAAAGGAAAAATAATTAAAAAAACGGCTAGGGAAAAAACATCCATCTCAGCTTATAGGAAAAATCGTCGACCTCAGGAAAATCATCGAACTCAGGTCTCCGGAAAATCGTCGAACGCAGATCTCAGGAAAATCGTCGAACGCATATCTCAGGAAAATCGTCGAACGCAGATCTCAGGAAAATCGTCGAACTCAGCTCGACAATTTTTGTCGGACTCGGAACTCAGGAAAATCGTCGAGCTCAGCTCGACGATAATCGCCGAACTCAGATCGACGATCGTCGTCGATCACAGGTAACCGGAGATCGTCGATCTCAGTTCAACGATTTTTGCCGAACTCAAATCGACGATCTTCTTCGAACTGGCAGCGTTGAGTGCATAGAAACGCTAACTTAATTCCTATGCTCCACCTATCATACCAGACCACTTATACTAGCCAGAAACACTCTAATCCTCAAGACTATGGAAAGGAAAAGAAATTTCTTCTCCTGCTACCCAAACTGTCAAGCCAAATTTACTCCAAAACCGAGCCTACCCGTGAAGAACTCAGCATTAAAACACTACAGCAACTGACAGTAGGCCTAACATTTCAGTAATTGAGAGATCTAAGAAGGCTAAGCAGCATCCCTAGGTTCCAAGAGCAGAAATTTAAACAAAAATCTCAACCTGAAGTTAAATAAAATATCTGGACAGGAAGAAAATTTCAGTAGGCTTAACGATTGCTTGACATGATGAAGGAAAAACTAAGCAATTGCAAGATCTGGAATCAATATTTGACAACAAGGCACTAAAAAAATGATGAAGTTCCTACTTGGCAAGGGCAAAGAGCACCACTTGCCTTGATTTCCGGAAGGTCTCGACCGACTTTTCTGCTTCCCCACGGATCTGGCAGCCAACACCTAACCGAGCAAAACTGGACATTTTTGAGAGGGAGAGGGGTCAAACGAAAATCTACAACACCATAGAAAGACACGAAATGGAGAAACCTTACCGTCGAAATGAAGATCTAGGGGAGAGCAGTCCAGATCTACCCTTAAAATGGAAATCCGACCACTAGAACTCCGGGAATCGGCGGTGGAAGGCAAGGCTGTCCGCCGGTTTTCTTCCACTCATGAACAGGACAGCGGTTATTCTCTCACGGAAGGAGATGATGAAAAGTCTCGTTTTTTGTCTTAATGCTATATATATGCATAGACACGTCTTATCAGCCTTAACTGCCACCTAAAAGTCATTGGATTCATTTCAAGCTTTATTAATTAATTATTTGCATCCATTATTATTAACACATCAAAACAACGCGAAAACCGAACCACCTCGGAATCCGACGAAATTTACACTATAGCTAACTACCCACTCTACGAACGCAACGGCGAAGTCGAAATCAACTTTCGACGAACAAAACTCGGGTTATCACTATCCGAAGCCAAAACACAAGCATCCCCCGAGAGGCCTCACCGGTCACCAAACCAGACCCGGCTTGCTAGGGGATCTTGCCAAAAAGGCTACCAACAACCACACAAGGAACCAAAAGAGCTAAGACCACACTCTAACAAATGGCACAAGCCGGAAACGCGTCAACGTAACGCCAAACGAGAATAAATAATCGCAGAAAAATCGGGGGCGTTACCCTCACAGACTTAATTTTTCAAATATGAGTGTGTGAACCGCCTACTCCAACTACAATCTACTCTCAAATAGATTTTTCAAATATACTTTTTTTTTACTTTTCATTTTCACAAATATTTCTTTTCAAATCATTTTCTTTTCTTTAAACAGTTTCAGCATATAGAAGTTTTGGAGCACATCCACATAATCACATATAAAATCACCACATCAACACCCCAACATGAAAAATGTAAAATACTAAAGCTCGACTTTGGTGTGCGACTAGGATCGGCTATGAGGCATTGGTGAAATAATTGTGGAGCTGAATCAAAAGAAGGGTAGGCACAACGGGGCTTAGCGAGGATAAGACGTTAGGAACGGTACAAACCTCAACCGGGCCAAAACGATGGCCTACATCACACTCATGCATGACTAACCAATACCTATGCTTCATGAATAGCTTGGGGCAAGTCCTTAGCAAACAAGAAAGACTATACTGCCTCCCTACTCAAGCAATACGAAACTAATGGCCATCTACACACATCCCTATGCTACCGTCGGATTCGCACTGGATTCCCCAATTTTTGAGTAGCATAAAAAGTCTTTATACAACTAGAAAAATATAATAATATAAGCATACAGAAAAATTAAATCTACTCAAATTTCTACACAAGACGAGAGCACTAGACTAGGAGCACAGTAAGGTCAACATTTTACTCCATCTCACAATCCTATGCCAACACAGAAATTTTCCAAAATCATACAAAAGAAACGAGTTTAACTCGCAGCGGGCTAACAGCTAAGCACGCGCTCATGTGGGTGCAATGATGTGCGATGCAATGAACTAATCAAAATAAAATAATAATAGCTTCTAGTATGCACATGAAATGTGTGCGTGCAAAAGGTAACACATATTGACTCTCCCCCAGACTTAAATTAAGCAACACAACATATGATATTGAAATTAAAATGAGATAGATACAAGGGAAGAGGTTACCGAATGCTCAGCGAGTGAGCATACCAGAAGACGCGTGAAATACAGAAGCAGTGCCACAATACGAAGTATCACAACCCCGTCAATACGAGTTTGCCATGAATACCTGCAGGGGTGAGCACCGCAAAAACAAAAGAAGAATATACAAAATACAAAGAAATGCTAAACTAAGATAGACATGAAAAATAAAAATGCAAGAAATGAAAGATAAGTACTGGGTTATTGTCATCCCAGCACGACTTATTCGTCTAAGGAAAAGGTTCTAGCTAATTGTCCTATGAAAAGAAAAATGCACGGGTAACTTGCCTAATATCCGTTGCGGTAACGAGTACAGATATGGAGATAGAACAGTTACCCCTTTTCTTAAATAGTAATACCTGCTCCTTGCAGGCAGAGGAAAAAGGAATTAAGAAAAGGAGGAGCGCTGGTCCTCGCTCATCTTATCACAAAACATATCCTCGCCTAGCAAGGCATCAACAACCATAAATGTGTAGGAAGTGATGATAACGACATGAACACCAGGCTCATCATCATCCCAGCATACCCGTGGAGACTCAACCTGCACATCCTCAGATAGAGAAGGGGGATCAAGTAATAAAAGAGATGAAGAACTAAAATAATCAGGAAATGGGAGAGTGGTCTCGGTATCACTCTCAGCGAGATCCAAGCATAGATCATCGTCAGAATCATATGAGTCATATCGCGGGGCATCCGAGAACTCGAGGTCCACGGTGGTAAGGGGTACGGCCTCGTCCAATAATGAGGTGCTAACCTCCGCACTGGAAAAAGGATATTCCTCATCCCACCGGGGTGCGTAAAAGTTTTTCGAAGATCCACCTTCTCCGTCGGAGATAGTAGAGTCATCATCCCACTTCCGCGCAACCTCAGGCACCGAAAAATCCAAAAATACGTCATCATCAACTGATATGTTGTAAATATACATATTTTTACGTACGTTAAATAAGTTTTTTTAGTTTATTTTCGTTATTTTTACTTATATTTCTTTAATAAATTGCTCCTATTTTGTAAATATTTTGCTAGTTTACTTTATTTTGATTTTCTAAAAAAATTCAGGAAAAGTCAATTTTTTGCATGGATCACGCCCGTGTACTATGGGTCACGCCCGTGACCTGGGCGTGACAACTCAAATCCCGTGAAATCAGTGTATTTGAAGAAGAAAAGTGTGACACGCCCTATCACACGGCCTTGTCAAATGTGACACGGCTGTGACCTGACCCGTGTCAGCCTGCTCGATGATTTTCTGCTCGACAAAATTGCTCTCGACGTTCGTCAACCCAACAAGGACATGCTCGTGTCCCATGAGCGACACACCCGTATCATGTGACACGCCCCGTGCCGAAGCCCATGACCATCCAGCTTGACGAAACCACGCTCGACATTTTGCACTCGACATTCCTCGACCCCCCCCCCCCCACCCCGACACGCCTGTGTCAAGATGCGACACGGGCGTGTACTCCTCCACCTGGCCCGACAAACAGCCGCCGATGATTTTCGACGCATACGACGCCCAGTTCAACCTCCTCGACACGCCCATAGTCACGCCCATGTCCAGGGGCATGACTGCCATGTGGACCTCCCGAAGTCAACAACGCTGTCAAATCGCCGAAATCAGATGATGAATAGTGCAGACACGCCCACCGTCACGCCCGTAACCTGGGGCGTGACTGCCACATTTTCAGCCGCAAAGTCAAATCTCCAGTCAAATCGACAGCCACCATATGTACAGTGTCGACACGCTCGTGTCAGAGGGTGTGTTCCATGAAATTTTTGCCTATAAATACTTCTGTTTTGTATGAAGTCCTATTCCCCTTTTTGAACCAATTTTCTTAGGATAGGGCTGTTCTTGAGGGCTGTTTATGGAATGTAAGGGAACTTTCTCTCCCCGCTTTTTATTTATTTGTTTTTTTTGCTTCATTGTAACCGTTTTTACTTAATAGAAATGTTTGTTTTTCTCCTCTATCTTGTATGAAAATCCGCCAAAGCGCCCTAACTTAAGTAATTTTTCGTTCCTCTTTTTGTGTTTTTTATGTTTTTCTTTAGCTTTCGTAACTAGTTTAACTTAGAAATTTATCAATTTGATAGCCGTCGTAATCGCAAAATTGTTTTCATGCATCGTACTTGTTTGGTTTAGTTTATTATTTTTCCTTTGTTTTCATTCCTATAGGTTTATAAAAATGTTTTAAAAAGTGGTTTTTAATTTTCTTCAACTTAGCCTGTTTAGGATCGTAAATGTTGAAACCGGAATCCGGCCTCTTGTGGATTTCGACCCTTGGGGAAGGGGCGGTCTCGCACCTACTTTGCTCCTGCAAGAAAAACAACGAAAGAGACAAGAAAGAACAGACCCAAGGGCTCGGCAGGGAGGTCCCACCACAAACCCGGAAGATCTCTGAGCGCTTCCCCTCCTTAGCCAGAAACCGAGCTAAGGTACCCTCAGAGAGCACTTGAGAATGAGAGTAAGGAGGCACTGAAAGCGTGCCCTCTGTGGTACCCCTTGGGTCTTATTTATAGCTTTTTGGAACCTGAACTGCCAATAACCAAAAGAACTGACCTGAAAATACCAAAAAAAACCCTGGTTGGGTCTGCCAACAGCCAAACTCCGCTGTTCTGAGTGGGTATGCGCAGTCCGGCCTGGTCTGCCAACAGCGAAGCTCCGCTGTCCTGAGTAGCTATTCGCACCCCACGGGGAGTCAGCTCGCCTCCAATCCCCCTCCGCGGGAGGCGGGCGCGACCTGGCTCTCATGGCTCGCCTATCCTCCCTGGGCGAGCGCGAGCCGAGCCGTCGCGACCTGCCTGTCTTCTGCCGGGCGGACCGGCAGCAAGGTCGCGTGTGGGGATTGGTCGGCGGTCACCGCGACCCCGATCGACTCGCCAGTCACGGGTCGCCAAACTCATCTGCTTTGGCCAAGGACTATTCGCGCGACCCGCTCGCTCGCCTCGCCGGCTCGCTCGCCTGAAATGGGCGGGAGCGGGCCAGCCCTTCTGTCGTATATCTGTTTTGCCGTTCGGGTGCGGTTCGCGGGACCAGGTCTGCTCGACCTCCCTGGCGGGACCCGCTTGCCGGACACGTGGTTGTACACAATCCCCGCTCTTTTTGAGCTTGATTCAAGCTCGGAAAGAATCATCCAACCCGCGTGTTCGGCGAGCACTGTGCTGAGCTGGCAGGGAATCTTCTGGTGGGGCCCCACTGTCCGACTGTAAATACATACCGCTGACCCCTGGAGGAGGCTCCCCAGATCCCTTCATTTTCTTTGAGCAGACTTTAGTTTCTCGATGCCGGTCAGCGAAGAGGTGCGAGCTCGCCTGGCGGCAGCGGTCCTGAAGACTCAGGAGGAGGCCCTTGAGGCTGCCCCTTGGCTAGCACGTGGGTCTCCCGGCCCTCTCTTTAGGCTGGCGAAGGGAAAGATTGTTAGGCGGTCTCTGGCGGGTGAATGTCCGGGCTCCAGCTCGGCGGCGGCTGTCGAGGTCGTCCTTGGGGTACGTGACCTTCCGTGGATTATCGCTGTACCTCTGATATTTTGTTTTGCAGGCGATTCCTCATGAAGATTGTTTTGCAGGCGATTCCTCATGAAGAGGTGGGGAACGGGGGAGAGGATCGCCCCCCTCGCTTGTCGCCTGAGAGGGTTGCTAGTTCCCCAGGTCCGGACCGCCCACCTCCGGAAACCCCCCTCCCACCGGCTTCCCACGGACTGGGAAAATCTCTTGAGACCCTCGAGGGAGAAACCTTTCAGGGTCGGCCGGGCTCCTCTCGCCCATCCGTCGGTGCGGGCGACATGCCAACCCCTGGTGAGTTGATATTTACCGTTGGCTTTGTCCTTGTTCACTCCTTCTGACTCGCCCTTTTGTAGGCTACAACAGGGCCTCCTCCGAAACTGAGACGAGCGAAGGGTATTCGCCTCCGCCCGACGTGGACAGTGTCTCTGATTACCTGGGCGACCCGACCGATGCGGTGGGGATGAAGAGGCAGGTGACGCGGATGTTCCAAAAACACACGCTGCTGCTGCAGGAGATCGTGAAGAGGGTCGATGAAGACAAGGCCGAGACCGAGGCCCGGCTCGCGGCCTTGGAGGGACCTCCACGCGCAGCGGAAGACGACGATGTCACTTCACCGGGCGTGCATATAACGCGAGCCGAGGGGCATCTTAGGATCGCCACAGAGCAAGTCAGCCTGGATCAGCGGGAACTGGTGGCGGTTCGCGACTACCACGACCCTCGCGTGCCGCCGCGATCGGGAACGAAGCGGTGGCACAGGTGGAAGTGGGTCGAGTACTGATCCAGCCTTCTGCCCCCCGCTCGCGGGATACCGCGGGGTTGCTGTTATCTCAAAGTTATCTTGTATTTGTAACCACTTGCGACTCTTTTTGCCCGCCTATGGGCCTAACTTTTTACTGCTGAGGTTTATTGAAAATATCATGATGTTGCTCTTGCTTTCTGTGGGCGGGTTGAGGGAAAGATCCGCTCTTCCCCTCGTGCTGATCGGGGCGAGGGCGAGCTGAGGAGCTCGCCAGACGGGAGCCTCCCGACTCGCGCGGAATCCCTGGGGGTGCGGGCCGAGACTCGCCCGCTTGGGTCTTCCGCGGACGCGGCCGGGCGAGACCCGCGCCTGATCGGCCTTTGGGGTGCGGTTGCGCGCGGGGAAGTCGAACCGTCGGGTTGATTTTTGCTATCTGCACCCCCTCTTTCGGCGGGAAGTTTCCCGCCCTTTCTCTTTCCCTATAAATAGGCCTTGCCGGCTCTTATTCCCTCACCGATTCCAAACGTCCTCTCGCTTCCTTTTTCCCGTGAAGTACGGTTCGTGCTCGCCTTCTGGATCTGTCTCGCACGTTCGGCGGCGATCTGATGGGAATGGGCGGAGGCGGCGGCTACGTGGACGGACGAAGTAAGTGCGCTTGGACTTTCTCAGAGCACGATTTTCCTCACGCTGTCATCTCGGAGTGAGAGTACCTGGATGCTCTTAGCGACCACGTTCCGCCGGGCTTTTCTGCGAGATGGCCCGGGGATGGGGAAAAGATCAACGACCTATCCAGGGACGAGCTCGCCATCCCGCTAGCTCACTTTAAGGTGGGCCTGCGAATCCCCCTGTGGCCCGAGGTGCGCTAGGTGCTGAAATACTTCGGGGTCGTCCTAGGTCAGATGACCCCGAACTCCATAGCCGTCATGGTGGGGTTCGCCTACTTCCTGCGAGAGGAGCGAGTGGAGTTCAGCCTCGCCGTTTTCCGGAAGCTGTTCTCCTTCCGGGCGAACCGGGATGGGACCGCTTACTTCTCCAGCGCCCACCTCAAGGTGCGGGAGACAGTCAATAAGAGTCACAATTGGCTCAAAAAGTTCCTTTTCGTCAAAGGGGATTTCGGCAACGTCCCCTTCTCGTCGGTGCAGCTTAGCGAGCCGAGCTACCGTCCGCCCATCTTAGGGGGCCATGAAGCCGACTTATGCGCGTTCTTTGCCTGGAAGAATTTTGAGGTCACGTACCTGCGTCGCCATCTTGACGACCTCGCCGCCGTCCCGCCAGGGGGAGGTTTGCCACTCGCCGCTGTTATGCCTTACCCCTCTTTTTTCCTTTACCTCACCCCTTCTTCCTGGCAGGCGAGCGCGACATCCCTCTTCACCCCCCTTACGAGAGCGCTCGGATTCCCACCGGGGTTCTCGCCCGAGCTCAGGCTGCGGATGCCGCTCAGCGTGACATCCCGTCAGTCCCGGCCAAGAAGCGGCCGGGTGGCGGACAGCCCACCCCTCCGCCGAAGGTGGCGAAGACTGCGGGTCAGAACCCGCCAAGAGCCAAAGGAAAGGCAATGCCCCTGTGGACCCTCCGGCCGAGGGCCCTTCGCCCCGGCTGGTTGCTTCAACCAGCGATACCCCGGATCGGGCGGCGGGCACCTCCGCGCCGCCGGACGGGTCTCAAGCTGCTGCGAAGCCGGTGCCGAGGGGTCACCGCAACTTTGGCTTCGGCGAGAGATATCTGGACGAGCTCGGCGCTCCGCTCCTTTCGTGGGACAAGGAGTCGAATCGCGTCGCGATCTCGACCTTGCTGCCGAGTTGGATGGAACAGGACACCATCGGCGGGGAAGCCTATAACTTCTCGTTTGGCCTGTACTCGCGAGAAGCCGCCGCCATCTACGACAAAGAGGCGACGCGAGTATTGGTTCACGAAAGCGCGCGGGCCCAGCTACGCGGCCTGGAGCTAGCTTACATGGTAGGGAGGCGCTGCACTCAGCTGGAGCGGAATGCCACCTCCCTGAAGAAGCTGGCGGACGAGAGGGAGGAGGCGCAGAAGCTCGCTCAGGAGGACGCGAACCTTCATAGGAGGCGGGCCGACGCGGCAGAGGAGACCCTCGCGCAGTACCTGGGCGGGGTGGTACGTACTCACCCTGAACTACCGCCCCTTCTCGCGAATACAGCTCATGATTCTTCTCCTTCCTTTTCCCAGGATGCGGCGACGGCCAGCCGGATGGGTGCCGAGATCGCCACCCTTGGTCAAGACAAAGCGGCGTTGGAGGCGCGGGTACGCGAGCTGGAGGCCGCCGCCGCTGTCCCTCCTCCAGACAGCAGGGTCTGTCCGCTCGAGCACCACTCCGACTACGACTTGGAAGTGCTGATGCCAAAGAACGCCGCCAGCGCCGCGAAGTATACGATGCAAATGCTGCGACGCGCGGATCTCTTTACGAGCGAGGCGGCGGAACTCTCGGCGGAAGACGTGGTGCCGTCGCTATTTCTCCCCGTGCCGAACCCTGGGGACAAAGCCTTCCAGCCCATTTAGGACTTATCGCTTCGGATCTCGCATCTCCCCTGCCTTTTGACATTAATTTTTTGGATGTATATTATCATCTATGTTTACCTGTTTTGAGATGTACGCGTGGGCTGCGCCTATACTTCGTGTTTTTCAGCTATTGTTGCTTTTATAAATGCTCTCTCGCCCGCCTTATTTATACATTTGCTATTGCCGTGCGACGCGACCTGCCCCTACGGCCCGGCCCCGATGAGGCGGCTGCTCGCTCGCCGAGCGAGGCGAGCCGGCTCGTCCCTCGTCTGTATTGCCTAATTTCTTGCGGACTCTCGCCCAGGTTCTCGCCTCCACTCGGCCGCCTTTCCTGGGGCTGGGGGGGCTATGTTAGACCCCTCCCCTTTTTGATTAACTTTTGTGATTCCGACCTGTTGTTAACATCATTTGAGTAGTTCCGGGCCTCGCCGGCTAGGTGGGAGTCCGGCAGTGTGATTCGTTCTGGGTCGCAAGTTATTGCTATTGAGTGGCTCCCCCCCCCCCCCCCCCCCCCGGCAGCTAGGTGAGAGCCTAGCAGCGGGATCTTCTCGAGGCTAGGGATGACACCGAGTGACTTCCGGCCCTGCCAGCTAGGTGGGATCCTGGTAGCGGGATCTTCTCGGGGTCCAAACTCATTCCATCGAGTGACTTCCGGCCCTGCCAGCTAGGTGAGAGCCTGGCAGCGGGATCTTCTCGAGGCTGGGGATGACACCGAGTGACTTCCGGCCCTGCCAGCTAGGTGGGAGCCTGGCAGCGGGATCTTCTCGGGGTCCAAACTCATTCCATTGAGTGACTTCCGGCCCTGCCAGCTAGATGAGAGCCTGGCAGCGGGATCTTCTCGAGGCTAGGGATGACAACGAGTGACTTTCGGCCCTGCCAGCTTGGTGGGAGCCTGGCAGCGGGATCTTCTCGGGGTCCAAACTCATTCCATCGAGTGACTTCCGGCCCTGCTAGCTAGGTGGGAGCCTTGCAGCGGGATCTTCTCGAGGCTAGGGATGACACCGAGTGACTTCCGGCCCTGCCAGCTAGGTGGGAGCCTGGCAGCGGGATCTTCTCGGGGTCCAAACTCATTCCATCGAGTGACTTCCGGCCCTGCCAGCTAGGTGGGAGCCTGGCAGCGGGATCTTCTCGAGGCTAGGGATGACACCGAGTGACTTCCGGTCCTGCCAGCTAGGTGGGAGCCTGGCAGCGGGATCTTCTCGGGGTCCAAACTCATTCCATCGAGTGACTTCCGGCCCTGCCAGCTAGGTGGGAGCCTGGCAGCGGGATCTTCTCGAGGCTAGGGATGACACCGACTGACTTCTGGCCCTGCCAGCTAGGTGGGAGCCTGGCAGCGGGATCTTCTCGGGGTCCAAACTCATTCCATCGAGTGACTTCCGGCCCTGCCAGCTAGGTGGGAGCCTGGCAGCGGGATCTTCTCGAGGCTAGGGATGACACTGAGTGACTTCCGGCCCTGCCAGCTAGGTGGGAGCCTGGCAGCGGGATCTTCTCGGGGTACAAACTCATTCCATCGAGTGACTTCCGGCCCTGCCAGCTAGGTGGGAGCCTGGCAGCGGGATCTTCTCGAGGCTAGGGATGACACCGAGTGACTTCCGGCCCTGCCAGCTAGGTGAGAGCCTGGCAGCGGGATCTTCTCGCGGTCCAAACACATTCCATCGAGTGACTTCCGGCCCTGCCAGCTAGGTGGGAGCCTGGCAGCGGGATCTTCTCGAGGCTAGGGATGACACCGAGTGACTTCTGGCCCTGCCAGCTAGGTGAGGGCCTGGCAGCGGGATCTTCTCGGGGTCCAAACACATTCCAATTCTCTATGCAAGCTAGCTATGGCAATTCTGGGGGGGGGGGTAGAAAAAGGAATTCATTATAACAAATCGTGTTGCTTACAGGTGCTTAGGGAAAAAACCTCTTCAGGTCGTCTCCACTCCAGGTGAGACTCAGGGTCTCGCCCTCTACATTTTGGAGCTGATAGCCCCCTGACTTCAAAGCTTCCTTCATAATGAATGGCCCCTCCCAGCTGGGGTTGAGCTTTCCAACGGACGCTGACCTCCCTGCCGCGTCCACCTTCTTCAGCACCAGGTCCTCTTCTGCGAACTGCTTGACCCTGACATGCTTGTCAAAGTATTTTGCCATCCTCCTTTTGACCTCCTCCTGTTGGATGGCCGAAAGGTCCCTCAACTTTTCCACCATGTCAAGGGAGAGTCTCAGCTCCTCCTCGTTCTGACTCGCCATTCCTCTCGGCCCTCTTTAGCCGCCCCGACTCGCGGCGTTTGGACTTCAAATTCTATGGGGAGCACCGCCTCGCACCCATGGGAGAGCTTAAAGGGGGTCTCCCCCGTGGCCGTGTTAGGGGTGGTTCTTAGGGCCCAAAGAACTGCGGGGAGCTGCTCCACCCAGCTACCCCTCAAGTTTTCCACCTTTTTCTTGAGGAGATTGACGATAATCTTGTTCTCAGCCTCCACCTGCCCGTTGCTCCTGGGGTGGTGGACCGAGGCGAACCTGAGATCGATTCCAAGCTGCTCGCAGAAGCTGGTGAACTCGGCACTGGCGAACTGGGGTCCGTTGTCGGTGACGATGGCCTGGGGCAGCCCATGGCGACAGATGATCTCCCCCCAAAAGAAGTTCCTGATTACTTGGGAGGTCACCTTGGCCAACGCCTTCACCTCCATCCACTTCGAGAAGTAGTCGATCATCACCAGGAGGAACCTTCTCTGACCGCTGGCCTGGGGGAGCGGTCCAACCAAATCCATTCCCCAGATTGCAAAGGGCCAGGGGGCCGTGATACTCTTGAGCTGTTGGGCCGGCTGTAGCTGGAGGGGGGCAAACAGCTGGCACTTATGACATCTCCTTGCGAACTCCGCGGCGTCTCAGCCCAGGGTGGGCCAGAAATACCCTTGCCTGACTATCCTCCCCTCCAGGGTCCGACTCCCGGAATGACTCCCGCACTCCCCGGAGTGAACTTCCTCCAAGATCCTCTGCGCCTCATCCTCGGCTACGCAGCGAGCCAGCATCCCAGAGAGGGTCTTCCTGTATAGCTGCCCGTCCTTAAGGAGGTAGTAAGCGGACTTGTGCCTCAGCTTCTTCCTGTCTACCCCCTCCGGATATTCTCCCGTGGAGAGGAAAGCCATTACTGGATCCATCCACGAAGGCTGCTGATCGATCTCCATGAGCTCCCCTTCTTCGATGGAGGGGCGGAACAGGTCGGTGATGGTGCCCCCCACCCGGGGGCCATGCTTTGCTAGCTGGTCGGCCTGATCATTCTCTCCCCTTGGCACGTGTCGGATGGAGAAGGTCTGGAAGGTCCCTATGACCCCCTTCACTTTCGCCAAGTATAACTTCAGAGCAGGCTCCCTTGCTTCGAACTCCCCGTTGATCTGGGAAGCCACCACCATGGAGTCGGTTAGGACCTCCACATCTAGCACCCCCAACTCCCTGGCCAGGCGCAGCCCCGCTATCACTGCTTCGTACTCGGCCTGGTTGTTGGTAATGGGAAAATGAACCACCACCGTCTGCTCAATCTGAGTCCCTTGAGGGCTTTCCAGAACCACTCCTACTCCAAGAGAATGCCTTCCTGAGGCTCCATCCACCCTCACCTTCCAAGGAGTCGGGCGGGTGAGCTCCTCCTCCGCTACTTCTACCACGTAGTCGGCCAGGAAGTCGGCCATCGCCTGAGCTTTGATCGAGAGCCGCGGAATGAAGGAGACATCGAACTCGCTCAGCTCCACCGACCACTTGGCTAGCCGGCCTGAATGCTCCGCCCCCTCGAAGATGTTGCGGAGAGGATGGTCGGTCACCACTCGGATCGAGTGTGCCTGGAAGTAAGGTCGTAGCCTCCGAGCTGAGATGACTAGTGCGAATGCAAGCTTCTCCAAGATAGGATACCGGAGCTCGGCCTTCCTCAGGACCCGGCTGACGTAATAAATAGGGAGCTGCCTCTTCCCTTGTTCACGCACCAAGACGGTGCTCAAGGCCTCTGCCCCGACCCCGAGATATAAGAAAAAATCCTCACCCTCCTTCGGACCTTGGAGCAGCGGAGCCTGTGTCAACTGCGCCTTGAGGGCCTGGAATGCATCCTCACATTCCTTGCTCCATTCGAACCTCTGGCCTCCCCTCAGCGTTTTGAAGAAGGGGGAGCACTTCTCCCCTGCCCGAGAAAGGAAGCGACTCAGCCCTGCTAGCTTCCCTGTCAACCGTTGGACCTCCTTTGCATTCCGTGGGGACCCTAGCTCCAATATATCCTTGACCTTGTCTGGATTCGGCTCGACCCCCGCGGGGGTGAGGAGATGCCCCAGGAACTTCCCCCGGCCGGCCCCAAAGACACACTTGAGGGGATTCAGCCGCATCTTGTATCTGCGTAGGGTGGCGAAGGTCTCTTCCAAGTCCTGGAGGTGGGAGTCCACATCCCGGCTTTTGATCATGAGGTCGTCCACGTACACCTCCAAGTTCCTCCCCCTTTGCTCCTTGAAGACCCTGTCCATCATTTTTTGGTAGGTGGCCCCAGCGTTCTTCAGCCCGAATGGCATCATCTTGTAGTAGTAGCAGCCGTCCCCTGTGATGAATGAGACATCCTTGA